>OU015491.1:237433952-237506452 GCA_907164885.2 Dolomedes plantarius | reverse complement strand
AGCTAACACTGGGTCAAAAAAATGAAGACGCGTCTACGATAAACTATATTGACCGAAATATAACGAATCGATGTCACTTCACGCTCGACGTACGTCCATTTTAGGAATAAAGAAGATACTTTTTGACTGCCAAAGTCATTTTGTATTTTACGTATGCAGATGAGAGTTGTATTTCTGCACGTATCCGAAATACACTCACACACGCGATTTCCGAGGAGGCCTGCGTCTTAGATCGTCCTTGCAAGACAGAAAATGTTTCTGTGCATACTTGCGTTTTACAATTAATGAATACCTATATTTCTTAAGTCTCTCTGTCATCTATGGTGCAGACGAAATTTCAAATATAATATTGAGATTAAATCAAAATAATTAGAACAGGAGACTACGAAGGAGTCTCTCGCATTCCTGAAAATAAAATGAATAAATAAATAGCACTCATTAGCCAGTCACACGACTTGGTGGCAGACAAATTTTCAAGATGACGTCGACCTTGGTGTAGTTATGCTGCTCTATAAGAGATTGGGGGAAAGGGGGGTCAAAGACCTAGAAGCAAACCCATGGGCCCTTTTTGTGGAGGGGGGGGGGGACGCTCCTTACCCCCGAGGAAAAGTCCCCCTACAGATTTTGAATAGTATCGTTCCGACTCTCTTTTATAAAAGGCGTGTTTTAAAAATGTCCACGTTACATTTTTCTCCACTGATTCATTGCGACGGATCAGCGATGTAAAAAAATTCACATATTTATGTATCACTAGCTGAAAACCCGCACTTCGCTACGGAGTACATTCAAATTAAATACAACGGTCAATGTATGCAATTAATGCCAAAAAATAAACATATATATATATTTATAATAAATACGACGATCAATGTATACAATTGGTGTAAATATATATATATATATATATATATATATATATATATATATATATATATATATATAAATCGCAAGGGATATTTATTTTTTTGTTTTTGGATAATATTCAATCGTCTGCTGCATTAGAAAGAAAAAAATTTTTTTTTGTCTATTTAGTCGTTATTCACGTGACGAAAAACTTATTTAAAGTACCAGAAAAAGAAATCACGTGATCGGCATTTAATTAAATTCTAAACATTAATATTTGAAAATTCACAAAAAAAAATCAGAAAATCGAGGTAAAGGTTCGAAAAAGATTTCATTTTAAAGGAATTTTTATGATCGTTCTCGTGATATAAATTTTATAACCCCCAAATTATTATATTAAAGTCAAACTTAAAAAAAAGTTACTAAAACAGCTTAAAAATTTTATTTAAAAAAATCTAAGAGGAATTTTTCAAAATAAATTCCTCTTAGATTGAAGAATTTCTTAGTGCAACCTTACACCATAAGAAGAATGGCCATGCAAAATTCTTTATTGAGGCTCTGATATCATTGTCAAAACATTGCTAATAAATGCTTCAGTTCAGTTCTGTTATTTGGTGTGCAAAATTCTTTATTGAGGCTCTGATATCATTGTCAAAACATTGCTAATAAATGCTTCAGTTCAGTTCTGTTATTTGGTGAAACACCAAATATAAATTATTTGGTGAAACACCAAATAACAGAACTGAACTGAAGCATTTATTAGCAATGTTTTGACAATGATATCAGAGCCTCAATAAAGAATTTTGCATGGCCATTCTTCTTATGGTGTAAGGTTGCACTAAGAAATTCTTCAATCTAAGAGGAATTTATTTTGAAAAATTCCTCTTAGATTTTTTTACCCCCGGTTTAGATTTTTTGTTTTTTGCTAAACCTAACAACTCAATGTCGCGTATACATTTTGAAATATAAGTATCGTCCCCGAAATGTTTTTCGGGGTGAATAAAAAAAAATACTTTAATTTTTCGTACCGATTCATTCCCGCCTGTCTATTATTTTGTTTAGTACCGACGATGTATGTAACTTGCATAACTCTCTTTATTTTAAAAAGCTTGTTTATATTTATAGCCGTTTTACTGCTTCACAGGCACAACGAATTTGTACGGCTAATTGATTAACGCACTTTATCGCGACTGATTTCCTAGTTATTTTGGTATACTGTTACAACATATTAAAACATTCATAAATGTCATCTACGTAGAATATGAAACATTCTTGTCTTAAACACACACCACTCTCCCTGATGTGTAAGATTCATATAGCGAGAACGCTTTTGAAAATCCCGGTTCGCGTTTTTAATTTCTTGACTATGTTGAAAATACAGGCCCGGGGGTAAACATTTGACATCTTGCAGTGTCCGAAAACAACCGCATATCAGAATCGAATGCGCAGTGGACAGATGCCAACTTAACGAACGGACAACTACCGTAAGCCAGAAAGTTAAGAGAAGAAGGGGTCATCCTTACCTCATTTCGATTGGTTATCCACAGGGTAATCCAAAGAGATCGGTGCGAAACATAAACAAAAACAGATCCACTAATGCACTAGTAAATATTTGGCACACATAATCTTTCCTTTAGTGTTTAGGCAACAGAGAAAGCACTATTCGAAGAATGGTAGGAAATTCAGCGATGTATCCATTGAGGTGGCGAAAACAATAAGATCGATGTTTTTGGCACGAAGCAATCACATCCAAAAGAATCGACAACAAAAAAAAAAGGGAGCACGTAAATCCGAGCGAAGTTGAGAAGCGACTTCCCCTCACATCCGGCGGCACCGTTTATTTTCAAACATCACGCCAGCGGCTGAAGATTCACACACGAAGAAGAGAGAACGGGGGTCCATCCATCCCTCTGCGAAACACACCTGTCACTCCCGGCGAAAGATTTTTGGGCCCCCGCGACGAGCGGCGTCCTCCACGATCGACAATCCTGGCAGAATCTGGCCTTTCGGGTCAAAACCGTTGCCGAGCGGGAAGCTGGGCGCCAAACTCGCCAAACAGGTCGCCAAGAGATCCACGATTCCCCTGCCAGACGGTGCGGCCTCACAAAACCTCATCGACACCTCGTTTTCTATAACCCGGAAAGTCTTTTTTCCTCTCAAATGTATAATTAAAAAAGATCTAGCATTTTTTTACCTTAACCGTAACTGCTACATAATAATGAACATGCCACATGTGTTTTTGGATGCAATTTCTATCTCTGTTCGTTTCGAGTAAACTAGCGAGCTCGTGAATTTTTTCCTCTTTGTACTACAGTCGTCGGCTAACTAACTATTTGGTTTACGAACTGGAGTACCCTGGTCCGATTGGACTTTATCTCCAGTCAGCACGGTAGACATCTTCAAGGTAACAATCGCAGTGATACTCGAGAATCGAGTTGTAATTCATTGCTCAAGAAAAAAGAAGTAATACAGCTTACGTAAATGCAAAAGGGGGTTAGAAGATATTTAAGATTTTAAGTTAAACAAAAAGTTAACAAAAAAAAGTTTTAAATTAAATTAATAATTAATAAGTGAGATTGCTGTATGATCGCGACATAGATTCAATATTATAGTCAATGCATTTAAGGCATTGCTTTCCAGTCGTTGCTTGCGACTTTTAATGGCTCTAAATTTCTAAGGATGACTGTCGTTTTCCTCTCAAATACAACCTTGTTTTCGAAATTCAGAGGATGGAATAAATTGAACGCATAGAACATAAAAATATATAACAATCGTCTAACTTTATGACACTTTTTAAGAGGAAAAACAATACTATAATGAAGCAAACAAAGTGGAGAAAAATCATGTGGCAAAAAAATAAAAACGCTGTATATTCGTAGAATGCAAACGAAATATTTTATAATCTTTAGATTAAATGAGACTGTCGCTAAAAAGATTTCACAAAGTATTTTTTACTACGTAGTACCTTCTGTTGGTAGGTTTCTTACTGGGTAGTTAATTTTTTTTCCTGGTTGGGTTATTTCCTTCCAGTTTAGCCTGTCGGTCGTTAATTTTATTTTTTGGCAGTTCTGTGATAAAATAAAAGTCTCGCATCCCATAGACACAGGTTTATCAAACGACCTGATAGAAAGCTACCCCGATGAAAATTTTCTATGTTTTAAATGAAATATTGGCATCCATTAAGACTTTCGAAAGGAAATGTGCACACATTTTCTTAGTCACTTTCCTAGTCATATTTAGAATCGAGTAATTAACGTAACTTCAAGAGTGACTCATGAGTCAATTCATCGGAAATAGCTCTTGATGTGAACGTAATAAATATTTTATAATGAACATATTTCAAAGAATTCGCATTTTCCTCGCCTCAATGTTTTCCCATCCAAGCAATTCTTCCGGCAGTCAAAGATATAGAAACTGAAGTCTAAAAAAAAAATCATTTCCATCAGATTATTGTCTTTTCCCGGTCTCAAAGAAGATATAATTTAAAATAACATATTTTTTATAAATCAGTTCTTATACAAACATTGAAATCTATCTCCCTCTATTTTTGGAATTTATCTATATATATAAAACAGTTCCGTAACTGACTCATTCATTCACTGACTGACTGACTGACTGACATACAACGCACAGACCAAACCGCTGGACCTAAAGGGCTGAAATTTTGCATGGCGATTCTTCTAATAGTGTAGGGGTGCACTAAGAAAGATTTCTCAAAAATTCTTCTTAGATTTTTTTAAATTAAATTTTTAAGCTGTTTTTTAAACTTTTTTTACGTTTGCATTTAAAATAATACATTGAGGGTTATAAAATTTATATCACGAGAAAGATCATAAAAATTCCTTCAAGATGAAATTTTTTTCGAACCTTTACCTCCATTTTCTGATTTTTGGTGAATTTTTAAAGATTAATTTTTAGAATTTAATTTATTAAAATTTTGATCACGTGATTTCTTTTTCTGGTACTTTAAATAAATTTATCGTCACTTGCAAAAAAAAAAAAAAAATATTTTTTTCTTGCTAATGCGGCAGACGATTGGACTTTATTTTGTCTATAAAAATATCCCTTACGATTTTTTTATAAATATGTTTTTTTTTACATCAATTGTATACATTGATCGTCGTATATATTATAAATATATATATATATATATATTTTTTTTTGAATTAATTGCATACATTGACCGTTGTATTTAATTTCAATGTACTCCGTAGCGAAACGCGGGTTTTCAGCTAGTTGTCTCCATAAAATCGTCGGAGTGTCAAAAGCTGTGTCACAGTCATCAACGTTACCATATCATCGAACTATAGAAAAACAACACCATACGTTTCAGAGCAAGTTTGCACGTTAGGAAACAAATTATTCAAAATTTCGAAGATTGTAAAGTTTCGGGGTTCTATAGAACTCACCATGCTTCAGCGCTAAGAATGTCTCTCGACGTGGCAGCACTATAAGAAAGTCGATGTTGTTTCCTAACACAGGGGTTCTTAAACTTATGCAGTCCGAGGACCCCCTCTTGAACAACATTTCTTTTTGCGGACCCCATCCAAACTCTAGACATTTTAAGTCGTTTTTGAGACTTCATTTCTGGTTAAATAATCTCATAGGCACTGCGTTATAATAAATATTGGTAAAAATGTATCGCTGGTTATTTTAATAAATGGTCTTGTGCATTTACAGAGACGAACATTTTTATTTGGACATAGAATAAAATCAGCAGTAAAAAGAATTTTAAAAGTTACAAATCATAATACATTAAACTCGTACAAACATTTCTTGGTCAAATATTGGTCAAAATAGATCTATCTTATTATAATACGCTTTCTGTAAATGATTTTTACTTAATGAGATGGGTGCAATGGTTCTCTTGAAACCAGAACCGCAATGTCGGGCTCTATGTTGGAAAGTTTTATTCTGAGGTCCGCTTCTACATCGATTTTGTTTCTATACTTTGATTTCATATATATAACAGTACCGAAAAAGCCTGTATACATAAATATGTTGTGCAGAACGGAATCAAATGTTGGAGGGCTTCATTTGCAAGTGCAGGTTAATCAGATCTGAGAAAAAACCAAAAGTTTGTGAGTTCATTTTTGTTGAATTGCAGTTTCAAAGACGTGTCGCATGATAATTCCACGAGAATATCTTGCTCAAGTATAGATTGTTAATGTCAAAATTGTTTCGCGGGCCCCCGGTAATGGCTACGCGGACCACAGTTTAAGAATCTATGTCCTAACAGATTCTCAAGAATGTGTTCAATATCGAATTGAGTTGAAAAAAAAAAAGGACGAGTTAGTTATCCACTGTTTCAGATTCCACAGATTCTGATGGGCTATATCATCCTGAAATCGACTTTGAACTAAAGAAAGAACTATTTTAAAAGATTCACTAAAGACCTTTTCAAACTTCAATATCCATCGGGATTTATTGGCCAGCCATTATGACTAAGTAAGAGAATTGAGTTCCTCCATACTAAGACGTCCATCATTCTCGATTCATTCAGTGGAAAGATAACAACGAAGCTCCTTAACTAATCGATTCGAAACGCATCATCTGCCTGGAAAGTGTACGGCATCCTAAATATTCTTCATAAAATCGGGCCCCGAAACTTTGCATTCTGGAAAAAACCGTTCGCTCGCCAAGAAGTGCTGCGTGCCCGCCAAGGGGGCCACCCCGTCCCGCAAATGGCAGCGCTGAGGGGTGGTGAGAGGAAGGGGATGGTTTGGAAAAGTGCAGTCACTGGATGTTGCGGTGTGTGCGTGCGCGTCGGATGTGTGAGTGCAGGCATTTTGTTGCTGCTTCTCTGTGCACTGGGGGGGGGGGGGGGGGGGCAACGACGGAAGCATTAGGGCAGTGGAGCGCGTAGTTTCCCTCCCCGCTCCCCCCCCAGGTCCTTTCTGTTCCTTCCACGGCCCAATGAGTAGCGTTCTCTTCGAAATAAATGAGCGATGGCTGTGGGCACGCAACTCCGGCGCTCCTTCTCGCATGTCATAAAGACCACGTCTCACGCAGGGGGCACATGCTTTGGACGGCCACACACGTCCATTTGTCCGAAAGTCGGAGCCTTTTTATTATCCATCATAGAATCAGAAACGTCTCACAATCACACCTGCTGGGTATTGGTATGACGCCGACGCTAAAAGTTATTCCCCGCCACAAAATTTCGACAGCCTTTACTATCGCTCTGCACAATGAAGTGAGAATTACTCCCTGATAGGAGGGGGGTCACGTGTGAAAAAGCGTACTTACAGCAGCCTCAAGTAAAAGTAGTTGATCAGTAAAAGTACAGTCGGACCTCTATTTAACGAACCTCTATTTTGCGAATTTCTCTATTTTGCGAACTTTTCCTCAAAACCAAGAACATTTTGCGAATTTCTTCGTAAAATAACCTCCAAATAGCGAAGTGCATTCTCTATTTAACGAACTTTTTCTTGCGATCCAATATTTTTTTTTTCTCCATATTTCTCAAAATATTTCTGAACATTTCAAACTTATTCTTTCTTTTAACACATTTAACATATTAACTTTCTTTTAACACATTCCGACGCGGGTTGCAGTTTGAAGAAAATACGCCTGAAGGTGTTTTTGTGCATTGCAAAGATGAGAAACGTATTATGAGAGAAAACACTTTTTCAAACAAAAAACTCAGAAAATATTAACAGACTTTATCAGTAATTAAATTTAAGGACGCATGTGGTAGTGTATGCTTAAAATTACTTGTTATAATAAATGCGATAATGTCATTAAAATTCATTAATTTTAATATAATCTTTTTAATTGACAAAACAGTGTATTCCCGGAAAATGTTTTGTTTTATTTCTTGTTTTCATTGCAGATTTCTGTTTGATGGGTAAGATATATAAAAGAAATAGACATTAATTTACAAAATAAAGGTGTGATCAATTACTTTTATTAATAATACTTAGTGTTTATGAATTTAAAATCTGTTTTGTGTAGTTTAAAGTATTTTAAAAGGTGAATCTCCATTTAACGAATTTTCCATATAACGAACTTTTTTTCGGGATTTAGCGACTTCGTTAAATAGAGGTCCGACTGTAATTCCTAAATGGGATAAGACGATGCGCAGACAAACAATAGGGGGTGTCTCCCCAAATGAAACGTTTTTGTCTCTGTGATAAGCCCATCTTTTCTAGATTTTTCAATATGTGTCGCCAACAGATCGCAACAACGGTTACATTTATAGAGTAACTGGCTTCTTTTACACCTCTTTGTATTTTAAAACACGGATTTTTTATAATGGTGGTCTTCAATTTCAGAGGACTTAAAACATCTAATAAAACGAGATAAAAATATTTACACTTGAAAATTTTTAATGATTATGTATGATTACATTTTTTTTTCGCTCACTTTAGGTTCCGAGCGATGGTCGAACGGCATTCGGTACCGGAGTCCGTGGATTCGAGTCCTTCTATTGGCATGGATATTTATAACCGTTCGGAATTGGCTTTGAGCAGTAGGTAAACGTGTAGCAAAAAATGTCCGTAGCGAACCAATGAATCAACCATCATTCACTCACTTTAGTCACTAATTGATTCAAAGATTTTGCCTTGAGATTCTAACTTATTGGTCGAAGGATTTTGTCATTTTGTGATTTAAACGGATTGATTCACTGTTTCTGCTAATTTCTGTCATCATGGCTGGTATATTTTTTCCCGCTGCTTCATATTCTCAAGCAGTCGATCGCGATCTGCTTCCGATTGGTCCATTTGTATCGATGAACCGATTTGTTGTGCCAGTAACGGTACACAAAAGCACTCGTACAGTCGTGGCGTTGGCACATTATTTATGTTTTTGAAACAAACAAAAAGGGGTTCTGTCCAGAGCTCGCGGATTCGAGTCCATTGCCACAAATCGGTATTTGTAGCCGTTCGGAACGGGTTTGAAACTGCAGGAGCCCTTGTAGAGTAGAAGTAGTGTTCTCAACCAATCCGAAAAGACATTTTAAGGGGACTGACTACTCTTAAATCTTTAAAACATTCGATTTTTTGAAAAAAATATATGTTAAAGCCTGATCATTTCTGAACACAGTAAAGCAAACCGCATGAAAATATTCGCTTAGTTCCGAAGATATTGATATTCTAAATATTTATTTACTGATCAAGTTTATGGTAAGAAACATTTGAAACTCATTTTTCTCAAAATGTAATTTTGCATCATTCCGCAACTGATATCTCAAAAACTATGAAACACAATTCCATGAAATTTTTATCACTGCATAATCATGTTTATTTGTTGCGTCTGAACTAGAATTATTGCAATCTCTGCACATTTTGTTATTTTTTCGGGGGTAAATTAATGCGAAAATTTAAGGAAATTTTAGGTATATTTTGAGCAGTTAAAAAAAATTGTAAAATTATTTAAATGTTGAATGTTTTATGTTCAATTGTATTTCGAAATATTTATTTTAAATATAACACATGAATTATACATTTAAGTGTAAAATTAATTTCATAGTTCTGCGCGCGAGCCAGTATACAATAAAGATACTTAAAATCAAGGTATATCTAAAGCATTTTTAAAAAATATTATTTAAAATTATTTTGAGAGTTGAAAATTTGTTTATTAAAATAAATATATCAATTTATCATATACAAAAAATTTGGAAAAATTGGGAGTAAATTGAAATAGTTACAAAGAGTCAAAAAGTATGAAAATATGCCTTATTTCCTAGACTTAAGGGTCGTGAGTCCCCTTAAAGCATTTACGGAAGTATTAAAAAGAGAGGCGATCCGTTACATTACCCGTCCAAGAACGGACGCAACGCAAGCAATGCCTTGTTCAAGTCTATTTCTTCTTTTCTGACCAAGAGAATTTCGCCTCTTTTTGACAAATTTTCCTAAATTATTGAACCTCAATTATTTGCCGCACACATTTCTCTACAGGTGAGGAGGTAACCCTTCAGCGGAAGTGTTCCCTCGTCGAAACAAGAGGATCTATAATGGCTCCCAAAAGTGTTCGTACACTTACGATTTTCAATGAAATAAGGATCTATTCATTAATTAAAATGAATATTTCAGCATGGGTATTGAATAATAAGATCTGTAATTTATTCTTAACAAAGCTACATGAAATATTTTGAAAACATAGTAAAACTTTATTTTTAAGAAACCAATTATCAAAAAGTAACAAAAACTGCAACTCACAAAAGTCATCGTACACTTGTAAAGAATCTCTACATATTAGTAAATATTCTAATGTTTCGTTAAATTAATATTTAGTATGATATCCTTTATCATCCACAACAGCTTTTAAACGTCTGGGAATAGATTGCACTAGTTCTTATATAATTTCTGCATCAATGTTCATCCATTCTTCCATCATAATTGTTTTTTTTTTCGCATTTCGTGTGATGGTTTTTACGAACTAAAAACAATTATGATGGAAGAATCGATGAACATTGATGCAGAAATTACAAAAGAACTTGTGCAATCTATTCCCAGACGTTTAAAAGCTGTTGTGGATGCTAAAGGATATCCTATTAAATATTAATTTAACGAAAAATTAGAATATTTACTAATATGTAGAGATTCTTTGTGTACGATGACTTTTGTGAGTTGCAGTTTTTGTTACTTTTTGATAATTGGTTTCTTAAAAATAAAGTTTTACAATGTTTTAAAAATATTTCATGTAATTTTGTTAAGAATAGATTATAGATCTTATTATTAAATACCAATCCTGAAATATTCATTTTAATTAAGGGATAGACCCCTATTTCATTGAAAATCGTAAGTGTACGAAGACTTTTGAGAGCCACTGTATACGCGTAGACCGATGGATCATTTTGTGAGCGTATAAGAACATTATGTGACAGGTGATTAATATCAACAAAACAGACTTTTCACCCACATTTACCATCAGGTACGAATACGATATATATCACGCTTACTCATTTTGTGATTTTTCGTACAGTTTTGTTACAGAAACGATTATTTACGTCGCGATTATTTACGTCGTACCCATCGTGAAAGGTCGAGATGCATCGACGGTTCTGATGTCGTGCTGTCGACGAAAGAGAGATGGCCTACGAAAATCCTAGCGAGGATTTCTTTTATTATATAACTAGCTGAAATGCTACGGAGTGGATTCAAAGTAAATACAACGATCAATGTATGCAATTAACGCCAAATAAATAAATATATGCATATGACGATAAATTTATTTAAAGTACCAGAAAAAGACATCACGTGATCGGCATTTAATAAATTGAATTCTTAAAATTTATCTTTAAAAATTCACCAAAAATCAGAAAATGGAGGTAAAGATTCGAAAAAGATTTCATTTTAAAGGAATTTTTAGGATCTTTCTCGTGATATAAATTTTATAACCCTCAGAGTATTATTTTAAATGCAAACTTAAAAAAAGTTACAAAACCAGCTTAAAAATTTAATTTAAAAAATGTAAGAAGTTTTCAAAAATCTCTCTTAGTGCACCCCTACACCATAAGAAGAATCGCCATGCAAAATTTCAGCCCTTTAGGTCAAGCGGTTTGGTCTGTGCGTTGTATGTCAGTCAGTCAGTCAGTCCAGTGGCGTAGCGAGGGGAGGGCAAGGGGGTCTATGATGCCCCGGGCGCCACTCTCAGAGGGGCGCCAAATGGTCCCCAAAACAATTGGACCATTTGGTTCCCAAAACCATGGAGGGGCGCCAAAAAGGTATCGTGCCCCGGGCGCCAGTTATGCTCGCTACACCACTGAGTCAGTCAGTGAGGCAATTACGGAACTGTTTTATATATATAGATTGTCATCTTATTTGTCGGAAGGTGGTGTGCATAGAAATTTCGCATTTGCGCACAAACACTTCGAAATACAATATCTTACAGAAAATATAAAAAAACGAGTACTACTTATTCCCCCAGGGGGGGGGGGGGTGCTCGGTTTAGAGGTGGCACCAACATCGGTTCAGTTATACGTTGCCGACAAGAAACCAACAAATCGCGCGGTGTAATGGGCGAGTGTCGCGACACAATGCCTGCCGCGATTAGGAAAAAAAAAATTAAAACATTCATTATTTATTTCATTCCCCGAGGCCGAGAAATACTCATTTCCATAATTCCTTCATTTATGTAAGCGGCCAAACATAGACATGCGAGAGTAACTGGCCTCGTCTAGCTCGGGGCGTTGCGCACAAAATTTTCTCGACCCCTATTTGTAACATCTACTACCGTGTGTCGAGCACGGTGTCTGGCGGCAATTTCGCGTAAAGTCGAGGGCGTCTCTCTCGAAAACACTGAGCGCCACGGGAGTGAAAAGGAGAGAAGAAAAAACGGCCGTCAAGAGAGAAAATGCGACGGCAGACTTGGTAGGTAAACATTACAAAGGAGGCGGAAAAGGAAAAAAGTTAGGAAGGTGTGTGCAAAGAAGAAAGAAGAAGAAGAAGAGGAAAAAAAGAGACAACAATCGGAAAGAAAAAGCGTGTGTTTTCAGCTGCTTTTGCGGGGTGCACCAGACCAGAACATCCTTTGAATTCGCACAATTCCCCAAACTTAATAATAATGCGCTCGAACTCTTAATTCTTCGCTGCCAGAGGCTGCGTTTCCTCGTTAATCTAGAGCTACGCCATGATATAGCTTTTCGTAAAAACAGGGAATAATAGTATATCTCTATTGGTGAGATTGCACTCTTCGGTTCGAATTCAACAAAGTCATTCCAGATGATTTTTCTCTGCTTGATTTTTTTTTTGTTATTTTTGTTTTTGTAAAGCATGAATAAACGAACAAAAAAAATGGCGTAGATGCAAACGCTTTTAATGGATCTCGCAAATATTAAAAGCCTCCGCATGCATAATAAGAATTTTTTTTCTTCCTTCAGTATCCATTTTTTACAATCGTAAGAAGTGGATGCTTAAATCTACGAGTTTCTTTTTTTCCGGGGATCATACTACACTGGTGTAAGAAATTAAGAGAATTTGCAGACTTGATCGAATATCTCTAGAACTACTGTACCGATTTTAATGAAATTTGATATGTACATACATCGATACAATACAAAACAAATAACCATTCAATAATCGTAATACACACGCATGATCGTGCGTAACACTCGTTGGAGTCGGAAGGTATGAAACAGCGGTTGCAGAATAAACAAAAAAATGGGTTAATATTGGGGTATGGTCCCCTCTTACAGATAGATATACAGGTCTCGCAGCGTGGATTCATACTTGAAATAAGGCAGTCTATCATTTCCTATTTCAATTGGTCCCACTCGTTCAGCAACGCTGTTTTCATTCCCTGGATGGTTCTCGGAAGGGGGTTGCGAGTTGCAATTGCCTTCCTCAGAGCGTCCCAGACATGCTCTATAGGGTTAAGGTCTGGAGATCTGGCTGGCCAATCCATCCGGCGAATATCCTCACTCTCTAGAAATTCGTCGACCAGAAGAGCTCTATTTGGCCTCGCGTTATCGTCCATTAAAATGAACTCGGGGCCAACTGCACCCCTGAAAAGGCGAACATAGGGCTCCAAGACCTCATCCCTATATCTCGTCGCCTGATTACAAACTCGTCGACGAGTTTGTAACCAGTTGCGCCGTGTGCGAGGCTCCATTCAATTACATAGATTACAACTCATCACGGACTGGTTTGTGACTGGAGTCGGTTATCAGTTTCTTTTGAGTTGCTCCGTGTGCAGACGGCCTTAGTGGAGACTGGTACGTTCTGCATGACAACGCGCCTGCACATCGGTCCCAACTGGTCACACAGTTTCTCGCCAAAACTCACATGAATGTGATTCCACACCCTGCCTATTCACCGGACTTAGCCCCGTATGATTTTTATTTGTTTCCATCAATGAAAATCCTTTTGAAGGGACGCCGTTTTGTGTCAGCAGATGAGGTGAGAGCAGCATCGCAGGAGGCATTACGGGAGATTTCGAAAAATGGCTTCCAGAGGGTATACGAGCGCTAACAAAAGTGTATCGTCGCCCAAGGTTATTATTTTGAATGTGGTTGTGCATCGGCAATATAAACTTTTTCAGTTTAGGACTTTTACGCCAATTCCCCGAACTTTAGGATCGTACTACGTATATACACTCAAGAGCCAAAACATTATGACCACCTGTCAATAACGAGTTGGCCCACCTTTGGCGCGCAACACAGCTTCAACCCGCCTTCGCATGGATGCCACAAGTCCTTGGTAGATGGCCGGAGACAGATTGTACCAGATGTTTAAGGAACGGTCACGCAAATCCGAGATATTGCGAATTGGTGGTCTTTGAACTCATTGGTGGACTTTGAGCTGCCGTCCCATGACATCCCAAATGTGTTCTATCGGATTGAGATCCGGTGAGTTAGGCGTCCAGGACATTAACTGGAATTCAGCATCATGTTCCTGGAACCACTCCAACACAATTTTAGCCTTGTGACACGGGGCGTTGTCCTGTTGGAACATTCCATTTCCAGCTGGAAAAACAGAGGCCATGTAAGGGTGCAACTGGTCCGCAATGATGTTCAGATACCCTGTAGCATTCATGGTCTGCTCTACCACAACCACTGGTCCCACAGACGCCCAAGAGAACGTCCCCCAAAGCATAATACCGCCACCACCGGCCTGTGTATGACCTACTGTACATTGAGGGAGCAACAGTTCGCCTGGAAGACGGCGTATCCTGACACGGCCATCGGCGTGATGAATGACAAACCGTGATTCATCTGACCAGGCAACTCTCTCCCACTGATCAATGGACCAGTCGCGATGTTCCCAGGCCCAGCGCAGGCGCAGTTGGCGATGACGCTTGGTCAGCAAAGGCACACGAGTGGGACGTTTGCTGCGTAGCCCCATATCCAACAGTGTCCGCTGAACAGTGTGCTGCGATACTATTCTACTTGGCCCTGCATTGTATTGGGCTGTCAGCTGAGCCACTGTCTGGCTCCGGTTTTGCTTCACCATGCGAGACAGTCTCCGACGACCTTTTCTTTGATAGCGTGTGGACGTCCAACACCATGTCGTCTACTGCTGGTTTCACCGTCATTCATCCACTTTGCATAAGTACTAACAACTGTAGGTCGCGAACAACCCACGAGTCGTGCAGTTTCGGAAATACTTGTTCCGAGCCTTCGAGCCATTACAATCTGCCCTCTATCAAAGTCGCTTAGATCCGCAGCCTTTCCCATCACACACAGAAGTAAGTGAAAGAATGATTCTTCAGACTCTCCAGCAGCAGTTAAATACCACTTCCACCTGATCACGTGCCTTCCACGTCATCCAGACGAATTCATTGCAAAATGTAGGGGTGGTCATAATGTTTTGGCTCTTGAGTGTATATATGTTTTGTTTGTGATTTATGTGCGTCCGTCTACGTGTAAAATAAAGTGGCTTACTAAAGACTGATCATTCGAAGTTCTCCCTGAACTATTTCAGATATCGATATCTGAGTGGATAGAACAATATGTGCTTAAGCTGATTTAATAAAAGTCTTTTTTGAGACATTCCTCAAAATGTCCAAGACACTGAAACCATCGACACACTCGAAGTGTGTTTACACTTTTAAATGTTCCGAGGAGTATTTAAACACTTTTGTTTTTATAAACAAACTTCAGGATCACTAAGAGCCGAAGGAAAAATGGTTTCCTTGGCCTCTCCACGGGAAACATCTGGCAATGACGTTACGGTGAAAATTAAGACAAATCGAAGCAAAGCAAATAAAGACACCCCACAACTCTATATAAATCGGTTAAATAGAGTGTTGATCGCCTCAGAATACACCAACCCAAATTTCTTTTGGGGGCATTCTTAACCACGAGAAAAACGTTAAGGCTGCTATGTACTAACCCCATTGGATTCGCTCTCCTCAATGTTAACCTATGGAGAAAATGTGTCCACGGATTGCCGACTTGGATTCAAAGATTTTTTCTACAAAATTTTACTCCGTCATAGAGAAAGAAATTTTACATTTGTGTACATTTTTCGTTTTTTTTAAAAAAAAGTGAATTAATATTTTAAAATTTAAATTATTCGGGGAAAAATCTGGTATAGTGTGTTTTAAACGCTCATAAATTCCTTCGGTGGACGAAATTTATAAAATGAATCCTCTAGCGCTTTGCAGAAAAGTTCAGGTTATCTGCAATACCAATTTTATTTGATTATCAACATTTATGTACCTGTAAATAGTTGACAAAAATATATTTTAAATAAAAAAATTTGGGGGCAGCGCTTAACCCTCCTATAGAGAGAGAGCCATTATAATCCCTCAAAATGTCAATCCTAAGGGGGGGGGTGGAATTCTCGAACTGTCAACTGGACTCCTCGTACCAAAAGAGTTTGCAAGAAGAGGTAAAAGGGAAATACGATTTTTTTTCTTAGTACATAGCAGCCTTAACAGCCAAGAAACTTTACGCTACTTTACGCTTCATAACACGGCGAAATAATTGGTTAAATTTTCAGCGCAGAAAATTTGCTGACAAACCCAACTGGCCGACGAGCGTGTAAACGCTCTCAATTATGTTTCCTCTACCGCATTTGCCGTGTGCAGAGAGACGCTCATTAACCTTAAAACAGGTGGACTTAATACCCCGTGCCACTCGATGGAAGTCAGTTAATCTGTCGGAGGCCTCACTCGTTTCGTGGGGATCATTAACACGCCGGGTGCCTCGTTAACCCGGAGCGCATCGCTCCACTATTGATCGCCGCCAAAAACTGCCGAATCACGCGCGCACCATTACCGTTCTTTTCGTGCCAGAGACACTCAGAAATCGAAAGCACACCGGTTGCACGCGGGGCAGAGGGCATCATTAGGGGGCGCGAAACGCCGAACGGGACAGATAGCCGGCCATCTTTGTTCCTGGCTGGTTGTTGGAAACCTGATGCCCGCTCAAAACATATGAACTAAAGGCCCTCTATACTAAAGGAGGCTGGCCAAGACGGGAAAGATAAACACTATAAAAACGGGACAATTACACTCGTGAGGTATCAACGGAGTTCAGTGAGAGAGATTTTTGGGCGACACACCAGACAGTATTGAGAGAAATCAAAATGTTTTCAATCGAAATTTAACGTCCCACGAACGATATATGAGGTTCATTGGTTCGTTTTGCAATGTACGGCACCATAAAACATCAGACATACGCCATACTGTAATAATTACGCATTTTTGTATTGAAAAGACGATATCCCACATTGTATACGGCGTCTAGGGAAGGGGTGTCGAGAGGGCGTTCAGTGTGGGTTGGCACCTTTATTTTGAATACGTACATTTTTAAAATTTTCAACTTCAAATCGTACCTTCCGTCGCCCACAAGTACGAAATCAGTGTCTGAGAGCGCCGGAGATGGCTAGCTGAACAAATTGAGCGGGCGCATTTTAAACCGTTTGAAACTGCTTACCTTTATTGCTATTTTACATTTTGATTAACTTTTTTTTTCTCTCTCTCTTTCAACTGCGTCCCTCGAAGTTCCACTTGACCGGCCACCTAAGAACGACACCCACACCCGTGAGAAACTCAAGTCCGACACAAAAAGCTTAGAATGTTGCAGAAGGGTGAAGGGAAACGCTGATGAGCACGAAAGATGTCTTTTTATTTTTAATCTTCGGAATTGAATGTGGTCAAATGAGAAATGACATACGACAGAGAGAGAGAGAGAATAGAAAGGGGAATTAAGACACGACACGGTCGGAGGGCCGTGAAATCACATGCGTTTCCTGTGGAAGAGCACGACAAAGCGCTCACCGGCGGACAAAATATTTCGATACCAGCACACGATTTAGACCGACGGCGTCGAAAAACTCGCGATTCCATTCGTCGCGTGCTGTGTTGCGAGAGTATAGGATGTAGGCGGGCCTGTATTACAGAGTGAATTGATTTGTAAAGATCCGAAATGTTACCTTGATCGTCGTGATCCGACGTATAAGCCACTCGTAATATTAATGTGGACACTATTACTTGTCTATTTACATCTTATCTATACTTATATATAAAGAGAGAGCGGATTTTGTACGTGGAGGGTAATCTCCAGAACCACTTCACCTATTTGAAAAATTCTTTCACTGTTTGAAAGGTACATTATTCCAGATGGACATAGGCTATATATTATGTATATCTGATCATCTATACTTATATATAAAGAGAGAGCGGATTTTGTGTGTGGAGGGTAATCTCCAGAACCACTTCACCTATTTGAAAAATTCTTTCACTGTTTGAAAGGTACATTATTCCAGATGGACGTAGGCTATATATTATGGATATCTGATCAGTAGAAATAAAGTTAGGGGCTTACTTTATTCTGCTAAGAATAAAGTGGGCTTCTGAAGAGTGGGCTTCTGTTCTGACGATAGCGGTTCGAAACTAGCCTATGTTCTGGTATAATATTTTGTTCAACCCGGACAAAGTCGGGAAGGGCCGCTAGTTTATTATAAAATCAACATCTAGACTAATATTAATATATATACACGTTTGTTCCGAAGAACGCTGATAACATTCATGAGAGAGGGGTTCATAATCACAGTTCAAAAGAGACCCTGTCTCTCTCTATTCTGTCCGCTCGCACGCGTCGTTTTTGCAAAGTCTCAAAAGTCTAAAGTTCTAGTCTAAAAAGAAGCCCTGTCTAATCGTTTTTTCATCATTTATACGTTTTCCCCCGTTTCTCGAAGGTTCCATTCTTTCATATCTTTGATGCAATCCCCTCTACAGGGGTTCATCGGCTGGTCACCCCCAGACTGCGTTCCTTTTGGTCGGCCCGACACCCCGGGCCTTTTCATTGTCTCTTTTGGTCTTTTCCTAACGAAGGACCCCCTTTCCACTTAAGGAAATGGCCGCCGCATCATTATCCATTTAACGTTCTGCAAGATTCCTTTAACAAAAAGTCACATCTGGACTGGATTTTCCAAGGTTAGGATTAAGTCTGTTTTCAGACTACGTTCGTGAGTCTCACACGAACGATGTTATTTACCGAATCTGACATTTCTTGGGACGGCGAACGAAGGGTCACTAAACGTATATATGTCACCATCGAACGCATTGGCTTGCCTTTGTCCCGGTTCGCTCCCCATCGAAGAAAGTTCGTGAACTTTCGTAGATGTGCACAGAGCCTACAGTTTAGTTTGAAATCGTTTGCCCTTTTGCTTGGTAAAAAAAGTGGTTTGAGGGGCCCTCCCCATGCCACTACATTTAAAGTTTGTTAGCTAAAGTTCGCTCACGGCAACAACGAAGAGTTTATCGTGTTGTTTACAGTGTCTATAGCTTATTTATTTAGACAGAAAACAGAAGCCGTTCCTATGCGTTTGCATGTGTTTTTGGACGATACCTTCATTTTGAGTTAAATAAGTTAAGTTTATTTATAAAATTCCTCATATTAGTTGTATGTAACAGGTATTTTAACACTTTTTTTTTCAATATTTCGCAAGGTTTAAGAGAATATAATCACTCTTTCGTCGAGAATGATTATTATTATGTTGAGATATGTATAGATATCAGGATAAGTTACTTCAGACCAGCGTCTTGTATCGTAACTCCAGTCTTCCTCTGTCAATAAATACGGGTCACACACTGAACAAACCTTTCCGGGCTGTACTTGAATGTTTAATTTAGTGATATACCTTTGTTTAGATACCGTATCTAAAGACTTTGCGTAATCTGAGAGCATTTTATTCAACAAGCTGTAAGAATGCTCATTGAACGCCATGTTAAATTATGCAATGTTTTGCCACTCCTCGCCAAACAAGAAGTAAAATCTGCAAGAGTTGAGATGTGACATGCTGCGAGACACTGCCCTATACCTACTGCTCCGACAATATTTATGAGTTCAAAACCAGTCGTCCTTAAATTCCATCGAGGATCAGAGAAGCTTTTAATGGGCGATTTTCTTTTCGGAGATATCTGTTAATGTATTCGCAGACTCTAGATAACACGTTTTTTATTTATAAAAAAGTTATCCTAATAACCCATTTCTGGAAATCTCTCTCCAGGCGTGTGTTTTACTGATTTACAGTTTTTGAGATGGCCAGAACTCTCACAAAAATTTATTATTTTTATGGCTTAAAAGGGAAAATATTCGGCTTTTTTTTTTCTGGGTAATGTTTTGTATACATTCCGATTTTAAATTTCTTTTTTTTTTTTTAATATTTTTCCTCTTATATAAGCGGCTTTGTTTTATACATGTTTTTTTTCCTATTTTCAAGTCGCACGTCATCACGACACGAAGTCATCATAAAGGCGACGACTTCAAAAGTGAACGAATACTTTTAAAGTTCCTTCCGAAATGAACCTAGCATGCACCTGCTGCGACACGGCGAGCTTTCGTCTAGTCGTCACCCGCACCCCTTACCTACCCATTGTCGACCACCTTCCGTTCCTGATCGAGGCATTTTCTGTTCCGCCGCAAATGGAACGTGCGCGCGAGGTCGACGCGCGACATCCAACCTCGAGGGGGTTGCGCAAAGGGGAAAAAAAAAAAAAAACACCTCTCCCAAGGGAAAACTGGGCGAACGAATGACACGGGTCGCATTGCTAATGAAGGTGACGTCGGAGCTCGGCTCGGCTATCTTATCGCGAATATTACATTAAGGATAAGTATATACATTTTTATTGTGATACATTCCCGGTGAATGCGTCACGAGTTGACGAGTGCGATGCGGAAGTATCAACGCGTACAGATCGTCGAAATGGCCGTTTCATTGGCGAAACACCTTTTTTTTCCCCGCCACACAATTAGAAAGCTTTGTTTAATCCAGTGCCTCTTCGGCCTATTCATACGGGAATGGGAGTCTGGAAAAGCATCCGAATCTATCCCATCTAATGGTGCATATACATTGGTACAGAGTTCTCTGCCTGCAGATCCCCGACTCCTGTCATCACATTAGTCACGGTAACATTAGACACGGTATTTAGAACCACCCCCATTCCAATGAACACGTGTCTTCCAGATATTCCCCCATTTAGAACCCCCCATTCAAGCCCCCAAGGTCCCTCGTGTTTCTTGATCTAGTGTCCCCCGCCCCCACTGTCACCATTTGACGCCCGGGACCTCGGGTTCTCCTTTGATGCTATGTATCGGACCGCCAGAGGAGGAGATCCACGCATATACAGAGTACAGAGAGAACATAAATCACTGGCAGATGCAGAGAACTCTGTACCGATCTGTATGCGCTATAAGACCATACGCCCTCAAAGAGGTATTGCTCTTTAAAGTCCCCGAACCCTTCTCGGAAAATTGTAGCCCGACGAACTCTACCAATATCGCCCATGACACATTCCAACTTTTGCTGTTCGAACTGTTATTTGAGCCGCTCACTTGCCGTTCAGTCCATCAAACAAAAAATGTTAAAAAAAAAAGTGATAGACATTGTTCTGAAAATATCAATTCAAATAAACATCGTGGAATGTATTACTGCAGATGTAGCCTTCATCTGACGACATCTATAGGATAGAACATCCTAACTTTAGGAGTCACCGTTATTATTATGACAATTTTTGCGTGACTGGGGGACTGGACCGATTCGACAAGGGAAAAAAAAAAGTAATAACATCCGATTCCAGTTATTTTTTTCCTACAGAAAGAAAAAAAATAATGTTTAATAATTCCAAAGTACAGAAACCACCGTTTATAGTGATCAGTGGTTATAAGAATCAACCGTTTATAAGAATCAATATCGCGAAAGCAAAAACAAATGTATTATTTCCATGTTAAAATTTTCGCTTTAAAGAATCAATCCACCGGTTTTAAGAATCGGTTTACTTTTCGCTTTCCTTTAATTTTTCCAAAAAAGCCACTTAAACCCTCAAAAGGTACGAAGTTCTTTCTTTTTTTTTTTAAGAAAGATTGATAAGATGGGATGGAATATAGTCGTAAAATTCATCCCTTTCTTTGTTAGACATAACATAACAGTTTCCCCTTAAACGCTTTAGCACAACACTGTCCTATTAGCTTGACCCGGGGGCATCTTTAAACGTCCGGGTCCGATTCCACTTTTCTCTCTCGTTCTTTTCTCTTTCTTCTCTCACTCGTCAACGCGTCGTTGACGAGTTTGTAACCAGTTGCGCCATGTGCGTGGCTCCATTCAATTACATAGGTTACGACTCATCACGGACTGGTTTGTGATTGGAGTCAGTTATCAGTTTCTTTTGAGTCGCTCCGTGTGCAGACGGCGTTAGACTCGCGAATGGATGGATCGGCAACTGGATAATATGAGATAATCTACGGACGGCACTCAAGTTTATATATGAATTGCTATTAATTAGCAACGGTCCATAAATCGCAGAAATTGGCATGAATATGGATTCCTTTTACATTTGAGGTTGAAATAATGACAACCCATCTGATATCAACCGAATGCTTATCACCCTCCAAAGAATATGCAAAATAAAGGATGAAAATTCGTTTAGTTTATGGAACATCCTAAAATGGGGGAAGGGGCAGAGAACTTTGAACCTCTGTTCTAAATGGAGCCATTGGGCCACTTTAAAAAAAATATATCACAAATTAGCGAATGAATCTTCGATTGAAGTTTAGTGAAATATTAGCACACACACATTTATAGTTTTAGTTCAGCCGAAATACGATCCGCACCAATCGACTGGTAGATAACGGAGGGGTGCACTCATACCTTTTATCGAACGGGATCTTCTTTGGTTTTGGTAACCTTAAATGCTTCATGATATTCACTTCGGAAATGCATTACTTCAATACACAAGGGTAAAAGACGAATCCGAAACTTGCATGCGTTGACTGCCTACGTTGAAAATGCCATTTTTTGACTATTTTGGTCAATTTTATTTTTTGTAAGAATCGTGTAATCCAATCTTTTTTCTTTTCAAAACCCGTTTAAAAATTTTCCTATACCTCCCAGAAGAGCGTGCTTCGTATGATTTTTGTAGATCGAAGTGGGGGAGATATACTCAGGACCGCCCAGAAACTTTACGGGGCAAGGGGCAAACTTCTGTTGGGAGCCCCAAGAAATCTGATTAATCGAATAATTTTTTTTTATTTATTTATTTATTTTTTTTGTGTGTTTGTGGGGGGGGGGGGCTTTTTTCAGGAGATTATTTTGAATTTTGAAGTACGGTACAAGTTTCTGAATTTTCTTTCGGAGGAAATCAAATAAATATTTTTAAAAATTTTTTGGGGGGCCCCTCCGGCAGTTGGGGGCCTGGGGCAAAGTGCCCCAGTTGCCCCCCCCCCCCTCTGGGCGACCCTGGATATACTATCTCCCAGTAGCAATGAGTGAGATACTCTATTTTCTATTTTCTTTTCCGTGTCTGTGACGCAGTTGGGAAGATTTCCGCAATGCCCGCACGGTGTGAGTCGCCGACAATCGACATCTGATTCCACTTTTATTTCGCACAGACACGGCGAAATATTTCCCGCCGGGAATCCTGGCAGATATTCAAGGGGAAAAGAGAGAAGGCATTACTCGAGAACACACTGGCGGCTAATTTTAGGCTAAGGGTCGAGCATTCCGGAGGAGACTGTTCCGGAGACCCCTCGACGCGTTGCCGAAAAGAGACGGGCGGGATGACGGGTCCCCCTCGGTTAGCGCTGACGAGCCAAAACCGCGGCACAATCTGACGAAGCGAGAGGATGTCGGCTTCGTCTTTCTCCGTACATGGCGAAGAGATGAACCACCGCACGATGCTACTGGCGGTCATGCATTGATTACACTTTCGACAGTTTGAGAACAAATTAACTATGAAAATTCATTTTCATTTTTTTAAAGCAATTACATAATTATAATTTTTTTCTAGGGAATACTTAATTATCAACTTATTTAGCTTTAAATTTCATAGATCTAATCTATATATATAAAACAGTTCCGTAACTGACTGGCTCACTGACATACAACGCACAGACCCAACTGCTGGACCTAAAGGGCTGACATTTTGCATGGCGATTCTTCTTATGGTGTTAGGGTACACTAAGAAAGAATTTTGAAAAATTCTTCTTAGATTTTTTTTAATTAAATTTTTAAGCTGTTTTAGGAACTTTTTTTAAGTTTGCATTTAAAATAGTAATTTGAGGGTTATAGAATTTATATCACGAGAAAGATCCTAAAAATTCCTTTAAAATGAAATCTTTTTCGAACATTTACCTCGATTTTCTGATTTTTGGTGAATTTTTAAAGATTCTTTTTTAGAATTTAATTTATTAAATGCCGATCACGTGATTTCTTTTTTTGGTACTTTAAATAAATTTATCGTCACGTGCATAACAACTAAATAGACAAAAAACATATTTTTTTATCTTTCTAATGCAGCAGACGATTGGATATTATCCAAAAAAAATAAATATCCCATACGATTTTTTTATAAATAAATAAATAAATATATATATATATATATATATATATATATATATATATATATATATATATATATATATATATATATATATATATATATATATATATATATATATATATATATATATATATATATATATATATATATTACACAAATTGTATACATTGATCGTCGCATTTATTATAAATATATTTATATATATTTTTGGCATTAATTGAATACATTGACCATTGTATTTAATTTGAATGTACTCCGTAGCGAAGTGCGGGCTTTCAGCTAGTTTCTTATACAACAAGCTATGTGCTTTTATTTAGAACATGATACTTTCAAAGCTCGATTTTCAACTCATAGTACCCATCTCTTTCGTAAATCACACGTGACTCATTTTGTTTTCATTGCCGTACAATTTCAACGAAATTGCCATTTCTTCCAATACATTATCACTGATTGAAATAGCAGCGTTTTCTCTTTTCTATATCGAAATAGTTTAAAAAGTTGATACAGAAATAGCGACACCTTAAATCTTAATGAAAGCTTCTTTCTACCTATCACCAGCTAAAGCAATTTCGGTGTACTTATTACATGTCAGCGAAATTCTGTGAACAACTTGAGTTTTAAATATTAATGTCGGTTAGTCTCATCACTTCCTCGTTTCGCGCACACTGCTTTGTCATCCCCTTTGGACATTTATTCCTACTTTTTCTTTTCAATCGAAAGGGGAAAATATCAGGGACTTTAATTGCCAGTAGTAGTTTATACGGTACTAGCTGAAAACCCGCGCTTCGCTACGGAGTACATTCAAATTAAATACAGCGGTCAATGTATGCAATTAATGCCAAAGAAAATAAATATATATATATATATATAATAAATACGACGATCAATGTATACAAATATATATATATTTATAAAAAAATCGTAAGGGATATTTATTTTTTTTTGGATAATATCCAATCGTCTGCTGCATTAGAAAGATAAAAAAATTTTTTTTTGTCTATTTTGTTGTTATGCACGTGACGATAAATTTATTTAAAGTACCAGAAAAAGAAATCACGTGATCGGCATTTAATAAATTAAATTCTAAATATGAATCTTTAAAAATTCCCCAAAAATCAGAAAATCGAGATAAAGGTTCGAAAAAGATTTCATTTTAAAGGAATTTTTATGATCTTTCTCGTGATGTAAATTTTATAACCCTCAAATTATTATTTTAAATGCAAACTTAAAAAAAGTTACAAAAACAGCTTAAAAATTTAATTTTAAAAAATCTAAGAAGAATTTTTCAAAAATCTTTCTTTGTGCACCCCTACACTATAAGAAGAATCACCATGCAAAATTTTAGCCCTTTAGGCCCAGCGGTTTGGTCTGTGCGTTGTATGTCAGTGAGTCAGTCAGTTACGGAACAGTTTTATATATATAGATTTTTTGTTCAGCCAACAATATCGAATTCTATGCTAGATGCTAGTGAGTTTAAAAGAAGAAAAAAAATCAGGTTTTTAGATTCTCATGCATTGTCAAAATGACCTAAACTCGGACTGTTCACCCCAGATTTCAGGTATTCGAACATTTCCCAATAAAAGCTATAACATGTCATTAAAGCTGCTGTGTACTAACTCTATTGGATTCGCTCACCACAATGTTGACCTATGGCGAAAATGTGTCCAAGAATTGACAACTTGGGTTGACAGATTTTTCTTAAAAATTGTACTCCGTCATAGAGAAAGAAATCTGACACCTTGGGGCATTTTTAGTTTTTTTTTTATAGAAAAATGCAACTAGTATTTTAAAATTTAAATTATTCTAGGATGAAAAAGTGGTGTGGCGTGTTTCAAACGCTCCTCCATTTCTTTGGTGGACGCAATTTATCCAAGGTGCAGAAAAGTTGAAAATAGCATTTTTATTGAATGATCGGCATTGATGGAGCTGTCAAGAAAGTATAGACAAAATTGCTCCGTAAGTTAGCGCTGCGGTGAGCGAATCCAATAGGGTCAGTACACAGCAGCCTTAAGGACAAAAGAACCCGTGTTGTTCTGAATTCGACCTAGAGATAGCGCTGTGATGGCAGCATGTAATCGGTGAAAGTTGGCATTTACCCATATCAGACGTGATAAGAATGAACGGGTTGTTCCAACCACTTTACTAAAGGCCAGTGAAAGCAACGCATTTGTCTTTTCTTTTGTTATCATCACCACGCGTGGTTATTACTTTATCGACCTCGAAGTATAATAATCGATATACCTTTTTTTTTTATTATTGAAGTGAAAACCGATTTTAGTCATCAATATCCGGATAAAGAAAAAGGCTTAATCTGCTCTTTTATCATCGATATAATTGGGTTGCATCAGACGGAGATCGGGTTCTATATCGAATTTCGTTCTTCCTGCTTGACGACAGATTGTGTTCTCATTTCCGCCAACTGGCGATCTGGTGACAACGGGTGCGGTCAACGCTAGAGCGGGAACCGAAAGAAAAAAAAATCGTTTTCCAAGCTAACTCTGTAGCAGACAGCATTAGAGATATTACCAAAAATGAACGCTTCATTTACTTCTTAATTTTCACAAGTCAGACCTTAAGAGCGACAACGAGCCACCAAAAAGTCATTAACAATCTCCTTATACACGGACGTTGTCATTTGTAAGGCAGGGTTAATCCGAAAGTTTACCAGAGCTTAACAATTATAAAATAATGTTCAATTCGCATTCATATATATATATATATATATATATATATATATATATATATACAGTCGAACCTCCATATATCGAACTTCCACATATCGAAATTTTCTATATATCGAACTCTTAGCAAATCTCCATGTTCATTACATAGAAAAACTGTTTCTATATATCGAAAAAATCTCTATATATCAAAATTTTTTTCACGACATATTGGGAGATTTTATTCCACTTTAGAATAAAATCTTCCAATTTTTGGCGTTTGAAACAATACTTCGTGGACTTCAATTCGTGGAAAATGTCCCTGATGAAGTTTTTAATGGACTGAATAAATGCGAGCATTTCTTTGATGAACTTTCCGCAAAACTGGCTGTTCAGCAAGATATTCGTAGTTTTTTTTTTTTTTTTTAAGAATGTAACTGTGATCACTGTAACCACTGTCAGGATTATTGTTTTTTTTTTAAAGGTATATAGTACTCAATAAATCTTTCACATTAATTCAGCTTTCAGTTATTAACTTTCATTTAATGTGATTCACATATAAATTGGAAATGGAGTTTCGAATACGAAAATTAGTTTTAATTTTAATGTTTTAGGATAATTATGATAAAACTAAAATCAATTCTATATATCGAAATTTCTATATATCGAATTTTTTTCCGGCATTTTGCTACTTCGATATATGGAGGTTCGACTGTATATATATATATATATATATATATATATATATATATATATATATATATATATATATATATATATATATTCGCCTTTTTGTACTATAGGCTACGCTTCCCTTGCCGTTGGGGATAATTGTAACCTTACTGACCCTTGAAACTACAGAGGAACCACAAATATCACCCGACAAACATCAATGGCTGATGTAATCTCAAAGGTCATATTAAACTTAAAGAGATTTTGTGCAAGACCGTTTCTACAAACTTTTATTCGTGTAAAAAACACCACCTTTTACAGATGGGACAATAATCCCCATCGGAATAAAACTTAATCTCAACCTGCGATATTTGCAAAACCAACGTCTTACTTCGTTAGATTTATGTGTTATTCAATCCTTTTACCGCACGATCCTCGGTAAAATTATTGAAACGTATGTTAGTTGTTATGTGGGTTTCCAGCTTTCGGCCATTTCACTTTGAAATAGCGTAATGAATATTATCATTCGACAGAATCACCTTTTACTTCTCCTCTCAAAACGGAATTAATTCTTCAGACGTTTTCATTAAAGTTTAAATACACGAAACCGATCCCCCAAAATCAAAGCCCTTTTCGATTGGAACTCGTCTATCCGATTTGATTTTCGGCAATAATGCAAAACGTGTTCCTATACGGCTAACAGAAAAGGGTGTACCCCTTTCTATAAAAGTTTACGAGATTTATTACTCTTAATCTGCATAGTTACACACCTCGAAATGACAAGAAAAAATAGACACGGGATTTTTGATATCGGCTAACTTCAACTTCAATAGAGTTTTTCACCCGTCTTTGGATGGAAAAAAACTCCCCTTACCTTGATTAAAAGTGTTTCACCAAACACTGAATACTCATCTGTCCTATAACATTAAATCTGCGATTAATTTATCACACCAATAAATAATAATAATAAAAATTTCATACTCTGCAGTTTTCTTCTGCCGTAGCTTCATTGAATATCTAATTAATAGGATGGTTCTCATGAATTATCAATGGATATTCTTCTGATAGATGTAGACCTTCATCCAAGAGGGGGAAAACCCAACCATTTTTGATAAAATGTGACGTAACATCCTCAGTCATGTATCTCCAATTATTTGGATCAGAAAAGTACCCATTGACGGTTACAGCTGAGCCCCCGGACCTAAAAAGAAGTCTGTAAAACAAAATGTACTCTCGACATTAAACAAAGATTGCCGAATCCGTTCCCAGCCTCCCAGAAATTAAAACTGATATCGAAACTGAATCGACCCATTGAATTTCCTGTAAGAACTGCAGTGGTGCCTCAACTTACGAGTTTAATTCGTTCCATGACGGAGCTCGTAACTCGAAATACTCGTATCTCGAATCAATTTTCCCCACTGAAATGAATGGAAAAGCCATTAATTCCTTCCGGGCTCCCCCAAAACACAGCAATTTTTTGTTACATGTTTTTAAATAAGAGAAATGGGCTTATAAATGATGAACATTGTATAAAAACGCAATACAATAGAATGTACTGCAATAAACTTGTATTATTAAGTGTAATGTTATTACACTTAATAATACAAGTTTACCTTGGAGATCAGACTTGAAGATGCTGATGTAAGAGGAGGAGAAAGGCCAAACTGAATAATTAAACCTTATTCTTTGATTTTTAACCAAGGTCATCCCATCCCCTAGACCCCATGGGGTTTCCAGTGTGGGGGAGGGAATTGAAGCTATTTCTCTGTGAGATATGTTGTACACTGTTCGGTTTCGGATAGATACTCAAGTGTGGGCAGAGCAAGATGCCCGGGTGATAATTGTTGAGTGTTAATCTGTCGGTTTAAGACTGGATTGAAGTCTTAGAATAATATTATACAATTGTATAATAATTGCACATAAAGGTTGTAAATATTATATACTTCTCGTGTTCTCATTTGATGAGCACGTAATATGGCGTTCGCTGCGCAAACTAGCGGTGGGATATCTGAAGCTTGCTTGTAACCCGAATTATAGCTCGTAACTCGAAGCAAAAAATCTGCCAAGAGAATGCTCGTATCTCGAAAAACCCGTAAGTCGAGGTACCACTGTATTTCAAATTCTCGTGCTGGAAACAACACACCCTGGCGATTATTTCCAACCGGCCCATAATTTAGAAAAGAGTGTGATTAAAACTGAATTGGACCTGAATTTTTTCCAGTCGATGATCTCCGGCTCAAAAGTTTTCGTTAGACTCTGAAGCCGAGGAAAAAGACGCATTTCGATGGAAACCCGAGTGAGCAAGGCTTACAACTTATAGGTCTGTCCATCTACCTATAAGCTATCAACAAAATCAGTCTAATCTTACCGATAATTGTCTAATCTGCGACAACAACCATAAACAGATAGCACAATGATAACTTCATGTGCCCTCTGCTGCCATTAAGTGTTTAAAAAAAAAATTGAACAGACGCAAAGAAATAAAATTGAATATTTTCAATTTGCCCGTCTTTATTGCGTGAGACAAGAATAGTCAGAAAAAGTTCATAAACTACCATATTATTTTTTCTCGCATGATACCTTAGTAGCTCTCGTAAAAAGTTTGACAACTACAGAGCCGACAACTGAAACTGACAAAGTAAAAAATTAAACGCATTAGAAAATTAAAAAATCGCAGACGCTAAACAAGGGAATAGATTAAAGCATATTTCACACTGTGAGAGCAAACTCTATTCATTTGTCAATGAGGATCTAGTAGGGACGAAAGTTGAGGTTGTCCCATAATTAAAGTTCATATTACATATTCGCGAGAACTTGCAAAAGAACTATCCCAGATTTAATCAATAAATATTGTATATTCAACGCGCCTTCAAAGCAAAAGTAAGTTCTGAGCCGTAAAAAAAACTCATTTGAAAGCGAACTTTAAATGCGCACTACGTTCGGGTGTCATCTGCGCATAGTCACAGGATGCGCTTTTTGCAAAGTCCCGAAATCAAGTTCGGCATTTAAAAAATATTATAGTTACAATCCTGAAAATGCAGACCAAGGTAGCCAAAAGTATGCCGATGTCACCCATAACAATCGATAGATGACAATAATTTAATGAATAGCCTAAAACTTCGCTCAAATTTTGACTATCCCGACGGCGGCGAAAATCGAGATTCCAGAACCCGGTAGCAACGATGAACTATTATTATTATCTTAATATATATTACAGATAGAGCTTATACAGTTTTATAGATGGTTAGAAGGCAGCTTAAAGCAATCTACCCGTTAGTTTCGGAGCTCCAGAGCGAATACATTAATCGTAGTTCACTTTCGAAATGTCCAATACCCTCATCGCTCACCACAGTGTTATGGCGGCTTTAAAACCGCGGTTACGATCACACGTGTATTATGTAAACAAACACTCTTGCACTGGTCGTGTGACCCTGCGAACGGCCAGAGAAGCACGGCGAAAGGCAAAGGGGCCGCAAAACAACCCGAGAAGGCTTCACGACGAATTTATAGTGCGTCACAGCTATTTAATGCTCTTTTCTCGCCACGGAAAAGCGCGGTCCGCCATGTTGGATATCACCCGAGCTGCAGCTGTGATGGAGGGTGTCCAAAAAAACGCACTTTTAAGCACCAAAACGGGCTTCTAAGCCCGTTCGAACGCTACAAGCAGTTAGAAGAGGTTTCAAAGAGCGTCACATACCTGGTGGTCGAGTGCCTGGGGGTCGAAGAAAGGTCGATTTTTTCAAAATCTGGAACGTCTGTTTGCTGTTTTGCTGACGGTGTCGATCGCCCTTCGTGCAGGAGTAGGTTGCGGCGTCTGGATGCCAAACATCGCCGTGATTGGCTGGCGCGGGTCACGTGACGAAGTGCCCGGATCGCTTTTGTCTGGACCGTTCCAGCAAATGGTGGCAGCCTTTTCCACGTCGGTCGCATCATGCATGTGTAAATGCGATGCAGGAAAAAAAAAGAGAGAGAGAGAGAAATGGGAACTCGTTCCTGTACACCGCGGGGCTCGCGATGGGGGCTCGTCCGTGCGGAGGAATTCGAGGGACAGAAATACGCGCGTACGACGACACGTTTCGGTGCCAATTTTGTCGGGCGAGCACCGGGGGCACGCGGCGGTCGCCCGGGGCCCGGATGATGGAGGATCGGAAACGGCACCTCGCATTCCCCAAAAGAGTCCGAAAATACTCTTGAGGACCTTATCTATTTATATAAAACAGTTCCGTAACTGACTCACTGACATACAACGCAAAGGCCAAATCGCTGGACCCAAAGGGCTGAAATTTTGCATGGCGATTCTTCTTATGGTGTAGGGGTACACTAAGAAAGGTTTTTGAAAAATTCTTCTTAGATTTGTTAAAATTAAATTTTTAAGCTGTTTTTGTAACTTTTTTTAAGTTTGGATTTAAAATAATAATTTGGGGGTTATAAAATTTATATCACGAGAAAGACCATAAAAATTCCTTTAAAATGAAATATTTTTCGAACCTTTACCTCGATTTTCTGATTTTTGGGGAATTTTTAAAGATTCATTTTTAGAATTTAATTTAGGAAATGCTGATCACGTGATTTCATTTTCTGGTACTTTAAATAAATGTAACGTCACGTGCATAACAACTAAATAGACAAAAAAAAATTTTTTTTTCTTTCTAATGCAGCAGACGATTGGATATTATATAAAAAAAATATCCCTTGCGATTTTTTTACAAATATATATATATTTTACATCAATTGTATACATTGATCGTCGCATTTATTATAAATATATATATATTTAATTTTTTTTGCATTAATTGCATACATTAACCCTTGTATTTAATTTGAATGTACTCCTTAGCGTAGCGCGTGTTTTCAGCTAGTTAATGTATGTTTTTTAAAGCTGTATAATTGAACGGTAAACAATCTAGGTCAATCCAAACTCGTCAACACCGTACTTGTAACATTCTTTTATTTTCATTTGAGTTTTGAAAAAGTCTGCGATGTGCGGAGAAAAACAGTTGAATGCGAAATTTCAAGTTATTCCTTTGGTTCTATTTATTAGAAAGAATAGCACGATGGAAGGGCTAGCAGTAGCTTTTGTCCCATAGGTTCTTGTAATAAACGATTTAAAAATAATGACGAGAGAAATCAATCGTTTATGACAGGGGTTCCCAACCTTTTTTTAGTACTGTACCTGTACGTTGTAAACAATTTGATGACGTACCGGTAGACCAAAAATTTTGAAATGGCGAATAAAATGCAACGGAGAACATTTGTAATAAAGACAAGTAACTTTGGATATACTTTTATTGCTAAACATATACATAAAATATAATAATCACTTTAAAAAATATATAATTAGGGAGAAGGTTGGACCTGTTTATTATTAACTCAAGAAATAATATCGGGCTCAATGTTTCTCATCAGTTTAGGGCGGAGATCCGATTCAATGTCCAGCAAAGCTCTATTTGGTTTTCATCGCAGTCATTGCAGAAAATCCTTTTTCACGTAAATATGTGGTCACAAATGGCATTAAAAATTTTACTGCTTGGCAAGAAACTTCTCAGACACAGTTATAATTCGCAAACACAGTTATAGACATAGTTATAATTCGCAGGCGAGTGCAAGATTTTTATGGGGCGGTCATAGATAACACATTCAGGTGTAGACGGCATCTTTTGAGATTAGGTAAATCCCAATAAAGTATTACAACACAAACAATGGATAAGAAATTCCAAACTAAAATATTAAAACGCATGGATTATTAGTTATTATAGTCATTTCTTTTCTTTTTTTGTAATACAGATTTTTAATAGATTTTCGTTTTAAATTGTAAAATCATTCGCGTACCGGTAGCTGCTTGTCCGCGTACCGGTACTGGTACGCGTACCCAAGGTTGGGAACCACTGGTTTATGAGAATGAGTCCCAATTTTGCCGACACTTCGGCAGAAACAATTTAGTCCATCATTTGGAAGCGGACGCTTCGGTGTATTCAACCGTTATTTATTATTATTTTTTTTTTTGCGATGACTTCTTGAAAAGTAAATGATACGTGGTTTTATTATTATTGATAGCACAGAATAGAAAATGGCCAAGGAATTATTAGAATGAATTCACGAAATACAATCTTGTAAACATTTACGACGTTAAAAAAAAACTACGATGATTCCTATGAAAATACGCGATTTATAAACATAATTGCACAAAAATAGATCTCTGAACCTTGTAAGTGAGGGGAAATAAAATGTTTCCCCCCCTCTTTAACACTGGGATTTTTCTCTTGCCAAACAGACTGAACGCAGTCATTTGGACGGTTAAAAATAAAAATCAAGAATTTAAGGCATTTAATGTTCTTTTAAAAAAAATGGTTAAAGTTTGAACTATTTCATACCAATACATAGTAAATTAGTATATTTTTATGCAGGTATGCCGAGACGACAATCTGGCAAAGTGTTTATCCGTAAAAACAAATGCACGGTTTGTGCAGTCCTTCCATAATTTGCGAAGAGCCAATGTTTCTGTTATTTGCAAAAGGGGGAAAAGACGAAAAGTAACTGACATTTTTCGGGATTATTTTAAAGATTTCTTCGGCCGTCTGCACACGGAGCAACTCAAAAGAAACTGCTAACTGACTCCAGTCACAAACCAGTCCGTGATGAGTCGTAACCTATGTAATTGAATGGAGCCACGCACACGGCGCAACTGGTTATAAACCCGGTCGACCGGGTTTATAACCAGTTGCGCCGTGTGCGTGGCTCCATTCAATTACATAGGTTGCGACTCATCACGGACTGGTTTGTGACTGGAGTCAGTTATCAGTTTCTTTTGAGTTGCCCCGTGTGCAGACGGCCTTACTGTTTTCTAGAGTGTCGTCAAATTGACGGTTTTCATTCTTAGTAGGTATGCAACACATTTTCTCTCCCTCTTTACTATCGAATATAATTTTGTAAACGCTTGTACATACAAAAATTACGTGTGTATCATAATCTCTCACTCCTTTCAACAACGTCCTATCTCAAAAATCGGCGATTTTGAGTTATGCCTGTTTTCAGAATGCCCTGAAAGAGTAGTACATCCCTGCAAGATCGTCCTACCTCACCGCTCAATATTTAGCCTCTAGTGAGTAGAATTAAAATTTATTTTCAATACATTTGAATGTACTTTTAAACTTTCAAATCACTCTCGTGAAAAATCTTGTTTTTTTTTTAGATATGACGTTGTTGAAAGGAGTCATCGATATGTGTGTACATATAAAATTAGAAAAAGTCATAAAATTTCAGACGCCTGGGGACATAAATACAGACATAGCGCTTAATAGTATGACCGAAACCGTTGAAATGACGGCAGCCATCTTTCTATAGAAGGGTTTCCCAAACTTTTCTTGCGATGGAACACTTCGTAAATCCTGAAATTTTAACGGAACACCCTGTTTGTTTTGTAGGGTATGTAATAACACATAATAGATAAAATTAAAAAAAAATTAGAAAAAATATTTATTGTTTATTTAGCATTTAGTAATTATGCATGAATACTTAATTGTTTAGACATCTTAGAGTATTGATCCATCAGATATGTCTGAATTTCTTGCAGCCATTGCAGGACATAAAATAATTCCAGGTTTTCGCGGAACACCTATTAACTTTCCGTGGAACACCAGTGTTTCACTGAATATAGTTTGGGAAACACTGTTCTATAGTGTCAATGTTTCATGGTACATTCCAGATGCATACCAGCAATACGAAAGGAAAGTACGAAAATCGAATTTCTTTCACATGGAAGTTAAGTTATCCGTAAAACTATATAGGAGCGAAACAGGATGGATGCATCTTTTTCTTGACTGATTTTAACAGAGACTTTTGAATTAAATACCGCATTTGTTTGACCATCATTCTTCGCTCTAATTATACATGATAAATTATTCAGTAGGTAGAGAGAAAGGTGTTAATAAGTGCTGTTGTTTTCATCTTAAAGATACGCTCTGAGCTATTTTAAAACTGCAGTCAGTGTCATTTTGGCATCGAAAGCATCAGTTTGACTTGACTTGAAGGGTTTAAAAAGTGATGCCCGTAAGCTTTTTGGCAATTGTAAGATCGCTCTTCTATGCTGTCAACAATGTCCTCTTCGGCTGCCACACTTGATACTTAAAATACAGATTTAAAATCGGTACATTAGAAGAGGGAATGAGCATCTTAAACTCTTTTTGAAGCTTCAGGGGAGAGTGGACTTTCAAACCTAACTTTTTTTGTTGTGAATGGATTTGCTTGAAATTTGAATATGTGATTAGTAGCATACATATGTAAAAGTGGTTAAAATTTAATGATGAAATATTCATAATTTATGAATTATGAATTATAAATTATATCAAAAATTGGTCTCATTAAAAATGTTCCATGCGTATTTCTTTTGCATATAACATGGTAATTTTTATTTGCAGGATACCTTATAGAACTGACAATGAAACTTATCGCTTATTTTAAGCATTCATTAAAAACATAAAGATAAGAAAATAATAATAGTGAAAACACCCTTTTTATGACGCAAAATACCTATAAATCATCTTTTCGAGTACAAAATTTAGAAATTCTGAGCTACGAAGCATCATTATTTTCAATAAGATTTATTTGATGTACAGTTAAGTATATAAAACTTCAATTTCAAAGCAATACGATTATTAGAAATGCGCCCGGAGCAGTTTGAATATTCGCATGACATGAAAATTTTTATTTTGATTAAAAACACATTTAAAGTGATTGCTATTAGTAACCACGTAATATCTAAATTAAATACAAATGCCTATAACTGGGAAAGTAATCACAGAAATTAAAAATACTTTTTGCAACACATTCCTACTCGTCCGTAGTTTCACAATTCAATAAAATAAAAAAATCGAATTTTTGGATAAATTTCACGATTTTGAAAGTCCGCTGTCTCCTTAACCCCGTCCTAAAGCGACAGCGTCTGTCTTCGCATAATAAATCAGCGTTTGGGAATGTTGTAAGAGGGAATGGGGCTCAAATAAATTAACATTTTGAAGATCAATCCGGTCCTAAAGTGTCTATTTTCACTTAAAAGGAATCAGCTGTCCACCAAATGAATCAGCGCCTGGGAATATGCTGTTTGTCCGAGAACAGGAAAGCGTTATAACATCTCTTAACTATTAAATACAGCTGGTGATCTTAGATGTTTCAGTTAAATAACTGAATAATGACGCGATAATTTTTTTTATTTAATTTAGTAGCCACGTGACTGAGAAATTCCAGGCCCGTAGTTAGATGAAAGTGGATGCAAGGGTCCATAAATGGAGGTCCATGTGAGTTGGCTGAGCGTAGAAGGGCTGATTTTTCCCTAATAGTGTTCTGTACCAGACACTCGCACAGACTAGATTCAGAACAGAAGATGTTTGTATCTCTTCATGATCATTAAATCCCATTTTCAACCTTAAACCTAATCTTTAGAAGCCCATTGGAGGCTAAAATTATTTCGATGCTCTTGAGTTCGTACGCGAGCATCATAAAGGAAGAAAAAAATAACTCGGTTGAAAAGGTCCGAGTCCTACAGGATATCAGTTCGCACGAATCAGATATTTGAGTGACAGAGAGTTTTACTTGTTTGTGGAAATGGTCCATTTTATGCAATCCTCTTTTGATATATCCTCATTAAACCTATATGTATCTCTTTATCCACCTCTCTATTTTAATCACTTATTTCCTTAAGAATTTATAAACTCACCCGACGAAACTCCACCTGCTTTTTAAAACAAATATTTTATAAGGGTAAATAGAAGACTTTCACAAGGACAGACAATCAGAAGAGAATCAAATTTTATCTTAAAAATCAGCTTGTAAATAAAAGCTGTATACTTAAAATTTATTTATTCGTACACCTTTTGCTATGAGTGTTATGTTTATTTATACATCAATAAGTGACAGCAATGCATAAAATGCGATCCAATTCGGAATGGATTTCAAACAGAAAAGTGTCACACATTTATTTTATTGGGGTTTTTAAAAAGCCACCTACTTATATGTTTGCGTTTGTCCACAAATTTCACGCAAGCGATTTTATAAGCGAATCAGAACGGGAAACTCTCAAATATGAACTTCGAGCTTCTCATTATGTACACTATAACCCCTGAAGACAAGCGAACGATAGGTAAAAAGATAAAAAATGAGCTTTAAGGGGATGGTGGACTTTCAAATTACCAAAAATCGAGAAAAATTGGAATTTTTTGGGGGGATGTATTAATATTTTAAAAACATGTAAATAATGGAATGAAATGCATTTAAAATATGTAGTGAAAAGTAAAATGAAAACTTGGCGGCTTTACAAAAGTTAGTATTAAAGGTAGGTGAAAAAACATGTTTTAAATGTATTTTTCTCAAAATGAGTAATTTCCAGATTTGCAAGTCTTTAAAATGATCCTCGCGTCATAATTTTTGACGAAAGTTTATGAAATTTATAATAAAGACTCCTGTAATACATGAAAATAAAGTTATTTATCCATTTTAGGATTCGAGGTCATTAAGGTTATCAAAGTTTAATTTAAGTGTACAAAAGTACAAAAATTTCAAGAAAATTCAGAGTACAAGCATAAAAATATTTCCTGAAAATTAACTATTCAACGAAAGTACAAAAAAATACATAACTCTGTTCAGAAAGTATTTATAAGCAATATAAATGCAAAATTAAGGGGAAAAGTTTAAAATTGTGTCGCAAGGAGCATTTTAAAGAAGGGTAATTTAATTTCAATTTTTTAATTATAAAATATTTATTTTAAATATCTATAAAATCTTATAAGGTTTTTAATATTGTTAGACTTTAATGAATATATAAGCAAAGTTTCATATCTCTGTGGCAAAAATTTCAAAAATCGCTGTGAAAGGTCCACCATCCCCTTAACGAACTGAAATGAGAAGGACTATGCAAATAACTAAATGCACGTCCTATACTTCTCTCTCTTGATACGACTTAAGATTACTGCGTTTTCATTTTTAATAACCAAACACAAATTGGCGGATTCATTCATAAATTAGAGACAATTGTATGGATTCATTAGAAACGAATAAACGATGTTTTATGCTTCGTTCGTATATTTCTCCATTCTGAAAATGTGTAAAACTTTTTTAAAAAATTCAATTCTCAATTAGCGTGCATTTTAGGCATTGCTATTAGCTATACAAATAAACACGACACTCTGCAAAACGTGTCAGAATAATTATACAGGTAGCCCTCCTACAGCACGGTATCTTACAACACGGTTTTGCTTTAACACGATAAGATAAATTGCGGGAACACTCGTATAACAGCAAAATGTAACACGGTTTCGGCCTAACACGAAAAAAATAATTGCGAAAACCTTTGTACAACATTGCACTTCTATAGCACTAGATAACATGATTTTTGTTTAACACATTTAAAAACTAAATTACTTTAAAATAATGACGGGAAGGAATAATGAACTATAGTGGCTTTACATGAAAATGTATAAACAAATTATAATTTATTCATTTATAACTCTAAAAAATTTCAAGAAGGCCTAAACTTAGCTGAAAATCTTGAATCATTTTTCCCGAATGCAGACCCTTCCGCCAAAAGAAGACGAAAATTCAAAAGAGAGCTGCAAAATTGTCTATCTCTATACCGAGAATCTACAATGACCTAGTAAGAACCAGCAAATAAACCAAAATGACAGATTTTTTAAAGAGGATAGAAGGTGCAAAATATCTAAATTAAGAAAAAGGTTCTGAAAGTGAAGGTGATATCGTTCAATCGAAAAAACATTCTCGTTTGATTGTACTGAGCAGTGATGAGGAAGAAATTTATTAAATTAAGGTCCAAATAAATGAAAATAATATTTTTTTGTTTCTTTTCGTTTTGTGTTATAAATACATTTATATTTTTAATAAAAATTGAGTTGCTTATATGGCATTTAAAAAAAAATGTCTGTTTCAAGTTTTCAGAACGTAACCCCCCCTTTTTTTAACTGTCTCTGGGTCTCATATAACACGGCATTTTCTAGGAATCTATCTACCATGTTATAGGAGAGCTACCTGAACTTTAAATGTCTAGTTTTTATTTAGAAGCTGATTTATAGGAAAAAATCTAAAGTTGCGTAAAATCTTTCGCTATTTTTGGATTCAAGTATTCCTTAAAACTTCGCAATTTTTAGCAGAAAGACATCCCTTTTTATGTATATCATACAAGTGGCCGACTATCAAGGAAAAATTCCTTAATGTTTCAGGTGAATCTCTGAAACATTTAACAGATTAGGATGATGAAATAGAAATTTTTGCGAATACATCCAGTATTAAACACGTGATATCTAGTGGAAATCGGGAAGAGTACTTCAAACAGAAAAAAAGAAGAAAAAAAACGCTTGAAATTTCAGAGTATTATTATTGTTAATAACGGTATCATTTACGCTGACACTGTATAAAATCGAATTCAATATTTCAGCCTTAATACTTTGAAATTGGTGAAAAAATTGATAAAATATGTACTGGCTAATCTAGACCGATCCTACTTTAAAGTCCTATCATATATATCAGGGAAAAAACTGATGAGGCTCTTTGTCACTTTCTTTGCATATATATATATATATATATATATATATATATATATATTTTTTTTTTTTTTTTGAGGGGGGGGGGGCTCATGGTTCAATGATCCATTTGCAAATATTTTTAAAAAAAGTTTTAAAATTGTTCTCTGTTTTTTTTTATTATTTAAGTTTTCCTATTTCACACTTTTTCTTCTCGCTATAATCAATATTTAACTGAATGGTTACGAATTGGAAGCACTCAATATTCATAGGCCAGATTTGAGTCATTTAGCAAAGCAATTTAAAGCAAAATAATTATTAGAGATTAAAACTTTTTAACAATTTAGAAATATCCATTATTCTAACCATTGGAGAACGATACATTTAATGAAAACGTTAGTAAAAACAACGCTTTAAATTTTATTTCATATCTGTCCCATGATCTTTTTTCTGATCTTGTGAGTCTTTATCTCGATTTATATAGACAAAGCTGCCATTCAGCTTTGTTTCATCCGTTCAGACATTCAGTAGACACTAAGGCCGTCTGCACACGGGGCAACTCAAAAGAAACTGATAACTGACTCGAATCACAAACCAGTCCGTATTGAGTCGTAACCTATGTAATTGAATGGAGCCACGCACACGGCGCAACTGGTTACAAACCCGTGGACCGGGTTTGTAACCAGTTTCTTTTGAGTTGCTCCGTGTGCAGACGGGCTAAGAGACTTTTCCCAAAGTGCTGAAACAATCCAGTGGATTTGAATTCAAACTCGGCTAACAACAGTTCTGGCTGCAAAAACATATACAAATTATAGGCTATATTACAAAAGTTTTTAATTGCCTTTCTTTCATCTTGTTGAGTGGAACATGGGTTCAGTGTTGTCCCAAACATGCTTACTCAAAAAAAAAATCGACTACAAATAGCTAATGATAGCGATGATTCAGAAATGCTGGCTGGACACATATTTCTAATCGGGATTACTTTGAACGTGATTCGTCATTTTTACTATAATCTTCGTTATGTTCAGTTTCTGTGCGTCATGTGAATGTGACTATGGTTGGGTTTAATAAACAATTTTATAATTTTTAGCTTCAAGATGTCTTATTGACACATTTCTTTTGTCTTATTTGACACATCTGCACGATCATTTGGCATGATGCGAGATGTGACATGACGCAGGAATTGGGATCGTCTAAATCAGTGCTTCGCAACCGCCGTGCCGTGGCACACTAGTGTGCCGCAAGGTGATCTTGACTGTGCCGCGGTGATTATATCGATTATAATAATAATAAAAATTAACCACCGCTATTAGTTAGAAATTTTTCTAAATATTCCTCTAACTTTTTGCTAATATGTAATTTCTCTGGGTCGAAATTATACACAAAACAAAAACATGTTGTTACCATACATTGTATGTATTCTCGAGCATCATATTTCTGGATTTCAGTTAAGAAAGAATATCCACAAATTTCTGACAAGGCCATTGCAATTTTTCTTTTTTTTTTTTTTTTACGAGATACTTATACGAACAAAGTTTTTCGACACTGGTTCTAATTAAAAACGACAAAAAATCATGTTTAAAGGGTCTTAACCATGAACTTCGAGTAGCTCTTTCTAATATACAGCCAAATATAAAACGTACATATGTTCAGCAAAACAAGCTGAAATATCTCATTAATAAATTAGTTATGTTTAAATTAACTTTGATTTATTAGGCTTAAATAAAGATCAAAAAACAAATTTTAATATAAAAACTTAAAGAGAAAATTTTTTTACTTGTAAGCTATAACTTTATACTTTTGTTCTTTTGTTGGTGTACAGTTCAAAATGACTTATATAAATCTTAAAGGATTATAATTATCTTGATACATAGAGCTGTTTTATTGTGTGTTTTTTTTATCTAATAAAAACATATACGTATTTATTATAATTTATGTATTTGCAAGCTTTTTCTTGTTGTGTGCCGCGGAATTATCGAAAAAACGTTGTTGTGCCGTGGAAGATAAAAGGTTGCGGAGCTCTGGTCTAAATTGATCTTAATAGGGAAATTTCAATTTCAGTTCAGCTGAGACCCGCCCTAAAGAATAATAATTTCGTTTGATAATTGCACGATCAACGCTTTACTTACGAGTTTCTAAAAGCAGGAAGATTTTAATAGTGTGAAATTATCTTAGTCTCTTACCTCAGCACTTTAACGATAATTATAACTATAAGGCCTTCTGCACACGGAGCAACTCAAAAGAAACTGATAACTGACTCCAGTCACAAACCAGTCCGTGATGAGTCGTAACCTATGTAATTGAATGGAGCCACGCACACGGTGCAACTGGTTACAAACGAGTTTGTAACCAGTTGCGCCGTGTGCGTGGCTCCATTCAATTACATAGGTTACGACTCATCACGGACTGGTTTGTGACTGGAGTCAGTTATCAGTTTCTTTTGAGTTGCTCCGTGTGCTGACGGCCTTAGTTTTGTAACGATCCTAAAATAATTTTAACACGCACAATACAAATACAAGAACAGCATCTCGGTTACCTGAAAGGTGTCTCCGTTCATAAAAACTGATTAAAATGAAATAACTGTTATTTTACTACCTAAATATTTAAATATTTTTATCTAAACATTTAACTCTCATCAACTTACTAATTTTATGGTACTGAACTTATCACAAACCATATACCTCAGTTATTTTGTAGTTACTAGCAACGCATACCAGAGTTATAAAACTTCATTTTTACCATGTTTTTATTATAACTCGCTTTCTCGTTTGTCCAGTACAAATCGTGCAATCGATTTTTAACTAACTCCCCGACTAGCTAGACATTTGAAACTTTCAGAATAGCTCAGGACACGATGACAATGCCTTCTTTTAATACTTTTAGCCATCCTTAAGGAGAATCGAATTCATTTTCAGTTAATTTTGTTGTTTGAAAATTTCTTATAATTGGTCTCTTTATTACGCATTTGATCATTTTCTTTCAAGTTGATGGGATAATTCATCAAAAAAGTTTTTAAAAAGTATTTATTAATGCATAGAATTGTCAAGTTTATATGATTCAACAGAAAATTTAAAAACGTGGTATGTAAAAAGTTCTTTTTATCTTGTAATTATTATGTTTGTCTGAAGAACCCGTTTAGATAAAGCATATCGTTTATAGGATATTGAAATGACATCATTATCAATAATACAGAGGCTGTTCGCACATTTTTTAGACGATTTTGGTAAGCGGTAATAAAAACTCGTTTGCTGAAAAAGAAATAATTTTAATTGTACTATGTTTTTAAAAGTCAAAATTATCGTCTGCGGCTTGAAAGTTTTGTTTTTATTCAAAATGGCGTTTTTAACAAAGCAGTGGTTCGAAGGCTACATTTATGCTCTTTCCGAAGAGAAATATGCATACTCAGTTATCCAAAACCGATGTGAGAGTCATGGTTTTGTGATATCTAAAGCGTCGATAGGTAATATCGTCAACAAGAAAGGAAAAAAACGTCAAATTGGAGCCTCAAGTGGGACAAAAATTCCAAACAAGTATCCAAGGAAGAAACGGACATCTTCGACTATTGCAAAGGTACGTTGTTTAAGGTTAAAAGAAAATCCCCCTAGTCAAAGGACAGTTGCAAAATCATTAAAATGCTCTGTTTCCACTGTAAAAAAATGATAAACGTTGATTTAAATCTTAAGAAAGCGAAAAAACGCAATGTGCATCGTCTTCTTCCAAATCATATCGCTGAACGCAGGACACGCTGCAGAATTCTATATGAGAAACACTTATCCAAAGAAAAATGGAAAACAATTGTCACAAAAGATGAATCATGGGTGTATTTAAATGATTTCAACAAAAAAAGAGCCATTTATTATCATAAAAGGGGAGAAAAAAATGTAAGTACATGGTTCAAAGAATCGAAAGAAAGTTTTTCTAAGGGATTCATGATTGTTGCTGGTTTTTCTTATAATGGCAAGTTAAAAATAAAGAGAGTGGAAAAAATGTCAAGATTAACTCCAAATACTATCAGGAACATATTTTATCGCCAATTTTTCTGAATGAAATACCATCGCTTTACCCACAGTGCCATCAATCTGTGAGACACCATCAGGACAAAGCTAGCAGTAACACATCAAAATCCACTGTAAATTTCCTAAAAGAAATGGAACAAAAAACTAGTATCAAGGCCATACCCTTCACTGATATCCCTACTAAATCTCCCGATACACCTATGGATTTTTGTGCTTTCGGACTTTTAAAATCTGCATTATCCAAACGTCGTCCCAAAACCCTTACAGGACTCTGGAAAGCTGTTCAGGAGTAATGGGATAGAATACCTCTTCTGACACTTCAAAAGGCATTATTATCCTGGAAATTGCGGTGTCGAAAGATAGTTCAGAATAAGGGATGTCAAATAGAACATTTAAAACACAAGAATTTTATGTAATTTAGTTTTGTGAATACAATATGCATCGTCTAAAAAATGTGTGAACAGCCTCTGTATTAGTATGAATATCATTCACAAAAACGCGCGTTTGTTAAGGGAGTATGTTATTTCTATATTTTGGAACAGAAAAAAAAAACTAAAACTTGTCTTGGGGCCTACCAATATTCAAGTCTTAATACTTAATAATTTGCAACGAGAGAGAAAAAAAAAATGCATTTAAAATACGTCGTTAGCCATAGAGAAGTTTGTAACCATTTACTGAACCGTTTCTGAAACTCGCTAGCACATCCAAATAGTGTGCAGAAAATTCTGTGTCTGTCAAAATAAAAAATATTCTCTGGGATCTGATTGTCCACAGCGCCACTTTCGGTTAATTTCTTTACCAAGAGTTAGGTCTGTCATCTTCGATTCTTGTTCTCCTCAAATATTAGTCAAGTTATAACTTGACTTCAGCTGTACATTATATTTCCATTATACATTTATGACTTTGTTTGTGTGTGAGTAAATGAAACTGAAGGAAAAAAAATCTTGTAACAGATGGTAATCTATCTAGCTAACTAATCCGAAATTCTATGAATAATTTTCCTTTTTTACACGAATAATTTCAAGTTTATAAACTAGTTTATTCTTTTAAAGATTTTATAACACCTAAAAAAACAGAATGAAATCTGTAATGATAATAGGGCAGAGGGCACAATCAAATTGAATTCATATTTATGCAGATTGAGGAGGGGGGAGGGGGTTGAATGTTTTTGAGAATTTTCATAGCATGTTTGGACTGACTGGAAATATTTCTTATCTAATATTAAAAATATAAATTGAAGTTTGTTTATTTTACAAATTAATATTATTGTACTGAGTTGTCATTTTAGCTATATTAAAATTTAAATGATCTCTCTAATTTGGATAAAATAAAATTCATTTAAAAAATTCCATTCAAGCATTTTGAAAAAATCAGTTAAAAATGCAGGCTAATGAACTGAAACTTTTCAATATAAAAAGAACTATTTTTAATGTAAGTATTTATTACTAATTAGGAAGTATGATTTATAAGTTTTAAGGGTAACACTTTTAGTGTTCAATATATATATAGGCTCAATACACAACTCGCTCAAAAAACCCATTCAATGAGTTTTTAAACACACAAAAACAGGTATATGTATCCGTTTTCGGAAGTGGATTGTAGGATCCGATTTTCAATGTTGGTTGTTCGACTAACCAAAATCGTGTGCCCCTGTGCTGTGGATTTCAACCCCGAAAAGTGGGTTCATGTGAGTTTCTTTGTGTTGATAAAACGATGAAACATAATTAATATCATATTTGAGCACATGCGTGTGTATGTCAGTTTTGATGACTGCAAATGTAACTTAAGAGTATCAATAAATTCATTGCTATGTTAGCATTATACACTTTTGTGGAACGATGCAACATCTATTTCACTTATTTGAGTACATGGGTAAATCAGTTCGTTTCAACGACTGTAACGAACAATTGGGAAACAACGTCAACAATTCGGAAGCTACTCTATTCTGGGGAAATTCTGAGCAGTTCCCGCACTTGTTCATAAAGAAATTCCGAAATACTTTGTACTTTTTAAACGGTTTTATGCGGGATTCGAGAGTTGCTATCAATCTTTTAAAAGGGAATGGGGATAATTATCGGCAAATAAAACCTTTTGGGTTCTTAAAACTGCTTAAAAGGATCAGTAACCAACTGAGCGTAACGAATCAAATGCTCATTTCTTCGTCTGCTAATATAATACAGTTGAACCCCTACATAGCGAACCCGGTATATAACGAACTCCCGGATATAAGGAATCAAAATTTTGGTGCCGCCGGTTTCGTATTGTATTTAATGCTAATTTATCCTTTTATAGCGAACCACCGAAATCTTAAGAATCGGCTATAACGAACATAGTATTTTTTCAGTCGACAACTGATTTTTTTTTAAAATTTTGAAACTTTTTAAGAATGTTGAAGATACAACGAATATTGAAGAAGCAAAGAATGTTGAAGAAGAAGATGATGAAGACTTACCTATCGCGATGTGGATAGAAAAGCACAAAATGTCATCATTCTCAGATTGTGGCGTGCAGTTGTTCGAAACGTGTGACGATGAAGTCCTTGCATGTGAAAATCCGATTGATGAAGGTATTGTGGAAGAAATTAAAATGAATCATTCTAAAATCGAAGATTCTGCTTCTGATGCTGATGAAGAGGATCACATAAATGACGAAATCTCCACCACCTCAGATGCTACAGCAGCGATGAGTGTCATTAATAAGTTTTTGTCTACACAAACAGTGGAAGAAAGAGCGTTGGAGTCATTCGATGTGTTGGACAAAGAAATTCATGAAATGTTTTTGAAATCGGCATCCCGTCAGCAGAAGAATACAGATTATTTCTGTATCAAAACAGTGAGCAACAATTAAAGATAAAATCAATTTATTTCCATTTGTCTTCATTTTTAGTTAATTTAATTAGTATTGCGTCAGTTTAATGCAATCGATTTTAGTCAATTTAACTCATTAATGATCAATTTTAATAGATTTTATAATTTTTTCAATACATCATTATTGAATATACATAGCAACTGATGAGTTATACATTTTGTAAACCTTAACATTTTTCTTAATGGTTTGGATATAGTGAACCACCGGATATAGCGAACAAAATCTTTGGTCCCTTGAAGTTCGTTATAACGGGGTTCGACTGCATAAACAAATCCATCGCATTACATACTTTTGTCGGTCGCCGAGTCTTTAAAATGAGTTTATGAAATGAAGCCTTCCGCCGCTCGTAGAAAATATATTCAGGTTTTAAATTCGATGTGTATCTTAAACATCTCATCTGAAGATCCCGTGGAAAAACAAACTCTTATCTCAAACTGACCTCAATTTCTCTACAAAAGATTACAGACGAAATGTTAAATCACTGTCATAAAAAGATCTGTAAGAACTTTTTTTTTAAGAAAAAAATCCTGACCGAAAACTTCATTTCATCTGAAGCATCGAAACAAATTGCGAATTTTTGTCGTAAATTTTTGTCGGTCAGGTTTAAAAAAAAATATCTGTTGATATAATTTAACTTTCGTAGTTTTTTTTTATATTACAAAAGCATATAAAGAGGATAAAAAAGTTATAGGATTGGATTATGCATTTGAATTAAATTATTCGATTCGAAACAATGCAACTCAAAGAATAAACATAGCTTATACGAAAGAAAAGTATTTCTTAAAGAAGAAGGAATGATCTAAAAAAGGAGATTTAATCGTACGTGTATATACTATATCCACTGATTCATGAAGTTAAGATTATTACAGAATGGGAGCATTAAAACATCGAAATACTTTTAAATATTAGTTATTGATAAAAGTGATTTTACTACATTGGTTGCAAGATGTGACGTAATGCTTCCCCATGTGTTGTGAACGCTGCGTCGTTCGAAAAAATTCGTGCTGTTGACGGTCAGATGCTTGTTTGATTTTCAATAGATAAAATATATTTTTTTCACCTCTCTATGAAAATTTTCGGTTTAGATCCGGTAACACGCCGGAGTAATGTAAATTCAATTGTAAATATGTTCGTTAAACTTTTGAACAGAATATGTTGCATCTCGATTGATTCGCAGTACAGCTCAGATTCAAAATATTAGAATAATTGAGAAAAAGTAATAAGAAAGAAATTATTTTCCATTTATTTATTTTTGATACTAAGTAAATGCAATTAAATTTCTTATAAATTAAATCTGGAATGTTTAGATAAGATTTTAACATTTACAAAATATAAAATACAATAAATTAGGTATACCACAGCTTTCTGAAACACATCAAAATATTAGAATAAAATTTAGATTGAACGCGGTTCAAAATATTAGAATATTTTATTTTACGCAAAAATATTACCTTATTAATATTAAGTAAATGGTAGTTAATATTTTGTAGTATCCCCTTTAGCTTTAATAACAGCGTACAATCGATCTTGCATACTATATACAACGTGTTTACAAACATCTCTATCAATATTAGCCCAAATAGACTTTATACGTGCCCCTAACTCAGTTTCACTTGAAGGAGGATTTTCTTGGAGTTTTTTCTTCGTTATACCTCATAAGTTTTCGATGGGATTAATGTCTGGTGAGTTTGGTGGCCAAGGTAGTACCTTAATTTTACGTTGGCGGAACCAATTCTTAGTTGACACCGAGGTATGCGGTGGCGCTAAATCTTGTTGAAAGATGAAATCATCTTCAAATAAATCTTCTGATGATGGAATCATGTAATATTCCAAAATTTCTTGATATATCTGAGAGTTAACCTTTTCGTAGACGATGCATAACTTTCAAGGTCCTTCTGCGCTCATGCAACCCCAAACCATGACACTAATAGCAAATTTTACCGAACGTTTAAGGCCTTCTTTATCAAATGCTTCTTGCTTCATTCTCCAAACTCGAATACCTTGATTACCATATGAAACACAAAACATACTTTCATCACTAAATAATATTTTTTTCCAATCTTCTTCGCTCCATAAACGTCTTGATTTACACCAATTCAATCTTATACGCTTTTGCTTTGCTGTCATGAGAGGTTTTGTTTTCGGTACACGAGATTCAAACTTAAATTTATGGAGACGTCTTAATATTGTCGATTTAGAAACTTCAACTCCTTCTTCTTTCCATTTTTGGTCCAAGAATCGTACACTTGTAAAACGGTTTTTCTTAACTAAACGCTTCAGTTTCCTGTCATCTCTAGCAGATGTTTTTGGTTTTCGGTCGCTATTTCGGCGATTATTTTGAAATTTTCCATTTTTTTAATATTGTGTTAGTATTTTACTAACGCTTGATTACGAACAATGTAAATGATTCGCTATATAACATTGATTTTTACCGTGCCGATACAAATCAACCGTACGAAGTTTAATAGATTCAGGAATATCACTCACACGACCCATTTTAAGACGAAAAAGCAAACAAACTGCAAAAAGAATACTGATTTAAAATAAAATCGTCTGAATTTAATCAATGATTCCACCAGTTATGAATTGGTGATAATTAAAGGAGAATTAGTGTGAAATTTTCTAATATTTTGAACCACTTGAATAAATATTCTAATATTTTGACTTTTCAAAATAATTTTTTTTTCAATTAATCTTTTCAAAAATGATATTAATTTTGAGATAATAAATAAGTTTAATCAACAGTAAGTTCTTAATAAAAATATCGTTTGCATATTTGCATTAAAAGACATTAAATTACCAAACGATATTTTCAATTTGTAAAAAAATGTAATTATTCTAATATTTTGAGTATGAGCTGTACGTATTTGCTTGAAAATTATAATCATAGTTGTCCTTTTTCGAATTTAGATTTACTCGCGTTAGTTAAGACCGAATAGAAGTGAATATACGTTGTTGTTTTGATTCGGCGAAATTATTACATAAGATGTGAATAACGTGCATGACGGCAGATCATATTTCACACTTTTCTGTCGCTCTCATGACGCGTTATGGGACGGTATATGGCAGAGGTGGGGAACGCGCGGCCTGCGTGATTTTCTTGTGCGGCCATCATAAAAGCTAGCATTTGTATTAATTAATATTTAATTTTATAGATTACAGAAATTTGCAAATAAATGGAATTAAATAAAAAAAACGGCATGAATGTATGTACGCAGGCTTCGCGTTACGAAGCTTGATCCAAATATTCAATTACTTTCAAGCAAGAAACAAATGCAAATATCCCACTAGCTTAAATTTTCCATCGGATTTTAAAATTATTTTAGGAATTGTTGCTATGTCAGTTATTTATAATTTAATACTATTATTTTTTTATTGTATTTCTTTATAATGTTAAAATTATTTTAAAATACTTCTACTTTATTATTTGTATTTGAAGTGGTATTTAAATATGTAGTTGTTTATTAAGATTTTAATATATATATATATATATGTGTGTGTGTGTGTGTGTGCTTACATAAATAAAAATACCAACAGTGAAATATAAAAAATTACAGTGGTATCTATGAATCGAATAATTTTATAAAAAATAATAATTAATGATTAATGTTATAACAAGTTTTTACCCTTATGTGAATACAAAAATATTTTATATTGTAACTTTTTAAGTCAAATAATAAATAAATAAGAACTTAATATTTTTTGTTATTTTTCTATATAATGCACCAGATTGTTAAAACTAAACATAACTATAATAATTTCATAAAAGTCGCATTTATAGGTACATCAACTTATGCGGCCTCCTTTATTGCTACCTAATTTACATGTGGCCTCTAATGGTAAAAAAGTTTCTCCACCTCTGGTATATGGGATTGAACTGTAGTTTGCAGTTGCCTTGTTCAAGTTAGGAATGGGTATTTCATGAAGTACATCACAGTAAAATGATACTTTAGAAGGTTAAAAAAAAAAAAAAAAACTTTTATGAGTCATCATTTAATGGGACTCACGACTCTTAGGCCGTCTGCACACGGAGCAACTCAAAAGAAACTGATAACTGACTCGAATCACAAACCAGTCCGTATTGAGTCGTAACCTATGTAATTGAATGGAGCCACGCACACGGCGCAACTGGTTACAAACCCGTGGACCGGGTCTAATCAAGTGTTTACTCATGGACAGTTGTATGTAGGTTTATCTAGAGTCCGTTCTTATGATTCTGTCACTGTAGTATCTCCTATTTCTGAAATACTCAACTGTGTATATCAAGAAGTTTGAGGAATATCATAGTAAAATATTAATAATTGCATTATAATATCTTAATAGTAAGTAAGAGTTAATTGTCTACACTTTTTTTTAGTAGTACTTGCTGATTTTTACTCCATTTTGTAAGTGAAGAAATTTTCCCAACAATTTTTTATTTGATATGATTAAGTGTAGATATCTGAATTGCGAACCCGGTCGACGGGTTTGTAACCAGTTGCGCCGTGTGCGTGGCTCCATTCAATTACATAGGTTACGACTCAACACGGACTGGTTTGTGATTCGAGTCAGTTATCAGTTTCTTTTGAGTTGCCCCGTGTGCAGACGGCCTTAATCTCAAAAATTATGAAATAAGGCATATTTTCATGATTTTTTACTCTTTGTAACTATTTCAATGTACTCCCAATTTTTCCAAATTTTATGTATATGATAAATTGATATATTTATTTTAATAAACAAATTTTCAACTCTCAAAATAATTTTAAATACTTTTTTTTAAAATGCTTTAGATATACCTTGTTTTTTAAGCATTTTTATTGTATACTGGCTCGCGCGCAGAACTATGAAATTCATTTTACACTTAAATGTATAATTCCTGTTTTATATTTAAAATAAATAATTCAAAATACAATTGAACATAAAACATTCAACATTAAAACATTTTTTCAATTTTTTTAAAAACTGCTCAAAATACACTTAAAATTTTATTAAATTTTTGCATTAATTTACCCCTGAAAAAAGATAACAAAATGTCCAGTGATTGCAATAATTCTAGTTCAGACGCAATAAAATAACGTGATTATGCAGTGATAAAAATTTAATGGAATTATGTGTCATAGTTTTTGAGATATCAGTTGCGGAATGATGCAAAATTGCATTTTGAGGAAAATGAGTTTAAAATTTTTCTTACCATAAACTTAAACAGTAATTAAATATTTAGAATATCAATATCTCCGGAACTAAGCGGAATATTTTCATGCGGTTTGCTTTATTTTGTTCAGAAATGATCAGGCTTTAACATATACAGTCGAACCTCCATATATCGAACTTCCACATATCGAAATTTTCTATATATCGAACTCTTAGCAAATCTCCATGTTCATTACATAGAAAAATTGTTTCTATATATCGAAAAAATCTCTATATATCGAAATTTTTTCAAGACAAATTGGGAGATTTTATTCCACTTTAGAATAAAAACTCCTAATTTTTGTCATTTGAAACAATACGTCGTGGACTTCAGTTCGCCGAAAATATCCGTGATTAAGTTTTTAGTGGACTGAATAAATACGAACATTTTTTTGAACTTTCCACAAAACTGGCTGTTCAGCAAGATATTCGTAGTTTTTTTTTAAAAGAATGTAGCTGTGATCATTGTAACCACTGTCTGGATTATTCTTTTTTTTTAAAGGTATGTAGTACTCAATAAATCTTTCATATTAATTCATTTTTTAGTTCTTAACTTTCATTTAATGGGATTCGCATATAAATTATAGAAATGGAGTTTCGTATACGAAAATTAGCTTTAATTTTTTTAGGAGAATTATGATAAAACTAAGCTCAATTCTATATATCGAAATTTCTATATATCGGATTTCTTTCCGGAAATTTGCTACTTCGATATATGGAGGTTCGGCTGTATTTTTTTTCAAAAGATCGAATGTTTTAAAGATTTAAGGGTAGTGAGTCCCCTTAACTGACCATGAATTCATAGAATTTTTCAAAATGTCTACACCGTACAAAACGTCACAAACAAAGCCACATGACTAAACTGATAATCGACATTCGATTTAAATGAATGTCTTCTCTTTGCGCCGACACATGTTGTAATAAAGTAATCGGACTGATAAAATATCATTGACTCATCTTACTTTTTGTTCGGATGGTAACTTTGCGGGTTCGAGATATTTCATCGAGTCCCTGCACGAATAATCTAATCTTCAGAACTCATATTCCTATATGAAGCTAATGATGAAACGTATAAGATATAGATATTTTAAGTATGAAACTCTCCCGGGAAGTTTAGATACGAAACAACTCTGAAAAGGTGGATGAGATAGGAATTCGCACTTGAGATATCGGAGATAATTTTGAATAATTCAAGTGGGGAAATAGATTAGGAGATAAACGGAGCAAATCCCCATATCCTATACTGCAACAGATAAATGCTTACGTCACTCGTAAAATCTGTAAAAATAGTTCTTTTATCGAACTATGCTAACACTGCAGAAGGTAAAAAAAAAATGATTACAATTCGAGAAAAAATGGATGATTTATTCAAGAGAAAGAGCTTCGCAAAGGGAAAAAGTTAACTACGCATTGGTCCACCTCTGGCCCTTATGCAAGCAGTTATTCGGCTTGGCATTGATTGACGGAGGTGGCGGATGTCCTCCTGCTGGATATCGTGCCAAATTCTGTCCAATTGGCGAACTTGCTGGCCAAGGTAGCGTTGGGCAAGCACGAAGACAAGCAGTAAAAACTCTCGCCGTGTGCGGGCGGGCATTATCTTGCTGAAGTGTAAGCCCAGGATGTTGTGATATGAAGGGCAACACAACGGGGCGTAGAATATCGTCGACGTACCGCTGTGCTGTGAGGGTGCCGCAGACCATCACTCCTGGTTGTCCGCCCGTATGGCGGAAGACAGTCAGGTTGGTATCCCACCGCTGTCCGCAGACAAGTATTCGCTGGTCATCGGGGCTCAGTTCGAAGCGGGACTCCTCTCTGAAAACAATTCTACTCCTGTCAGTGACATTCCAGTTCGAATGTGCCCGACACCACTGAAAACGGGCTTGTCGGTGTACAGAGGTCAATGGAAGTCGGCGCAAGGTTTCACCGTGAGCTCAGCCCCCTTTCTCTGAGCCACCTATAAATGGTTCTTGTGGTCACCGAAGCACCAGTTGCACGTACGATCGATGATAATGGTGAATCTGGGGCTGTGAGTGCCGCTCTGACGATTGCTCGGTCCTCACGTTCTGTGGTTTCTCCAGGCCGACCGCTTCCTTCTTGACGCCATGTTTGGCCATGGTTCACCCAGTCCTGCCAATGTCGTCTAATAGTGGCATCGTTACTATCCAAATGTCAAGCAATTCGCCGATTAGACCAACTGGATGGCCGAATGGCTAGGGCGCTGGCTTTCGGTACCAGAGTCTGTGGGTTCGAATCCTACTCTTGGCATGGACGTTTGTAGCCGCTCGGAATCGGCTTTAAGCAGTACGATCCGGTCTAATTAGCCCACGTGTAGCAAAAAAAAATGACCGTAGCGTTCCAAACCAAACCAATCTTTGAGCCCAACTACACGTCCTCTCCCAGATGCTGACATCTGCGCGTATTGTTCGCGCACCTTTATGAGAGTCATAGTTACTGTCTACTGGAGTACGCGGAATGAAATTCGCCTTAAGAATTTATGATCTGGAATCGAAATTTCTCGTCTTTAATATCCTGCCAGTTGCACTGTTAAGACGCGCTGCAGCGTCGCAAATGTTCATTCATTGGCCGCCAGAATTTTAAAATTTTGCATTTTCCGTCGAAACCTGTATGCATATCAATTTGTGTCCAATTTGCATTACCCCTTCTCGGTGCGTCTTTTGTCTTGTCAAAGAGTGTATTAGCTCAGTAGGACCGAGTACGTTAAGTTGGAATAATGAGTATATAAAGTTTGAATGGGCTCAACAGTCGAATTTGGGAAAAAAATATACAATTTTCAGAAACTTAGATATAGACGTGTAGACAGTAATAGAATACGATTCTCTATATACATAAAATAAAAGAGAGAACACCGATATCCGTTAAGAAAAAAGGTAATTAGAAATTTGAAAAAAGGTTTCCCAAAATTATATTTAGCCTCGAGCATTGTCACTAGTATTTACATCAGAGAGGGGCGTGGGTGTTTTGATAGTTAACATTTCCGGAAAAATGTGGCTCCTAGAACATTTTAAATGATGCAAAAACTCCAAAATTGAACTGAAACAAACTGAAAGGATAAAATAATATAAGTTTTTAAATATGTGATAAAAGTATCTTTAAAACAGTGTTAGTGATGCAAGCAAAGCGCCAATTAAAGCGTAGAGTTTTATCGCCCATAATAGACATATGCAGACATACGTACATACTTACACACGTCTCTGAGTTTTTCTCTCTCTCTCTCTCTCTATATATATATATATATATGTGTGTGTGTGTGTGTGTGTGTGTATTGGTGTTGGATTTTTCTTTGCACGCACATACAACTGCGGCGTTACAAATATTTGGTTTTTAAAGTTATTTTTCCGAGGCTTGTTTTTACCAAAAGTGTGCCGGAAATACTGATGTATTTTAAACTATTATTTTTTCAAAGGTGCAGGAGATCGGCTTGATGCATATATTCACTGAAATCAACTAGGTGTGAAAAATGTGTATACGAAGTTGTAGCATAAAAAGTTGGGTTTTTACTTCACGTGCCTTGGAAAACTTTCGCTATTTACTCTTGAATAATTTATCTTTAAAGAGTTCAGGGGAACGCAAATGACAGAAAATTTCCGGATTATGTTTTATATAAAGATACTACGCACGGAGATTTAGCCCGGCTTTGTATCTTACTATTAACAGCTGAAGGTAAACAAGCGTATGTTTTTTATTGAGCAGACACGGGGACGGGCTAATCTCGCGAACCGAGCATAACAGGATATCGCGACTGGTACCGATGGACGCGGACGGACGAGACGCGTGCACTGGTGCCATCCTCAACTTTCAAAGCTTTAAACTTTTTTAATTATAAAATTAAAACCGCCGAACTCAAAAGAAGCGGACAACAGAAACAACTGTCATTCCTGGTGGGCCAGCTCCTTTCCGTTTCGCAAATGTTCACTATTTTCATGCATGCAAAATTCAACTTTTCCGTCCACCAATCGACAATTTTTTTTTATTTCCATGTGTTCTACAACTCTTCATCTTTAATGATGTACACATTTTTATAAAGTTAAAAAAAGTTTTTCATTGCAAACGAAGCTTTTTCCCCAAAGCAGTTTTCCGAATTTCACGAAATCGACAATTTTGATGGACAAATATATCGGTTTTCTTCACCTATTAATGTCAATATTACGATTTATCGGCATTTGCTATATGTTCAGCTTCCAAAATATACCAAATACATTTAATAAAAAAATGTTATCATTCTAAAAAAGCGTACTGACAAAACTCACTTTTGAAATTTCCCGCGCTGATCACCATAGTATCTTAATGTAACTGAATGCCGAGTTCGTAATTTTTCGACTTATTATTTTACTCACTAATAATTCCAGCAAGTTCGTGAAATTTGTTTCTAAGTAATGAGCAACTGATGAGGATTCTTCCACCAATTTTGAATTCATCAGAACTGTCTTTCTATTTTTTAAGCACTTTTTCCCCCCATGAGATTTAATATTTATATTCGGCCATGTTGCCAAAAGGAAAAATTATTCCTTGAGAACGAGTCATTTAATAATTGAAATCCAGAAATAATTTTAAAGTACCAGAAACAATTTTAGTTTCAGGAAATGAGAAGTTAAAACTTTTAGAATTTTTTTCTAATTGAATGAACTTCTTTTTTGTTTAAAAAGCAAAATTTGAAAACGGAAATTTGAAAGAATTATTTCAAAAGCCAAACAAAAAAATTTGAAAAAGAGAATTTTAAATAATTATTTCGTTTTTTAAAAATTCTAATACCTTTTTAAAAGTGATTAAGCAGTTTTTAATCTTTAAGAAATAAAACCATTTCATTTTAAATCGAAAAAGCAACACATCGGGTTGCCACTCAGCTAGTAGTGAATAAATTATGTATACGCAGATTGAAAGATGGTCGAGAAGTTGAAACTAAACACCTCCTTTACGTTTTTGCTTAAAAAATTGAATTTCAACTTCGGCCAGGATTGTAAAATGAACCTTCTATTGAATGGCAAAAGTGCGATGTGTATAGAAATTAGGCAGAAAGCCCCGTTCGCGTCTTACGTACGAGGGTGTACGTAAGGGCAGCCCAATTGTTGGATGACCAAAGTCTGCTTCTCCAGTTACGATTTATAAAAGCAATAAAATTCAGAGAAAAAATGTTGTAGGCGAAGGATAGACCCGCAGAGAAGCACAAACAAGAACAAAATGCTTCTTAATAAACGCATTATAATGAAAAGGATGCGACCACACGTTTCGAACCAATTAATCGATGGGCCGGGGAGCACTATATGAGTGTGATTGTGACAAAGAGCAATTCACAAATGCACCACTATGAACAGTTCACAAGGTGCTTTTGCGGATTGTTCATAGTGAACTGGGCCCATCGACGAAATACTAATGAGTTCGAAACGTGTAGCCACTTTTTTTATTATAATGTTGTTATCGTAAAGCCCCGACAGAAACGGTTATTCCAAATTTTGATAATTTTGAGCTTATTTTGAAAATCGATGAAATACACGATGTGTACTTCTACGAAGTTTGTCTCGGCTTCACGCAGGTATCATTTCAGAGAGCGGTTTCATCTATATATATAAAACAGTTCCGTAACTGACTCATTCATTCATTCACTGACTGACTGACATACAACGCACAGACCAAACCGCTGGACCTAAAGGGCTGAAATTTTGCATGGCGATTCTTCTAATAGTGTAGGGGTGCACTAAGACAGATTTTTCAAAAATTCTTCTTAGATTTTTTTAAATTAAATTTTTAAGCTTTTTTTTTTGCTTTTTTTAAAGTTTGCATTTAAAATAATAATTTGAGGGTTATAAAATGTATATCACGAGAAACATCATAAAATTCCTTTAAAATGAAATCTTTTTCGAATATTTACCTCCATTTCCTAATTTTTGGTGAATTTTTAAAGATTAATTTTTAGAATTTAATTTATTAAATGCTGATCACGTGACTTCTTTTTATGGTACTTTAAATAAATTTATCGTCAATTGCATAAAAACTAAATAGACAAAAAATAATTTTTTTTTCTTGCTAATGCGGCAGACGATTGGACATTATCCAAAAAAATATTAAAATACAGTAAAAGAAATGTTCTAGAAACTGTACTATATTAACTGTACTATATTCTTTAGTATTCTTTATATTAGATTTAATTTGAATATCTTCTACATTATTTTGTCTATAAAAATATCCCTTACGATTTTTTTATAAATATATATATATATATATATATATATATATATATATATATATATATATATATTACATCAATTATATACATTGATCGTCGTATTTATTATATATATATTGGCATTAATTGCATACATTGACCGATATTTTTACTTTGAATGTACTCCGTAGCTAAGTGCGGGTTTTCAGCTAGTTATCTATATAATCCTTCAGGGATAGACTCTGTTGTTCCTCTAGCTACTTCACATCATTAACGGAGGATTAACTCTGCTGCTGACGAGGATAACTGCGCATAGGCTTCCGACAACTGAGGAACTAAGAATAACATCCGGCACAATATGTTTATTGACTCATCGGTCTAACTCTTTGACATCCATTAATGCAGCTGTTTGGGGATTTTTAGCTGGCTTATATACAGTGGCTCCAAAAAGTGTTCGTACACTTATGATTTTCAGTGAAATAGGGGTCTATTCCTTAATTAAAATGAATATTTCAAAAGGGGTATTTAATAAGATCTAAAATCTATTCTTAACAAAACTACACGAAATATTTTGAATACATAGTAAAACTTTATTTTTAAGAAACCAATAATCAAAAAGTAATAAAAACTTTATCTCACAAAAGTCATCGTACACTTGTAAAAAATCTCTACACATTACCAAATATTCTAATTTTTTGTTAAATTAATATTTTGTAAGATATCTTTTAGTATCCACAACAGCTTTTAAACGTCTAGGAATAGATTGCACTAGTTCTTTTGTAATTTCTGCATCAATGTTCATCCATTCTTCCATCATAATTGCTTTTAGTTCGCTTTTCCTGTGAATGTCGTGTTTTCGTACTCGAACCACCAGTTCTATCCAAATATGTTCTATTGGGTTTAAATCTGGCGATTGAGGTGGTGTTTCCAAAACTTGTGGACACCAGAGACCAGAGGCGAACGTTGAGAGCCGTATGCTTAGGATCGTTATCTTGATAAAAAAACAAAGTTGTTTCCAATACCAAAATTTTTGGCTTATAATTTAAATTGTCTCTTAAAATATTTATATAAACAGCATGATTCATTATGTCATTAATAAATACCAAATTACCTAGTCCTGATGCTGACATGCACCCCCACACAAGGACACCTCCACATGTCTACTAAGTTCTTGGGATTAGTTCCTCATTTTTTTTTTCTCCATACAATTATACGCACATCGGAACGAAAATGTTAAACTTGCTTTCATCGTCAAATAAGACATTATTCCAATACGTTTGGGGCTTATTTATCATTAATAGTACGAAGGAAAGAATAAGCTTTCTGTTTTCTCACTCACAAAAAATTTTCTATGGTCAGAACGCCCATGTAATCCAGCTGCTCTGAGAACTCGTCAAACTGTTTCAGGTGAAATCGAAGTAGAAAATGTTTCATTAAATTCTGCAGAAACTTTTACAGCACTCAAACGTGGATTTTTCACAAATTTTCTAATTATAAATCTCTGATCACGCTTTGTTAACTTTGCCGCACGACCTTTTCTTACCTTGTTTTCGATCCGATTTTCTTCTTTAAAGTGTTTTATCACATACTGCACAGTAGAATGGGATAAATTAAGTAATTTAGCGATATTCCGAACTGATTTATCACTACTATGATGAAAAATAATCAATTTTCGATTGCTGTTTGTTGTTTCTTTACGACTACGAGCCATTTTTAAATAATAAATAGAATATTACGGAGTAGGTAAGCAAAAATGAAAGCCAAACGATATTTTTAATGCCACCACAGTTCAAAAATAAAACTGAAGCGCCAGATGATAATTTTAATTATGAATTTATCCGAAAATATTTCACTGCACGATGACTTTGTGAGATAAAGTTTTTGTTACTTTTTGATGACTGGTTTCTTAAAAATAAAATTTTACTATGTTTTCAACTATTTCATGTAGTTTTGTTAAGAATAGATTATAGATCTTATTATTAAATACCCATTTTGAAATATTCATTTTAATTAAGGGATAGATTCCTATTTCATTGAAAATCGTAAGTGTACGAACACTTTTTGGAGCCACTGTATATATATATATTACCAGTTCAATGATTTTAAAACGAATAGTTTTAAAATATTTTCATCACGTATTGGTGGCAGATTCCATGTCTCTGTGACTCTTATTTTGTAAATTTTAATACAACACCCCTTCCCTTTTCTGGCATTACTTAATGGGCCATTTCTCGATCGTTTAAGAGAGTTTGTCATTAAATTCTTCTTTGATGGCAGGCAGCAAAGGTTTAACTGGCATGCATAGCCTGGTATGTCGCCAAAGGACTTTGTGACCGTCATCTAACTGCAACCCACTGCTAGACCATTTTATTTTTTGTATTAGCTTACATGACTGCTGTGAAGATTTTAACTGCGAAGATAAATTGCATAATGAATGATTCGATTGTCTCAACATCAACAATCCCAAATCAACGGTTCTATTATTGTGAGCTATACTTGCAAATTATTCACACATTTCCTCTCTGTAATTTCTTCACATAACATTTGACTTCTCTCTACTTCAACAATTCTCTGCAAGGAAAAAATTCTTTCAAAACATCCTACCAAAATCATTTGAAAAATGACGCTTAAATTTTGGTTTTGATCTCGTGATACACGATTAGTACACAAAATATACGCCCTGATAAGGAATTATCGGATCTTAAACATTTATTGTATTCCTGAATTAATAAGGCATCCCCCTTTTATGATATATTTTAACATTAGCAGACATCAATATTACATCAGTTCTAACACCCATTTTTGTATTAAATTAAAAAAAAATATTTGACTTGCAGATAAGGTTTTACTTAGGTCAAAAATTCAGTATTTCCATTTGTACGGAAAATCTGCTTCTTTCTATACTATTCATAAATTAAGGTGAGGAATTAGTTACCAAACATTAAAAAGAATGGCACCGGATTCTGATGAAAGTGTCACTCCTGTATGCAAGCAATGTTGTGCGGAAAAACTCTCTATTTTCTTAATAAATAAATGTTAAAATGTGTGGTTACCTGCAAAAGTTTTCCGCAGTAAATGAAAAATCACTCATAACGGATAAGGACGGTTTTGAAACTCCCCACCATTACATTAAAGATAATATGAAATTTTTTTAATGCATTACTAATATTAAATACTTGTATCATTTATATATATAAAACAGTTCCGTAACTAACTGACTGACTGACTGACTGACTGACATTATAACGCACAGACCAAATCGCTGGACCTAAGGTCTGGCATTTTCAATGGCGATTCTTTGATAGTGTAGGGGTGCACTAAGAAAGATTTTGAAAAATTCTTCTGAGATTTTTTAAAATTACATTTTTAAGCTGTTTTTGTAACTTTTTTTAAAGTTTGCATTTCAAATAATAATTTGAGGGTTATAAAATTTATATTACGAGAAAGATCATAAAAATTCCTTCAAAATGAAATTTCTTTCGAATCTTTACCTCCCTTTTATGATTTCTGGTGAATTTTTAAAGATTCATTTTTAGAATTTAATTTATTAAATGCTGATCATGTGATTTCTTTTCTTTTGTGGTACTTTAAACTAATTTTGCGTCACGTGCATAACAACGAAATAAATTGACAAATATATATATATATATATATATATATATATATATATATATATATATATATATATATATATATATATATATATATATATATTCTTGCTAATGCGGCAGGCAATTGGACATTATCCAAAAAAATATTAAAATACAATAAAAGAAATGTTCCTCAAACTGGTACTATATTCTTTAGTATGTTCTATTAGATTTAATTTGAATATTTTCTTTTACATTATTTTGTCTATAAAAATATCCGTTACGATCTTTTTATAAATATATATATATATATATATATATATATATATATATTTACATCAATTGCATATATTGACCGCTGTATTTGATTTGAATGTACTCCGTAGCGAAGAACGGGAATTCAGCAAGTATATGGCTGAATACCGTGCAAATGTAAAATAAAAATAAAAGAGGATTTATGTATAACTGAAATTGGCCGCACTATTGATATGTGCGAAAGAAACGGGAACTCAATGAGAATTGCAAGCCATCTTTAAAAAGGATGGGTTCCGAGTATCATTTGACATTAAAAAGAGTCATTAAAAAACGATGCGCGCATAATAGAAATGAAATAAGCAACTTGACCTGAAAAGCATGAGTTAGAAACGAGGGCAAAAGTAAATGGTCAGTAATAAATTTTGAGTCTTTAGAAATCACCCACAAAACTTCTTTCTGTAAGAGTTACTGGACGCTCGGTTTGAATAATAATCTAAATAGTAACGATTTCGACAAAAAAAAATAAATAAATGAATAAAACCTGGACATTTTGCACACAATTTCGGTAAAACGCATATTTTCGACATATACTTCTTTTTTAAAAATATTTCGGCACAGCACGTATTACTTTCATGAAAAAAAAACGTTTCGTTTCAGTGATATACACTGCTAAGATTTGTCTAAAACGCTTTCGGTCCTATCCAATGAAACAACGGTGAGATCTCCATATATAGATCGACGGGTCCTCAAGGTGACGAGTGAAAGATTAGAATACTTTAATATTGCCTCTAGTATTTCTAGATATTGCACAGGTCCCAGAAGTGATAATAATGACATCTCCATACCAGAAAATAAAGCAGGCACTGGAAAGTAAGGAAAAATGGGAAATAATTAGATTATAAATAATTTGAATTACAGTCGAACATCGTTATAACGAACTTCAAGGGACCAAAGATTTTGTTCGCTATATCCGGTGGTTCGCTATATCCTCAACCATTAAGAAAAATGTTAAAGTTCGCAAAATGTATAACTCATCAGTTGCTATGTATATATTCAATAATGATGTATTGAAAGAATGATAAAATCTATTAAAAATAATCATTAATGAGTCAAATTGACTAAAATCTATTGCATTAAATTGACGCAATACTAATTAAATTAACTAAAAAAGAAGACAAATGGAAATAAATTGATTTATTATCTTTAATTGTTGCTCACTGTTTTGATACAGAAATAATCGGTAATCTGCTGACGTGATGCCGATTTCAAAAACATTTTATGAATTTCTTTGCCCAATACATCAAATGACTCCAACACTCTTTCTTCCACTGTTTGTGTAGACAAAAACTTATTAATGACACTCATCACTGTTGTAGCATCTGAGATGGTGGAGATTTCGTCATTTATGTGCTCCTCTTCATCAGCATCAGAAGCAGAATCTTCGATTTCAGAATGATTCATTTTAATTTCTTCCACAATATCTTCATCAGTCGGATTTTCACGTGTAATGATTTCATCCTCACAGGTTTCGAACAACTGCACGCCACAATCTGGGAATTTGTGCTTTTCTATCCACATCGCGATAGGTAAATCTTCATCATCTTCTTCTTCAACATTCGTTGTATCTTCAACATTCTAAAAAAGCTTAAAATTTTTTAAAATTCAGTTGTCGACTGAAAAAAATGTTCGTTACAGCCGATTCTTAAGATTTTGGAGGTTCGCTATAAAAGGATAAATTAGCATTAAATACAATAGGAAAAAGGCGGGACCAAAATTTTCGCTCGTTATATACCGGGTTCACTATAACGGGGTTCAACTGTATTATATTAGCAGACGAAGAAATGAGTATTTGATTCGTTACGCTCAGTTGGTTACTGATCCTTTTAGGCAGTTTTAAGAACCCAAAAGGTTTTATTTGACGATAATTATCCCCATTCCATTTTAAAAGATTGATATCAACTCTTGAATCCCGCATAAAACCGTCTAAAAAGTACAAAGTATTTCGGAATTTATGAACAAGTGCGGGAACTGCTCAGAATTCCCCAAAATAGAGTAGCTTCCAAATTGTTGAATTCGCAAAAACTTATGGCATTTATTTCAACGTATACCCAAAATGTAGGTTAATGAATTATATATTTGTACACTTTTGATATTAATTTTTATAATTTTTTGAAGGTAATCTGCCGACTAAACTCCAACTGCCGTGCTATATTGACTTTATTACTTATGAGGATCATTTTACCTTTTAAATACAAAAAAAATATATATTCTATTCTTCGTGCGTCATTACAAAAGAAAATAATACAAGCAGATAATAACTGCATTATAAAGCTTTATTTAACTATTGACGGCATTTCTTCTACTTTTAAGGATATTTCGGTGCAGCATATACGCGTTGCGCTCCATACGAGTATTAAACGATGTCAGTTACGCTGTTCAAAAACTGCAATTTCTTCGGCAGGTGCCACAAATGATTTTAAAAAAGCGACTCGTGGGATGTATACGTTAGAATTGTACATTTCCTACTTATTCATTAATTTTATTTATTGATACTTTTTTATTTATTAATTTGAAATACAAGTTTTTTCAAACAAATAGTGCCAATCGTTGACCATTTAAGGGAAGTGCTCCATATCAACTGTATACAATTAATAGATTACACGGAACCATAAAAAAGAATGTAGTAACCTTATCTTAGACCCTTCCTGAATGAGCATATTAATTGTCATTTTGTGAATGAAGCTTTTAAATTTCTTTTATCGATTTTAGAAACTCAGTTTCTGCGCTAGAAGTTGCCCATCAAAATTTTGTTGTTGACCTGCATTGTTTTAGTGTTTGACCACTATTTAAAAATAACAATTAAAAGATTTGCGTCATTAAAACTATAGTAATTAGGTATTATTATTATTTTTATTCGCATGATTAATTTTAAAATAACTTTTACAGTTACAATAAATTTAATGGTGCAACAAACACTTAGTTATTAAGATGTATTCCAGATACAATCTCTTTCAGGCACAGCCTATACAGCTCAGATTCAAAATATTAGAAGAATTGAGGAAAAGTAATAAGAAAGAAATTATTTTCGATTTATTTATTTTGATACTAAGTAAATGCAATTAAATGTCGTATAAATTAAATCTGGAATGTTTAGATAAGATTTTACATTTACAAAATATAAAATACAATAAATTAGGTATACCACAGCTTTCTGAACGCATCACAATATTAGAAAAAATTAGATTGGTTCAAAATATTAGAATATTTTATTTTACGCAAAAATATTACCTTATGAATATGAAGTAAATGGTAGTTAATATTTTGTAGCATCTCCTTTAATAGATTCATGAATATCACTCACACGACCCATTTTAAGACGAAAAAGCAAACAAACTGCAAAAAGAATACTGATTTTAAATAAAATCGTCCTGAATTTAATCAATGATGCCACCAGTTATGAATTGGTGATAATCAAGGAGAATTAGTGTGAAATATTCTAATATTTGACTTTTCAAAAAATTTTTTTTTCAATTAATCTTTTCAAAAATAATATTAATTTTAAGATAATAATAAGTTTAATCAACAATAAGTTTCTTAATAAAAATATCGTTTGCATATTTGCATTAAAAGACATTAAATTACCAAACGATATTTCAATTTGTAAAAAAATGTAATTATCTAATATTTTGAATATGAGCTGTATATTTCGAGTGTTATATTTTGACCTTCTCGACTGCCTGTCCATATGTGGATCGCGAAATCTGTTCAGTTTTTCGGTAGAAATTTGTTCACTAAGGAACTGAAATCCATGCTCGAAAATTCCTTGTTCCAGGCAAAATCATTTATCGTGATTTTCAGATATAGGTAACTTATTTTCCTGATATTTAACTACTTGTGGATTCAATGGAAATCGTAATCCACATTTTCAAAATCCGTTGTTTAGAACAGAAGGAGTTACGCGTTTGTCAATTACTTCTTTGAGCAACTTTGAAAATTATCTATATATTTAAGTTGCTAAGCCGACTTTTTGGGCAGTCCGTGAGAGAAAACTACTACATAAATTGCTTCATTTTGGTCTTAAACGAAAGATTGTAATCTTAGATTTGTCAAATTCGGTTTTTGTAACCGCAATTTCTATTCACTGAGCGATAATTTGCAATTAAAATTGATTTCTGCGCAATGCTCGTGACATGTTTTAATGATAAACGTGTTTACTCCGAGAATTCTCTCTAGATCTCTCTCTGCCATTTTTATTTTTATGATAATTATGTTTGTTAAACATAAGATTAAACCTCATGGAAATTCGTTGATATCGTGCTGTTTAATTAGTGATAATTTACAATTAAAAAAAATTGCTTTCTGCGCATACCTCAGTGACATTTTAAAATCTGCTTTAGATGCTCACTAAGCATGAGGCCGCTTAAACACTGTTAGCGAGTTACACTAAAGACTACTGTGAACGAAATGTACTTGCCTTTCCGGGTATTGCGTCATTGTTCTAGACGGTTTGATCATAAAACCTGATAACAGATCAACTCTTTCATCGAATTTCCACAGCTGGAAGAAGCTACCGTAATCGTTTATTATTAGTTTCCAGTAGTTGGTGCGTTTTAAACAAACAGGCTCGTTGAATATCATTAGATGAGGCTTATATAAGGCTCACATACGATTCAGTAACAAAAAGAGGAGAAGGAGGGCTTTTCTCGACTATAGTTGAATAGATAGATAATGAAGCTGAGGGACAATCTGAAGAAGGTAATGTGATTCTATAGTTTAAGTTTAAGACGCAGTAAAGAAAATAGAATAAGGGGCTAACAGTCTTTGCCTATGCCTAATTGAGGTAATTCATCACAGTGTATAGCCACCTGTTGTTTGTATCTATGAGATTTGTTTTTTTTAATGAATTTAGAGAACGCTATGATTGATATGGATTTTTATTGTGGAAGATTTTTTAAACTAACTTTTAGTATTTTAAACAAATAAATGTGAATTGTTATTGTTGAAAACGTCTTGTCGTCTATTCTTTTCATCAATAGTTTTAACGTATACCTATGTGTAACAAACAACGTTCTCTGCGATTTTACTCTGCAATTTAATTATTAGGTTTTTTTGTTGACGTGCTCGTTTCACGTGCACGCTGACAAACACATAATTTGTCTCTGCGCTATTATTATGATTTTTTCAACATTTTGGCAATGATGTATTGAGTATAATTTGTGTATTCGTACATCATTTACTATCTAGCAGTCAGGTTTTGACGGGTACCGACTTGTTTATCTTAAAATCGGGAGCATCGCGTTTCTCAATCCTCCAATCATGCAACTTTGTGTTTTACCAACTTCCTTAGTGTCCTGAATACCGCAACATCCCATCTGCTTCAGGAATGTGTCACGTTTGGGTGGAGAGCAATAACCTTTTTTGAAACAACGAGTTTCAATCACGTTTTTCAAACAACGTTTTTCAAACAACGAAGCAATCTAAGTTTTTCAAAATTTAGGTGAGATGCATCTCCGCCGTCTCTAAAGGTACACTGGTATAAAGTCAATTGATTTCTTACCAGACACGGAGGAAAGATATCGCTATGAACTCAAAAAAAAAAGCTTTCTACGCGTCAACCACCCTGAAAATTAACCCTATAAGGGGGACAGTGGACCTTCAAACCTAATTTCTTTTTGTTTGAATGGATTTGCTTGAAATTGAATATGTGATTAGTAGCATACATATCTAAAGTGGTTAAAATTTAATGCTTGAAATATTAATAATTTATGAATTATGAATAGAATTATATCCAAAATTGGCCTCATTTAAAACGTTCCATGCGCATTTCTTTTGCATATAATATGGTAATTTTTATCTACAGGATACCTTATCGAACTAAAATGAAAACTTATTGCTTATTTAAGCATTCATTAAAAATATAAGAGAAAAAAATAATCATAGTGAAACACCCTTTTTATGACGCAAAATACCTATAATCATCTTTTCGAGTACAAAAATTTAGAAATTCGATCTACGAAGCCTAATTATTTTCAATAAGGAATATTTCATATACAGTTAAGCATATAAACTTAAATTTCAAAGCATACGATAATTATATAATGAGTTTGAATATTCGTCTGACATGAACATTGTATGTGAAAACACATTGAAAGTATATGCTATTAGTAACCACATAATATCTAAATAAATACAAATGTCTAATAACTAGGAAAGTAATCACAGAAATTAAAATTCTTTTTGCAAACACATTCCTACTCGTCCCGTAGTTCACAATTCAAAAATAAAAAAAAATCGAATTTTGGACAAATTCCACAATTTTGAAAGGTCCACGTCCCCTTAAACCCCAGGAAGTAAGTTAGCAATTGAACTTGCACCATGAAAATAAAAGAACGCGATTTACGCGTGTATTAGCTCAGAGTCACTGCCATCATTTCTACTCATGGTGTAATTGCAAATACGAGAATTTCACAGTTTTGAACACAGATTAGTGCTACCTGTCAGACAGATCTGCCCAAGAACATTAATATTGATGCAATCCTTATTTTTAAAAGCAAACGGTCAACCACCGGTACCTGCTACCCTAACACTTCCTCTGGTCATAAAGAATGGTAGCTTCATCGGCATAATTTAAACATTTGACTGAAAATAATAAAACATTCGACAGTTCTTTGCTGAAACTGAGAGATCTATAGGGAACACTGTCGAATTACCGAGAGATATATTATTCGTGGGAAACGTATGATATGACCCTGTAAGGATACGCATATTGGGATTATTATGGAATTAGGCATGTGAAAACAAGAATTATGTTAATGTAGCCAAAATGAAACATGTTGTTCTGCTACGCCAGGCAGAGAAACTTTGCGTGGTTTCTCCCCCCCCCCCAAACAGCCCCCTGGTTCAAGGTGGGATCGTTCAATCTTACGACTAGTAAAGCCATTCCCCAAGGCAGTGCTCTGCAACCGCCGTGCCGTGGCACACTAGCGTGCCGTGAGGTGATCTTGACTGTGCCGCTGTGATTATATCGATTATAATAATAAAAAAAATTAACCACCGCTATTAGTTAGAAATTTTTCTAAGTAAAATATTCCCCTAACTTTTTGCTAATATGTAATTTCTCTGGGTCGAAATTATACACAAAACAAAAACATGTTGTTACCATATGTATACTCGAGCGTTATTTTTCTGGATTTCAGTTAAGAAAGAATATCCACAAATTTCTGACAAGGCCATAAAAATTTGGTCCCTTTTTCTACGACATACTTATGCGAGCAAAGTTTTTCAACTTTGGTTCTAATTAATGTTTAAAGGGTCTTGACTAAGAACTTCGAGTAGCTCTTTCTAATATAGAGCCAAATATAAGACGTACATATGTTCAGCAAAACAAGCTCAAATATCTCATTAATAATTAGTTATGTTTAAATTAAATTTGATTATTAGGCTTAAGTAAAGACCAAAAAAGAAATTTTAATATAAAAATTTAAAGATAATTTTTTTTACTTGTAAACTAAACTTTATATTTTTGTCTTATGTTGGTGTACAATTCAAAATGACTTATATAAAACTTAAAGGATTATAATTATCTTGATACATAGAGCTGTTTTATTGTGTGTGTTTTATCTAATAAAAACATATACGTATTTATTGTAATTTATGTATTTGCAAGCTTTTTCTTGTGGTGTGCCGCGGAATTATCCGAAAAACGTTGTTGTGCCGTGGAAGATAAAAGGTTACGGAGCACTGCCCCAAGGGATAAAAATCTCCTATTCCGCCGAGAGAGTCTAAGACACCAAAGGAATATTAAATCATTTTTTAAATCAAACTTAACATTGATTTCAAGTCCAAGAAATGTCAAAAGGGCATAACCCGAACATGACACATGTGTCATGTTCGGATTTATTGTGCACAATAAATCAATGAATAAACAAAATAAAGTAAAATAGTTGCAAAAACACGCATACATTGAATTAAAACATTTCAAAATGATATGTGCTTAAATATTTACAATTACGCATGCAATTTCGATTATGCGTGATTAAAAAAAAAAATCTCTAAAACCATTTGTGAAAAAAAAGACTATCAAATTGCAGTTCTATTTGACCCCTAAGTGTTCAGCAAATCCTTCATCTTTACTAATATAAGATTTTTAATTATAAGTCCTGGACCCCTAACCAGTATGCGGATGATTTAATGCTCAGAGTTGTGCAGTCAGCCAACCCAAAAGTATCGCGCAAAAATCACATTATTTCAACCCAAAACACGAACACCAATTACAAAGATAGAACATTTCATCTTAGTTTTTTATGTTCCGTATTTTTCGACCGTAAAACGCACCTTTTGACATAAAAAAAATCGGCTTCAAATGGGGGTGCGTCTTATGGTAAGATTAAAATAAAATGAATATTTATTATCTATATATAAAACAGTTCCGTAACTCACTCACTGACTGACTGACTGATTGACGTACAACGCACAGACCAAACCGCTGGACCTAAAGGGCTGAAATTTTGCATGGCGATACTTATGGTGTAGGTGTAGGGGTGCACTAAGAGAGATTTTTGAAAAATTCTTCTTAGATTTTTTTAAAACAAAATTTTTAAGCTGTTTTAGTAACTTTTTTTGAGTTTGCATTTAAAATAATAATTTGAGGGTTATAAAATTTATATTACAAGAAAGATCATAAAAATTCCTTCAAAATGAAATCTTTTTCGAACCTTTACCTCTATTTTCTGATTTTGGTGAATTTTAAAGATTCTTTTTAGAATTTAATTTATTAAATGCCGATCACGTGATTTCTTTTTCTGGTACTTTAAATAAATTTATCGTCACGTGCATAACAACTAAATACACACAAAAATATTTTTTTCTTGCTAATGCGGCAGACGATTGGACATTATTTTGTCTATAAAAATATCCCTAATGATTTTTTTTATAAATATATTTTTTTCTACATCAATTGTATAATTGATCGTTATATTATATATATATATATATATATAGATATATATATATTTGGCATTAATTGCATACTGTATTTAATTTGAATGTACTCCGTAGCGAAGTGCGGGTTTTCAGTATATATCTATATATATAACAGTTCCGTAACTGACTGACTGACTGACTGACTGACTTACAACGCACAGACCAAACCACTGCTGGAACTAAAGGGCTGACATTTGGCATGGCGATTCTTCTTATAGTGTAGGGGTGCACTAAGAGAAATTTTTGAAAAATTCTTCTTAGATTTTTAAAATTAAATTTTTAAGCTGTTTTAGTAACTTTTTTTAAGTTTGCATTTAAAATAATAATTTGAGGGTTTATAAAATTTATATCACGAGAAAGATCCTAAAATTCCTTTAAAATGAAATCTTTTCCGAATCTTTTCCTTTATTTTCTGATTTTTAGTGAATTTTTAAAGATAATTTTTTAGAATTTAATTTATTAAATGCTGATCACGTGATTCTTTTTCTGGTACTTTAAATAAATTTATCGTCACGTGCATAACAACTAAATAGACAAAAAAAAATTTTCTTGAATGCAGCAGACGATTGGACATTATTTGTCTATAAAAATATCCCTTGCGATTTTTTTATAAATATATTAATATATATATAATATATAATATATACATACAATATATATATATATAATATATTATATATATTATTTATTATATGTATATTTTATCTTTTTTAAGAGAGAAATTGAAAATATCTTTCTCTATCTAACAAAATAAAAAATATTCTTTTTCTCAAAATCCTCACTACTTTATGGTCCGAAAATATGGTACAAACAGCTACTATCAAACGATGAGAAAACTTTCTCTTTCGTATGCACGAGATCCAATTTAATATTTCAACAGTTTGCAATTCAGGCGCCGTTTCCAGTGCCTGATACAACCATTCCAGATTTGTGTTCTCTTAGAAGTATTAAAAGTAGTTTGCTTGAAGATGCTAAATTCCGGCTCTAAAGTGCCGCTATCAGTTGATATTCCTACTTTTTGAACGTTGGACGCGTTTGAAATGTATGAATTGAGGTCTTCATATAATTCTTTTCTCTGTTTCACCATGCTGGGGATCGAATTCTTCACACAAAATACCGTCTTCACCCTCCATTTGTTTCAAACTACTTTAAACGAATTTAATGCAAACGTTTGTTTTTAATTCACGATGTGTTTTCTTGAATATTCCAAAAAAATTCACAAATATTTCACAAATTTAAAAAAATATGTCAAAATTCAAATTTCAACGCCTATTTTTTTTTTAAGGAAAATTTTTAAAATGTAAGTTGCGGATATCTGGAAAATATTGGAAGGATATCTGATATGGTTGGGAATTAAAAATAAAACAAACTTGTATAACGGATACGGATAAATCCGTTTCGGAAACCCTTCTTATAGTGGATAAGAACACTTTTGAATCTCACCGCCTCAATTATTTAGTCATCTGCATCGGATGTCTTTCCGAAGTAATGTATTCAGGACATACAAATTT
>OU015491.1:237113483-237433852 GCA_907164885.2 Dolomedes plantarius | reverse complement strand
GAAAATTAGCTTTAATTTTTTTAGGAGAATTATCATAAAACTACGCTCCATTCTATATATCGAAATTTCTATATATCGAATTTTTTTCCGGCTATTTGCTACTTCGATATATGGAGGTTCGACTGTATATATATATATATATAAAAAAGTTAGTTTTCATCTCTGGGAAAATAGTTTCATGATTTTTACTCGGAATCAAAAATCAAGAACCCCCTAAGCGCTTGAGACGTATCTTTCTGTCTCATATTTTCAACTAGAATAGTGTCTGTGACAGGTCCTTTCAGGAGTGTCTCAGGTGGTACAGTTTTGATGCTTTCGACTTCCAAACGAAAGGTGGGAATCATTCGTCAGAAACGCTTTTCTCCGGCTGAGAGAAAGTTAACCTTTAGAGGGTTCAATGGAAGTAGAACAAGCGTACGAATTTTCGTGGAGACACCTTGCATGGATTTTGGGATGATAATACTGAATCATGAAAAATTCATCTGCAGACAACGTACTGCTGCGTACCCATAGCAGAGTAAGAAATTAAATGAAGGTGACTAGTGTCGTACGTTTAAAATCAATTCGCTTCAGTGCCGACAGTACCAACAAGAGGGTCGAGATATTTCAGTCTTTCGAATGCACCATGATGTCGCCACTAGAACTTGAATAAAGTCGTCCATTTTCAGCTGAGGCCACCGAGTGGGATTCAGTATAGAGCAGGGGTTCCCAACCTTTTTATAGTACCGTACCTGTACGTTGTAAACAATTTGATAACGTACCGGTAGACCAAAAATTTTGAAATGGCGAATAAAATGAAATGGAGAACATTTGTAATAAAGACAAGTAACTTGGGATATATTTTTATTGCTAAACATATACATAAAATATAATAATCACTTTAAAAAATATATAATTAGTGAGAAGGTTGGGCCTGTTTATTATTAACCAAAGAAGTAATATCGGCCTCAATGTTTGTAAGTTTAAGGCGAAGATCCGATTCAATGTCCAGCAAAGCTCTATAGCTCTGTATTTGATTTTCATCGCAGTCATTGCGGAAAATCCTTTTTCACGCAAATATGTGGTCGCAAATGGCATTAAAAATTTTACTGCTTGGCAAGAAGCTTCTCAGACACAGTTATAATTCGCAGGCGAGTGCCAATTTTTTATGGGGCGGTCATAGATAACACATTCAGGTGCAGATGGCATCTTTTGAGATTAGGTAAATCCCAATAAAGTATTACAATACAAACAATGGATAAGAAATTCCAAACTAAAATATTAATACGTATGGATTTATTAGTTATTATTGCCATTTCTTTTCTTTTTTTGTAATACAGAGTTTTAATAGATTTTTGCTTTAAATTGTAAAATCATTCGCGTACCGGTACTGGTACGCGTACCCAAGGTTGGGAACCACTGGTATAGAGGATCGAATTCAATCAACCCCTTGGTGCATTCGAAGCATTGGTTTCCCGAGGTAACGAGCATCTGTTCGAGTCAGCTGATTTCAAATGCGCACCCAAGATTTGAACTTCAGCCCGTATACTCTTTCTTTCTGAATTCTTCGAAAAAGAAACTGAAGGAGAAAAAAAATTGGCATTCCTCGTAGAACAACCCTCCCCACTTATCTAACAGTGTCTTGGCTTCGTGCCAACGGAGTGAACAAATCTTTTTATTATTACTGCTTTGTTGTTATTTTTTGACTCTATGGAGTATACTGTATTTTAATGCGTTTATTTTTAGAGAGCGCGTAGGACAGAACATTTTAGTTTTCATTCGCGCGCATTTTGTAGAGTTTTTTTTTATCGTTATTCGTAAAATGTGCCCGCCTAAAGATTATCGCGCTTTTAAATAATACCTGAACAATGCAAAATTTAATTAATTTTTTTTTAGATATCAACATTTAACGCCTTTGCAGTTTTTGATACAGCTGGCTGAATGATAACTTCATCTAAATAATGTCTGACTTTTTGCATAGATCAAAATAATATTCTTCCTGATACAGAAATTTTATTTATAAAATATTTAATAACTTTAAAGAAAAAACACAAAAAAATAGCCTTTCGCAAGGGAAATTTTTGTTTTATATTGACAATATGTTTACTTTCACGGTATATATTTTTATCTGGTAATTGTATGAATAAAACTCTTATTAAAATTGGATCGCTGTTGAGGATGGTTTCAAGTATCAATTGCAAACAGAACGAGAACTGCTATTGCCTAACGCGCTAACTCCGAGGTTCAAATGGGAAATAAAAATTATTTTAAGAAGAAACTGTGTGGCAACATTTTTATTTCCAGGAGAGAGAGAAGATAATTTAACGAGAATGCTAATTTTTTCCATCTTCTCTGGAGTATATATTTGCTTTTACAATTCGAGTTGCTACAGCCCACTTCTCTAGTGTGTGTTTCTTAGGCGAAATGGAGTGAAATTTTTTTTTTGGAGGTACAGAAGGTATAGAATTAAGTATCATAATATATTTAATATAATATATCATAATGGATTTGGATTTATGTTATCAGCTATGCAAATCAATTGCCTAATTATGAATAATTACTCAACTAATTGAATTATTACATAGATTTTGTTGCATCATCAATATAAGTAAAGTTAAATTATCTAACATAATTAGCGATGTTGAGGTCTTTTTAAAAAAAATGTGAATAAAAAGGAAAAAATTATCTGCTGGGAGTAAAAGCCAGTTTTGCGGGATTTCATTTATTTGTTTATCTATTATTGTGCCATTTTGTTTTTCACTGATTTTACTTCAGTTTATAAGTATGATTTAGCGATGATCGATGTTTCAAATTTTAATTGGCTGAATTCTATCGCTCTAGCAAATCGTTGGTACCATAACACACTTGTTTTCACGTTATTTTGTCTTCGCTTAGGAAAATGATAGGTGGCGTTTCAAATAATAAGACATGTAAATTATAACATAAGTTTTTGGAGACTGTGTGCCACAATTCCCCCGCTTTAAAACTTTAGCACTTAAAGTTGTGTTTTAATAATCCAAATTAATACTCTAGTTAGACTGAATAATCAAGTGGATCTCTCATTTTTAAGAAAATCGCTAAAATATAGCCAACATGTTATCATTAATCGGATATCACCTAGGGAACAGATGTATTACACGCACCTCTCTTGGCGACAAATTTTTTTTGACACCAAATACTCGTCAAAAAAAGTTTGTCGCCAACTTGTCGCCAAAACAGGCCTACGCGGACATTTTACACTTAAAATACACTTAAAATAATACACAAAATATCAATAACAACTCAAATATAAAAATAAATTCAAAACAAACTTACCAATGGCAGTAATAAACTTTCAAAAACATGTCACAAAACCACAACAGCTACTTTAAAACATACACGAATATATCTAAAAACGGCTGTATTAAAATTCAAAACCTAAACAGAAATGCTCAACCGCTACTTTAAAACACGCAAAAATATCTAAAAACAGCTGTATTAAACTTCAAAACCTCAGCAGAAATACTCAACCACTTATTTAAAACATACGCAAATATATCTAAAAACGGCTATATTAAAATTCAAAACCTAAACAGAAATGCTCAACCGCTACTTTAAAACATACGCAAAATATATCAAAAAACGAAGACATTAAACTTCCAAAAACATTACACATATCCGCAACATCTATTTAAAACATACGCAGATATATCAAAAAACAAAGACATTAAACTTCCAAAAACATTACAGAAATCCTAAACCGCTACTATGAAACGCTAACAAAAATATCGAACACCGGTATATTAAACTTCGAAAAACACTACACAATACCACAACACCTATTCAGGGTTGCAACAAAAAACAAACATCACGCCAAATCGGATGGCTGCCAGACCAAAAAAAAAATTGCTAAAAATAAAAAAAATCGCCAAACATAAAAAAAAATCGCCAAATTGAAAAAGGTGCGTGAAACACATCTGTACCATCACCTAGTGACGTAGCGAGCATAACTGGCGCCCCCCCCCCCGAAAAAATATAGTAATTTAATATATAGAATTTGTGAAAAGGACCATTTGGCGCCCCCTCTGCGAGTGGAGCCCGGGGCATGATAGACCCCCTTGCCCCCCTATCGCTACGCCACTGATATCACCCTTAAATTAAGCTTACTGATTCTTTTGTAAAGATGAAGAAGCTTTTGTTGACTTTGATGCGATATTGGCGAGTTTGTATGAATGACTGTACACATTACGCAAAAGGAGTAAGCACAGACTTTCTTTATTCTCCAGTAAGAATAGGGAAGACTCCGTTAATTCTCTGCCGCGTCTTATCTCTTTGGCGCCAAACGGCATATTCCACATGAGAAAATAAGGAAAACACTATTTCACCCAGCTTTAAAATGTTTCGGCTGACAGTCAACTATTTATATCGAAGTTCCAACTACAATTTATAGTACACTTAGCAGATATGCAACGTTAGAATGTTTAATATAAATAAAAATGAATAAAATATTTGTGAATAAAAATAAATTAATGAAACAGTTTAAATACTTTCAGATTAGTTTAAATTTTTGAATCACTTTCAAAAAGTAAAATAAATTTAAGTATTTTGAGAATAATTTTGTAGGAAAACAATGTATTCAAAATACGGAATTTTTTATTAAAAAAGGAAGAAAAAACCTACAGCAGCAGGGGTACTTTTCCTTTATAAGCACTACACTTGGCGCATTTTTAATCTTGGCGACGCACAGATACAACACATCGTATTGGCAAATGAAATAACTCAAAACAACTCCGGATGTTACTCAAACGTTGCCTGCTCATCTTTAGGCTAATTCCATATTTTAAAATCCATTACATAAACATACGGTCAGATTTCCTGACGGATTCTATATAAATTCCTTACAAACTAAAGTAGGCGTATTTAATTACGGCATTCCATGAGGTCTTTTATCTCCATGACCACGATAATAATCGTCCTCATATCGTCTCGTTATCCTTGAATCTCACAATTTGTATATTTTAATACTGTAATTTGACAGTTATTAGTGTGATTATTTCGCGTTACTTTTCTCTCGTTGCGGCAATTTTTAAAAATACGCCAAATTGGTGTCAAAATGATTGTAGTGCTTATAACGGAAAAGTACCGCAGCGGGACATAAGCGGATAAAACACTTTTTTTTTAAACGCAATCGTCCAGTTTGGCACCCCCAAAAAATTCTGCTCAGGTTATGGAACTTAGCCTCAAGAATAAGCAAGAAAGCAATAAGTTTAGGTACCTGAAGTTTCCCTCTCGAATTCTGTTGAACATAGTGGTCAAAATATGGGATGAGTCCATTGAAAAGTACAAAGTGATTCAGTATTATTCAGTAAATGAGTACCCGAAACATTTATTCGAAACTATACTAATATGAAACAGATTATTACATTTCCGTCCATTCTTGTCACGCACAACGAAGGAGGAAACTTTGAGAGAAGGAGCTTTAAATGTTGTATTAATTTCGATCACACATTTGAAATTTAAGTGAAGGACTAAGTCACCTCATATGTTAGTGGTGGATTTTAAGAAATTCCTGTTTGAAGGATAGTACTTATCTATACGCGCGCTGCATTCAATTTCGCTAGGAAAATGCCTTTCTCTTAACCTTGTATTATTAAAAATGAGAGATCCACTTGATTATTCAGTCTAACTAGAGTATTAATTTGGATTATTAAAACACAACTTTAAGTGCTTCTTTCTATTAAAGGAATGAGAAGTACCCCTCTTTAAGACGATCAGTACTCTCCACTTGCAAATGAATGCAATAAACGTACATGATCAACCGACATATTTGCGTGCCTCTAAACTTACGAATATACGTGTTTTACTAATGTAGTTTACAAACGTACGTTTTAAAAATTTAGTCGCGTGCGAAATAGTGTAAGGTGACAGGTCCGGAGAGTAAGCCCGTCTGCACACGAAGCAACTCAAAAGAAACTGATAACTGACTCCAATCACAAACCAGTCCGTGATGAGTCGCAACCTATGTAATTGAATGGAGCCACGCACACGACGCAACTGGTTACAAACCCGTCGGACGAGTTTGTAACCAGTTGCGCTGTGTGCATGGCTCCATTCAATTACATAGGTTACGACTCATCACGGACTAGTTTGTGATTGGAGTCAGTTATCAGTTTCTTTTGAGTTGCTCCGTGTGCAGACGGCCTAAAAGAACACGAATCTTGCGTATTAGCCGACGTTGAAACGTGTTCATTACTTAACTTTCTAAATAAATCAGTTGTCTCTATAGAAACGAAAACTGATCAAACCCTTTTTAATTACAATTTTGCATTTGATAAGAAAGAAAAAAAAAGTCCTACCGTAGTGAAAATCACCAAGGCAATGAAACCTAATCTCTGGCACATCGAAAGAACATTAATGGACTTATTCGTTGGAGTTGAATTCTTTTAAAATTTTTGTAGCTGCTTTTGGAGAGAAATCTGTGATAGAGGCATATATTTTTTAGTAAAGAGTAAGGCATTTCTACGTAGGCGGAAGGTCATCTTCTTGTTGGAGTCACTTGGTTCTATTCAGGAGGGATTTCAAAATGCTTTCTTCGTGCAAAGTTTTTTATAACTGGGAAAAAAATTAATGACGTACCTTAATCATAATCATGTCTATAAAAATATTACTCGAAACTACCGATTAATTTGAAAATGTTTGCGGGGCTTATATTTTTCACGGTCGAGTTTTTCCCATTCAGATTCATTTTTCTGTTGTTTAAATGATGGAGATACCTTCGGTTTCGCAACATTTTTAAGGGCTCGGTGGCCCTTAAAAATGTCAAGAGCAGTTGTCAAGAGCAGCGGGCCAGTCATCTGAACGACCCTGGTTCGATGCAAATCCACCGCCGTGTTCACTCATGTTGTTCGGGGCGCGTAAAATAGGGCTTGGCTGCAATGTCCTCCAAGTTCTCCAATTGGCCTCTGGAGGTGCGGGGTCAAGTGTTCCAGTCACGTCCCTTGACTCGGTTCAAAATGACGGGACCGGTCATTGAGCCAAGTCGGACTTCGACCCTTGTGGTGTCAATTCGAAACAGGAGCCGCCCCAACAGTCTATAAGGACCTGGTGAATGGAACCTCCAACCAGGGGGCATTAGCAACAACAACAACAACACATTTTTAGTTTGTTATAGGGCACGGTGGAGTGACCCTCCCATCTCCAGTGTCTACGACCTACATCTATTAATTTTTCGAATATTGAGATTCCAGAATTCATCATGTCTATTTCCCACATAAAATCCGTGACTGTAGAGAAGCCATACTCAACCTCGGGACACATGCATATGTTATACCTACCAATATAATAATGTAAAGCATAAAAACCTCAATGTATTCAAGCGTTTATTTAAAAATGAATGTGATTTTCGGTGTCGAGACTGTTGGAGAAATCAGGTTTATACTCTCGATACGTCATCGAGGCGAGAATCAGTAAGTCGTTCTCTGTTATTCGCCTATTTCACTTTGGAATGGGAGGATACAACGTGAGCACATTTTTGCATTTTTCAGGCCTTCATTTCCAAAACTACAGTAGCTCTCCAAAGTGTTCGTTCACTTACGATTTTCAATGAAATAGGGGTCTATCCATTAATTAAAATGAATATTTCGGAATGGATATTTAATAATAAGATCTATAATCCATTCTTAACAAAACTACATGAAATATTTTGAAAACATAGTAAAACTTTATTTTTAAGAAACCAGTAATCAAAAAGTAACAAAAACTTTATCTCACAAAAGTCATCGTACACTGAAATATTTTCGGATAAATTCATAATTAAAATTATCGTCTGGCACTTTATTTTTATTTTTGAATTGTGGTGGCATTTAAAATATCGTTTGGCTTTAATTTTTGTTTGACTACTCCGTAATATTCTATTTATTATTTAAAAATGGCTCGTAGTCGTATTGAAACAACAAACAGCATTCGAAAATTTATTATTTTTCATCATAGTAGAGGTAAATCAGTTCGGAATATTTCTAAGTTACTTAATTTATCCCATTCTGCTGTGCAGTATGTGATAGAACGTTTTAAAGAAGAAAATCGGATCGAAAACAAGGTAAGAAAAGGTCGTCCGGCAAAGTTAACAAAACGGGATCCGAGACTTATAATTAGAAAATTTGTGAAAAATCCACGTTTGAGTGCTGTAAAAGTTTCTACAGAATTTAATGAAACATTTTCTACTTCAATTTCACCTGAAACTGTTCGACGAGTTCTCGGAGCAGCTGGATTACATGGGCGTTCTGCCCGTAGAAATTTTTTTGTGAGAAAAACAGAAAGCTTAGGCTTTCCTTCGCACTATCAATGATAAATAAGCCCCAAACCTATTGGAATAATTTCTTATTTGCCCATGTAAGCAAGTTTAACATTTTTGGTTCCAATGGGCGTATAATTGTATGGAGAAGAAAAAATGAGGAACTTAACCCCAAGAACTTAGTTGGAACAGTTAAGCATGGCCGTGGAGGTGTCCTTGTACGGAGGTGCCTGTCAGCATCAGGACTAGGTAATTTGGTATATGGCATAATGAATCATGCTGTTTATATAAACCAGCCGCTGAGCGACCAGCATGGTCGCTTTTAGTTTTATACTTTCTTTTGCTAAACAACTCAACTGAAAGTAACATATGTATGGAATGTTAACTGTCATCATAAATATTCGTTGTTAAGGGGTATTCTTCATAAGGCTGATTCTAAAACATCGGGATTAAAAAATATGAATTTCCATTTCTTCAGAACAGAGTTAAAGATAAGACTGAGAAACCCAACACCAATGATTTTAAAAATGACATCCCTCTCTGTATGAACTATTTTTCAAAATTAAGATATCTACACTTTATCATTACATCAAATAAGAAATTGTTGAGGAAAAATTTAGTCACTTAAAAAATGGAATAAGAATTCAGCAAGTACTAAAATATAGTATGGATTACATCATTCTCTGTATGTACTATTGTTCACAATTCAGATATCTACACTTAATCATATCAAATAATAAATTGTTGGGAAAATTTCTTCACTTCTAAAATGAAGTAAAAATTCAGCTAGAACTGAAAAAGGGTGAAGAAAATTAACTATCATTGGCTGTAGGTTGCTATGTCGGAGATGGTTAAGCCTAACCTCGCGATCATTTATTCTCTCTCTTTCACGCCTCTCTCTTAATGAATTATTTCTTCTTCGCTTTCGTTCTTGAGACTGTTCCCAATTTTCACTTGATCGTGCAGCTCTCTTTTGAGCATTCCTGATTTCAGTGCGTAAATCCATGTTGTCACGCGGTTGCAAATTGCGGACGGCCGCTAATGTTTACATCTGGTAGTTGCAGTCGTTGCCATTTGGAGTGTAGAAATATCGTCGATTTTTGTGCCGCATACCTACGCGTTTTATATATATAGATATTTTAAAAGACAATTTAAAATTATCAGACCAAAATTTTGGTATTGGAAACAACTTTGTTTTTTATCAAGATAACGATCCTAAGCACACGGCTCTCAACGTTCGCCTCTGGTGTCTTTATAATTGTCCACGAGTTTTGTAAACACCACCTCAGTCGCCAGATTTAAACCCAATAGAACATATTTGGAGAGGTTCGAGTACGAAAACACGACATTCCCACGAAAAGCGAACTAAAAAAAATTATGATGGAAGAATGGATGAACATTGATGCAGAAATTACAAAAGAACTAGTGCAATCTATTCCCAGACGTTTAAAAGCTGCTGTGGATGCTAAAGGATATCCTACTAAATATTAATTTAACGAAAAATTAGAATATTTACTAATATGTAGATTTTTTTACAAGTGTACGATGACTTTTGTGCGATAAAGTTTTTATTACTTTTTGATTATTGGTTTCTTAAAAATAAAGTTTTAATATGTTTTCAAGATATTTCATGTAGTTTTGTTAAGAATAGATTACAGATCATATTTTTAAATACCCATTCTGAAATATTCATTTTAATTAATGGATAGACCCCTATTTCATTCAAAATCGCAAGTTTACGAACATTTTTGGGAGCCACTGCATGTTTACAAAATCCTCATAATAAGTGGGAGTGTTTCGGGCCGCACATATAAGCTTGGTGGGCCGCAGTTTGTAGGAGGAGGGGATGAAACTTCCCTCCTGATATCAAAAGAAGTCGGCATTTTTTTTAGCTTCTTTCGCCCACCTATCAGCTGCGAAAAATCCGAGGCATCCCTACGGCTGTGTTTAGCCTGCACGCACGTATTTATTGCAACGGGGGAAAACAGCTAATAATCTGAACAATCCGATTTCCGATTTTTTTTTTTTAATGTTTCTTTCTGAGGTAAATTTGTTGTTTCGTTGCTCTCGTGCCAACTCAAAATAAGCTTCTTTTCATGAATTCTACCCCAGGGCTGTAGTCTTTCAAGCGAACCGAATCCAAGCAGCCAAGCGTTGAAAATGCCTCGAAATCACGAGAGTGTATAAATAAATAAATTAATATTAGTTGGAATCTACTTATTTCTTTTTTTTTTCTCTTTTTTTTTAATCTGGCGTGTTCGACCGAAGAATCGATTGCGCGTAATTTAGCGAATATCTTGGAAAAATGTGCAAGATGGATGTATGATAGTGAAAAACAATTGTGTGTTTTCAGCTCACGGACCTGACATTGCCTTGAGGGGGGGGGGGGGGCACACGAATAGGCGTTAGGAAAGGCGGAGTCCCTCAATTCAGAGAAGAGTTCCTGTTGTGGCAAATGCTGATTTGAGCAAATACTGATTCTATTTCGATGAGATAAAACGATCAGAATGCAGCACACGTTTTCGAATGATATCTTCCAAAGAGGGACAGCACCCCGATTGTAGCTTAAATCGAATTCTTCAATGGTTAAATGTTAATAAGAGTTTTTTTTCTTTTTTAAATTTTATAGAAAAGATTTTTTACGATCTGAAAACAAGATGCACTGCTCTTGATTGAAATGAATGCAAAGAGAACGAAAACTAGCCACCTAGCCAGTACTTGCTCATAATGTCAGAATACATTCACGAATAGATCTACAGAAAGTTTACATGCTTTTTTTAGGTGGCAAGCTGGAAATTTTTTTCATAAGTCCCAAATATCACTGTTCTTCCACTGTTCTACTGATCTCACTGATAAACAGTAAGATAAAACACCCCTCGCCTCAGAGAAAAAGAAAGTGATATATCTGAGACGAAATGAGTAAACATTACATTTTGTTCACTTGTTATGTACGGACGCTGAATAGGCCGTTATATTTTTGTCGTTTCTCTTTTGCATATCAGCCTTTTTAAAATTTCCATTTTTTTTCACTCTTTAGTTGAATTTTAGATAATTTCCTGTCTCATTATGTCTATATTTGTCGACTTAGCAGCCTAAATAAATGGTTAAAATAACCGTTGGTTGCTGAAGACGCCAAACAAAAACGAGATCTACACCAAAAATTGAAATTAGTGGTTCGTTTCGAACAGTCACTAGTTATTCGTTCAAAATTCTTTTACTGTTTGAATTTTCATTGCGGATATCTAAAGTTCTTTTGAATCACTGGGTAGCGTCAGTTAGAGGTTTCTAGAAGCAGAATTTTCACAAATTGGGTAGAATGTTACTGACGCCATTCAATAAATACACGGTCCATGCTCAGTTGACGCCTTTTGGAAGTGTTAGTGACCAATGTATTACAATACGCCGGCCAATATTTGGTAGTGAAAATAAAATTTTTATCTTAAATAGGGAAAGTTCGGAAATTTAGAGAGGAGCATAAAGTTAAACGACTAGATCCTGATGAATATACGTTAAAAGAAGCAGAATTGAAGTAAAATATCTGCAAGCCTTTAAAACGTTGCCATTCTTCTAATGTTCTTGACAGTGTCAATTCAAATCCTTTAGATCATCATAAGGGGTCTAAGAAAAAGCATGCATTTCCTTAAACTGCTCATGATAGCTGCAACTAAAAAATTCAAAACACAGATTAAAGCGTAACGTTTTGGGAGTAAACGGATTTTAATTCAAATTTTATTTCGTACGATCTTGAATGGCAAAAGGGATTCGATCCTCTTATATGGTTCTGTTTCTTATTTATCCTGTGAATCCTCTAACGGTCCAGGCACACTATAAAGTAATAGGCATAAATATAAATAATTCCTTTATTTTACACGTAGAGGTAGATTAACATAGACCGACTTGGGGCTTCAAAGAATAACACAACAGTACCGCAACTTACGGTGCTAAGAAACTGAACTTTAAAGTCGTAACGAACCCTTTCAGGCAGAATATACGTTCACTAACAATACCCGTAACCATCGGGCTCTGCACTAACTATGGAAATCGTGCAGCCACCTAGGCTAAATACTAATACGTGCTCTATCAGTTAAATACCGCTATCACCTTCAATCTAACTTTTCTCGACTCTTTCGTATCTCTACTAATAGCGTAACGCACTACCGTACAAATCTCCACTCCTTTCTTGGGCTCTTGCCAACTCAGCGTGTGTCACTTAAATAGACCAGACACCTGCTCCGAACTCACTTCGACTGGCCTGCACTGCGCAGCTACCAGAAATTTGCATCTGAGCAACACGCGAACCCTACACTCTATGGCGGTATTTGGGAGGCTGAAGACATGCGGATGAAACAGTTTGGGATTTTCCCCCAAACGCCTACATTAAACTTGTGGATGACCAATACGCAGTGGATACGATTCCGCGCAACAGATTAAAAAAGGTTCGTAATGAACAGTCAGGACAATTAGTCATTTGTGCATTGTTACAATTCCACCAATGCGCCTCGGCCTGATGATTGAACAGTTTGAAACATGCATTGGGGAACTGAAAGAAGACCGTTACGTACCCATGTTATTGTTGGGATCGAGTGTAGTTTAGAAATTTTATAAAAAACTTACCCAAAAGTAAATGTCGGGCCAAAAGAGGAATTTGTTTATTTCATTTTGACGCCGATGACGTCAGACATTGTTACGTATATAAGGAACGCAAGTCCCATTTTCTCACTCCCACACTTTTTAAAAACAGCTAGGTACCCTTAGAACACGAACATCGTGTTTATGGGACAGGTGTAAGGGGCATTACGCAACAGAGTCTTGCAGTCATTTTCCTCCGACACGTCGCAAAATATGTTACTGACATTAAGCAAAACAGTTGTCGTCTTGGTGATTTAAATTTCCAGGAATTTTTAGACCGTTGAAATATTTACCGCCTCTATTTTCCGCAATGTATGTAACGCTCTTCTGCATGAGTTGGAGAACAGACGAATTTAATTTAAATTAAATTTTAAAAAAAAACCTCTAAGTTCTCGGTTCGAGAATTTAAATGCGCACCGAGGTGTTATTGATTCAATTCGTTATTTTCTCTTCCTCTGCTATAGAACTAATTTTATAAGAAATTTTGGCGAAGTTTTAACAGATAGACTCACTAATCTGTCAAAATGGTAGCAAAGAACAGTAAATTACAAGATTTTATGCAAACGCCTAAACACCTTTGGTTTGAATACGCCCAGAAATTTGGTTTTGAGAATCGAAGTCACTCTCCCCACTCTCCTTTTACTTTAAATGGATCCCAATCCCTTCAAAATTTGAGATCCATTTCATCCGTTTACACTAGCTGAAAACCCGCGCTTCGCTACGGAGTACATTCAAATTAAATACAACGGTCAACGTATGCAATTTATGCCAAAAAATAAATATATATATTTATAATAAATGCGATGATCAATGTATACAATTGATGTAAAATATATATCTATCTATCTATATATATATTTATAAAAAAATCGTAAGGGATATGCATTTTTTTTGGATAATATCCAATCGTCTGCTGCATTAGAAAGAGAAAAAAATATTTTTTTTGTCTATTTAGTTGTTACGCACGTGACGATAAATTTATTGAAAGTACCAGAAAAAGAAATCACGTGATCGGCATTTAATAAATTAAATTCTAAAAATTAATCTTTAAAAATTCACCAAAAATCAGGAAATGGAGGTAAAAATTCGAAAAAAATTTCATTTTGAAGGAATTTTTATGATCTTTCTCGTGATATAAATTTTATAACCCTCAATGTATTATTTTAAATGCAAACGTAAAAAAAGTTTAAAAAACAGCTTAAAAATTTAATTTTAAAAAATCTAAGAAGAATTTTTCAAAAATCTTTCTTAGTGCACCCCTACACTATTAGAAGAATCGCCATGCAAAATGTCAGCCCTTTAGGTCCAGCGGTTTGGTCTGTTCGTTGTATGTCAGTGAGTCAGTGAGTCAGTTACGGAACTGTTTTATATAAATAGATTGAATAGCTATACTAAATTAAAAAATAAATTCACGGACTGAGCCTATTATTTCATCCGCATACGATCTTCAAAATGTATTACGGTAGTAAATGATTTTTTTCAAATGCAAGTTTTTCGAGTAGATACCCCTATTAGGGATGCGACATCGATGTCGATGTTTTCAAAACATCGATGTTTCGATAAAAACATCGATGTTCTAAACATCGATTTATTGAAGCCGATTTTTTTAACATCGATGTTTTGTGCTCGATGTTTTACGTTGTTCGATGGCTTTTTTTAATGAAAAAGCATCATAATAAAAAAAATTAACTACCTAGCATAATTTTCACACTCAGTAAATGTAAACTCAAAAATTCTTTTAAATTATTTTGCCGTATACTCTATTGATATGAAATCAATCCTTTTGTTTTGTGTTACAGTCATGAACTTCAGAATTTTTTTTTTTTTTTTTTACAAAATTATTTAAGCCTCCTGGAAGTAAATTATTCTCCAACTTGTAAATAAATATGACTTGATATTTACGATAATTTTTCACATTCAACCATTTTAAATTAGAAAACATCGCGGATTTTTCTTTAAGGCTTTGGTCCTATCAATTGTTTTTATAGCAATAATTTCCTCCTCAATTTTCTGGTAAAAGTAATAAATTGCATAATGGAAATTCTGTGATATGCGCTGACTCTAGAGACCAAATTTTTGTCATTAGTGTCAGACCAATCAGAGAGTAAAATTAAATCATCCCCCCCCCCCCACGACTAACCGAAGTAACGTTAGTGTTAGAAGTTACTAAACCAGTTTTTAAAAAAGTGAATGTTCAAAAACATCGATGTTTAAAAACATCGATAGTTTTTGGGCGATTTTTATTAGCATCGATGTTTCAATATTGAATATCGATGTTTCAAAACATCGATGTTTTGTTGTCGATGTCGCATCCCTAACCCCGATGTAGCTAGAAATACACACTAGAGAAAAATGGTTTTATCATGGGCATGACACATTTTAAAAATTGGGAGGAGTTAATACATTTTAAAGATTGTCACTGCTTGAAAACATCGGGACATATTTGACTTATGTTTAGTGAATGCATTATAATTATATAACTTATCAAAAGAAACAGATTTTTCTCCTTTAATTTGAATGAAAATCAAATTTTCTTCGCTGTAGGTGAAATTAAACTTAAATATTTATCATAACAGTAAATATTGTAATATTATAACAATAAATATTATAATAGTGAATATTTATTATACATATTTAAGAATGTATTATAACTATATAACTTGACCGAAGGTAAAATGAAACCTAATATACTATTCGTGTTAAAGATATGAATAATTAAATATTTTCGATGTCATTTTACCTAAAAGTAGTAGCGGTCTGATCAACAAACAGTAAATGTAAACATTTCCAATTCTGATTATGAGACAAACCAGCTATTAAGTCTCAATCGTTCTAGAGTAAAATAAAAAATAGTTGCATGATTAATGAAATATATCTGTTTATATTCCGTACTTCTCTTATCAAAATGAATCCTTTTTGGGGTTGCAAACAGCAGACCTAAAATCAATCAGCTATGCAATGCGCCCCTTAGAAATTGGACGCGCCTTAACTGAGATTACTTTCTTTATGCTCACAAAAATGAAGGTAGTTTATATTGGAAATTGGTATCCTGCAAAACTCCATAGGTTAGGGACTGAGTTTGTGAGACGTGCAGAGATTAAAACAGCTGAACATCTCGCCTTCCGATTTCGATGTATAAAATGTTCTTGAACACGATGGATTTTCATGAATCAAACTACATCTATTTTTCCGTTTGCACGATAAATATTTTAAAGTGTTTTTAATGATTATTTTTAATTTGGGTGCTGGGATCCCTGATTTAACGTACGATTACGTTCCTCCATAACGGTCCTCCGGAAAGCAAAATTTCAGATGTACTGCATCGCGAGTTATAATTTTGGCAGCTCGCCAAACCCAGTCTGTATCGCTAGGGCAAGCAGTAAACAGTTAAACAGAAAAGTACCAAAATGCGTCAAAATTTTGACATGCATATATGTATATACACATACGTACATATATAGATACATATATACGTAACACATACATACATCTATACATACAAAAGAGGTAAGCAACCATAAGTAATCCTACGTTAATAACCCGCGGTAGTTTCGTTAGAAGAGACTACCTGAAATATTTTTTAAACATCCCGTTAAAATTTGTAGTGAATCGGCATGGCTCTGACGCAGTGGATATGAGATGTCTTTCTTCTATTCGTATTAATTTCATCCACAAAATTATTATGTATGATTTATTGAGAAATGAAAATTGTAATATCAGGTTTTTTTTAAAAATGCGTTTTTAAAGTAAATCTAGACCCATAGTAAGTCGTTCAGTCACTTGCTATTTATGAAGATGATGGTGCACCGAAATGAAAGCTTGTTTTTCGGTTTTTTCGTCAGTTCTTTCAATCTATTCATGTTGCACGAAACCACCAAATACTATAGAAAAACATTCTTTAAAAAAATAAAAAACCGGTTTCAACAATACTTCTTTTCTTCTGTTTAAATTCAGGCTTACAGTATTCTTACAAATATGTCTTTATTGAACACCTCTAATACTGCATTAATTTATTGGCAATATCAGGAACTTTTCCTTGTATTGATAAGAAAGAGGTATAAACAATGTTAGAAACTGCAGGGAGAAAGAAATGACATTCATGTGAAGAAAAAAAATATGGTAATGCAGGTAAACAGACTCAGTTGCGCCTTTTTTTTATGTTTTCGAGAAAGCAACAAGCTGTCGTATGATTTATGGTTACATCTGTTTGGTTTAAGTTTGGTTTGGTTTGGAGCGCTACGGTCAACTTTTTGCTACACGAGGGCCTACCAGGTCCTACAGTTTAAAGCCAATTCCGAACGGCTACAAACATCCATGCCAACAGTAAGGCCGTCTGCACACGGAGCAACTCAAAAGAAACTGATAACTGACTCAAATCACAAACCAGTCCGTCATGAGTCGCAACCTATGTAATTGAATGGAGCCACGCACACGGCGCAACTGGTTACAAACCCGTCCGACGGGTTTGTAACCAGTTGCGCCGTGTGCGTGGCTCCATTCAATTACATAGGTTGCGACTCATGACGGACTGGTTTGTGATTTGAGTCAGTTATCAGTTTCTTTTGAGTTGCTCCGTGTGCAGACGGGCTAAGACTCGAATCCACAGGATCTGAAACGAATGCCAGCGCCCTAGCCATTCGGCCATCGCTGGCTGTTTGGCTTAAAATTTAGATACTTCGCAAAATTACTGTACTCTCAAATTACCAATCCGATTGATAAAGACGTTGCGACACCTCAATTCTGTCAGCTGACTGGTTCGAACACATATTCACTAATCTTTCTGAACTAAACCCATTATATCTGTGTGTGTAGTCAGAATTTCGGTGTGTTCTGTAAGAAGCCTTTACCAATAAAAGTACCAAGAACAGTTTTTGTTTATAAGTTGTTAAAGTACTATATATCAGAGCTCCGCAACCTTTTATCTTCCACGGCATAACAACGTTTTTGCGATAATTCCGCGGCACACCACAAGTAAAAGCTTGCAAATACATAAATTTCAGTAATACGTATATGTTTTTATTAGATAAAATAACAATAAAATACGTAGCTCTATGTATCCAGGTAATTATAATCATTTAAGTTTTATATAAATCATTTTGAATTGTGCACCAACACAAGAACAAAAATATAAACTTATAGTTTACAAGTAAAAAAAAATTATCTTTAAATTTTTATGTTAAAATTTGTTTTTTGGTCTTTACTTAACCCTAATAAATCAAAGTTAATTTCAACATAACTAGTTTATTAATGAGATATTCGAGCTTGTTTTGATGAACATATGTACGTTTTATATTTGGCTATAAAGAGCTAACCGTTCATGGTCAAGACCCTTTAAACACGATCGTTTGTCATTTTTAATTAGAACCAGTGTCGAAAAGCTTTGTTCGCATAAGTATATTGTAGAAAAAGGGAGCAAAATTGCAATGGCCTTTTCAGAAATTTGTGGATATTCTTTCTAACTGAAATCTAGAAATATGACGCTCAACCATGCATACAATGTATGGTAACTACATGTTTTGTTTTGTGTATAATTTCGACCCAAAGAAATTACATATTAGCAAAAAGTTAGAGGAATATTTTACTTAGAGAAGTTTCTAACTAATGCGGGGGTTAAATTTTCTTTTATTATCGATAAAATCACCGCCGCACAGTCAAGATCACCTCGCGGCACACTATTGTGCCACTGCACGGCGGTTGCGGAGCACTGCTATAGATCATTAAAAAAACTTAACACATAAAACCATTATTAAACATTTTCTTGTATATGTTAGGAATGTTAAATTTTCCTTTCCAAAATTTAATTTCAATGTTTAAGTTGTATAACTGTTTTTGATTCCAGAAAATGAGTCGTATCAGAGGACTGGAGTTACTATTTAATCTCGAAAAGAGGAATTTCAAATCGAGAGAAGACTGTGTCGTTGCAGCACTCCACTGTCTATTTGTTAACGAACACTTACAGTGTGTTGGAATTGGTGACAGATGGCAGGATTCGGATTCTCATGCCACCGAACTGTTGCCTAAACACTGGAATGACAATCAAGATGTGTATTCTTTGAGGTACATGAACAAAGACACTACCTCTCGCCTTCTCTTCAAGGCCACTAAAATGGGTCACATACTACAAGTAGATGTTGCGAGGAATGAAAGCACTGTAGCCAGTATGAGCGTCCCGGTCGAAAATCACGTTTCTGATGACTACAGCAAGGAATATTCCACTGTTTACAAGAGCTTAGAATCCCTTGTTGAATCTTTCCGTGAAAACATAGTGCAAAACCTTAAAAGTAAACCGCGGAAGGAATCCTCTCCCAAAAAGAACATTCCATTTCAAAGTACCTCGAATCCTTCTACATCACTAGCACCGAGAGCAGATTTGCAAAAGAAGAAAGTACCAAGTCCATCGCGATTGCCTCGAGTTGGTGGTAACGATCTTCATCCCACTGGAGCTGGAGGAGGCGGCATGTTGATGGATCCTTCTGGCATTGGAATCCCTACAAGACCAACTTTACCTCAATTTGGTGTTGGAACACCCGGGGGTTTACCCAGAGGAGCAGTGCCCCCTGGTGCAAGATTTGACCCTATTGTACCCCCGACATATCCTCCTTATCCTGATCCTGACCACCTGAAGCCGCCGGATAACCCCGATTCTATGTAACACGTTAACTAATAAGACGCTGGAGCCGAATGAAGACACTAGAGTAAGTACGAAGTGGGCCGTCGAAAATTAAGTTTCTGATGATTACAATACCAGTCTTTAACTGTTTATTAAAACTTGAATATGCCCGATGATTGAACATTTCTTTTTTTTTCGGTTGTTGTCATACAGCAGGGGTGTCAAACTTGCGACCCGCGTCGAACATTTTTGCGGCCCGGCCAATATATTGGCACACAATAATATATATAAAATAACCGACGCAGAATTATAATAAGATAGGAAAAATTCGCTAAATGTTTTTTTTAATTATATTCTTTTTTTGCTATTATTAAACAAAATGTGTATATTTATGTTGAATATACTGTAATTAGGTAAATACGTTATTTAAGCATAAATAATATCTAAAATATGTCAAAAGTTATGTTACTGACTTTTTTACAGATGAAAAATGTTGAAATTTTTTTAAAAAATACAAACAAAATGCTTTTAGAAAAGTTGATTAAATGTTCAACTGTTAAATAATTAACAGTAATTTTTTGTTGAACGAAAAGCTGAAAATATAGATTATTAATAAGATGTCCTGTTAAAAAATATGTAACAGTTGCGGCCCACCTATAGTTAAACTTTGTTTGTTTGGCCCAAGTTAGCTTTTGAGTTTGACACCCCTGTCATACAGGCTCACGCTGTGACACCGATTTTACTTTTATTAAAATACAAATTACAATCAACAATTTCTCTTGCCAATTAAAACGATGAATGATTGGGGGTTATAGATTCTAATCAAAAAATTACTGGTCTATTACCTGTTAAGGACTGAAATGACAATCAAGTCGTGTATTCTGTGGGATGTATTCCCGCAAATCTTCTCGTCAAGTTTTCTGACAAATATTGCTAAAATGGGACGAATGAATACGCTTTAGCGAGTGCGTGTGTTTTTTATTGTCTAAAGGCCATAACAAAAATATTAGATTGTGCTAAAAATACTTATAAGGATTAAATAATTTTTTTTCACGGATTCGATTTCTTAATTCCAGCATAAACTTTGTTTTACTGAAAGTATATAGTTCCGGAATTTCTTGCCAATTGAAGATATTAGTGATAGGTTACTAGGTTCCAATTCTAATGCCATTCTGATGAGCTGTTAATTAAGCATTGTAACAACGATCGTGGCATGCATACTTCAAGGTAAATTTGAATATAATTTATCACGTCTTTCATTAAGATTGCTAAAATGAGTCAAATACAATTAATAGAGGTCGTGATGACAATTACATACTTTTAACGTAGGATTACGTTCCTCCATAACGGTCCTCCGGAAAGCAAAATTTCAGATGTACTACGTCGCGAGTTATAATTTTGGCAGCGCACCAAACTCAGTCTTTATCGCTTGGGCAAGCAGTAAACAGTACCAAAATGCGTCAAAATTTTGACATACATACATACGTACATATATATATATATACATCAGACATACATACATCTATACATACAAAAGAGGTAAGCAACGATAAGTAATCCTACGTTAATAACCCACAGTAGTTTCGTCAGAAGAGACTACCCTGTAAATGTTTTGTTGGATATTACGTTTCTGATAAATATAATTTGCTTGTTTGCGAATATTGACTTAATTGTTTGGACTTAAGGACATTTTTATTGTTAATTTTTTTGTGTTTCTTGTATGTTAATTTTTTATGTTTATTAGGGCTCACGAACAGATGGCAGTGTTTTACTTGGTTGGGCTTTTCACTTTTCTGAAGTGGCAACTCAATAAGCTTTAAAATTCTGTTTAAATGCCTTGGCAACTAGCAGTTTAATCTATCTGTCGTCGTGTAATGTTTTGAATCGATGGTGTAGTTTTAATTCACTTGGTGATTTTAACTCTGGCGTATATTTTTAACTCAAATTTTTATGGTTTTAACACGAAATATATTTTAGCGAGGCTGTGCACAGGGCAGTGCTTCCCATTTTTAATCTAAATAGTACTTTTAACCGAATTCGTTTGTTTGGGACCAGTTCTCCCGTTCGTCGATGCCGCTGAGTTAAATTGCTGCCATCTTACAACGCTTGTGTTGTATTCAACATTTTACTGGTTGTGAAGAGTGAAATAAACATCTTCAAGTGAATTGTGTTTGATTCTACTTAACGTATGATGTGACATACCTCGCATTACAGTGATTCCAGACTACAAGGAAATTGAAGCAAAGATGTTTTATCCATATTTAACCTATCTTTAGTTACTTTCCACCTTAGTTGCAGGGCAGTCTGTGCTGGGTTGGTTTGAATAACTTTATTTTAGTTTACCGATTAACATACATTTGGTGCCTCCACCATTGTCGTTTGTTTTCACATTACATTATACACCTACTAAACTACTATTAATGATTACGTTACTGAAATCTCTGGAACATTGAAATATATTTTAAATTTAACATAATACGGCTTAAAAGTTTTATTTTTGTGAGTAAATTTACAATAACCCCCCCCCCCTTTTTGAAATATTCAGATGAAGTCGTATAATTGTTTATACATCAGCCTAGTTTCGTTTTAAATTCTACTGGTTAAAAGGAGTTTTATCTTTTGTTAAAGGCCATCGAGATATATTGATTGTCTCGTCACTTTTAAAAGTTGACAACCCAGAGTGAATTCCGTCGACCGTTTGAATCACAAAGATTGTTAATTAACTGCCCCTTCTGCGCCACATCCACTGGAGCAATGGACACTGGCGATCATAACTATATCCTTCGAGTCATGTAAAACAAATACTGCCTCTAGAAACTTTGTACACTAACGATGTCTGATTTTTGCCCCCTTTTTTTGCTTTCAAGTCTCCAAAGAATTTTGCCATTTAGAGAGTTATGGATTCGACAATCTTATAAAACGACTAAGGTCCTCTTGCTAGGAAACACTGCCTCGAAAATTGGCTGAATCGCAACTAAAAAAAAAAAGTTTCAGGTAGTTTCTTGTAACGAAACTACCGCGGGTTATTAATGTAGGATTACTTATCGTTGCTTACCTTTTTCTTCTTCTTCTTCTTTTTTTTTTTTTTTACGCATTTTGGTACTTTCTGTTTAACTGTTTACTGTTACTGGGTTTGGCACGCTGCCAAAATTATAACTCGCGACGCCGGAGAATGGACCGTTATTGAGGAACGTAATCATGCGTTAAAAGAATGGGGAAGTGACAAGATTTGTACGAGTGTGAAGGTTTTCATGAATTTTTTCGACACGGAGTTATATTCTTTGTCTTTGGGAAGTCGCGAAAAACGTTAAAGATATGAAAAAAATTTTTAAACTGGTGTGCATCTTGGGTAGATGAGCACGAAGTATAAGTTATTATTGAGCTTGCATATTACAAACAATTATGAAGAATGTTTTCAGGGGGTGGGTTGTATGAGCCTGGATCAGTCATTTAGTCACGGAATCGGCCGGTCTAATCTATATAGGAAATTTTTAAAATACAGGCCTTTCGCTGCAACGAAAGCAGAAGTTCTTTATCCGAGTAACTTTGATCCGATAAAGACTACCTCACAAGGGCTTTCCGATCTCGCCTTATTCCCGCCTATTCTAAGCACAGTATTGATATTAAATGCAAAGCGTAAAAAGTTCGCTGGCGTCTGAATGATTTCTATAATACTAAAGCATTGAACTGAAGTTGCCGAGTTTGATCGTATATGTTTTTACTTGAAGCGGTGAAAGAATCGGTGCAGAGTAAGAGAACAAGTTTGAATGAAATCAAGGCTTGATGGGGTTATCGAATTATAGTTGCTCAAAAGTTTTTTTGGGAATGAAAAAGATTTCTACTGACAACCCTAAAAAACGACAGAAAAAACTTGAGATCAATATCTCCAGAGTACAACACAAAGATGATCGGCTACTTCAGGTATCTGCCTACTTTCGGATCACAGATTATAGACACCGCTCGTTCAATACATACAGTTTCGAGTTCAAACGGGACAGAAAACGAACATAAATTCTGGTAAAAATGTCATAGCATTTGGAAATAGAGGGAACACTCCATTCGACTCAATGTCCATTTTAATTTCCTTTGTGCTATATACTACACTTACGAAGTAAAAGTTTGACACCATTTCCAAAATATACCCCCAAGAAAATAGGGAAAAACACTGATTTTTGTTTAAATTAATTTTTTATAAGTACAGGTACCTGTAGTTAACAGCTACAGCTTAGCTTTAAAGTCAAAACATAGTTAGTACTATCTAAACCATCGGTTGCAAAATTTCATTGAAATATATTTAAAAATTTTAAATCATGAGCTTAATCGTTTACAAAAGTCACTGAAAATTGAGTTTTCTTCTAGAAAATGCATGCAAAGAGACTACTTTTGGTATTTTTAATAATATTAAATAGGCCATAAGTTCGTACGAGTAAGCAGCTTTCGAATCCTAAAGATGGGCCTTTGAAACAGAGCAATAATAAAAAAAAGCGTCTAAATTTGGCACCGAAAGAGCCATTTCAACGTAGGTAGAAGCCTTGATCGGACCTATAATCAGTTTAAAAGATGACAGCATACCGCGAATGCTCTAATACAGAGGCTGTTCACACATTTTTTAGACGATGTATATTGTATTCACAAAACTAAATTACATAAAATTCTTGTGTTTTAAATGTTCTATTTGACATCCCTTATTCTGAACTATCTTTCGACACCGCAATTTCCAGGATAATAATGCCTTTTGAAGTGTCAGAAGAGGTATTCTATCCCATTCCTCCTGAACAGCTTTCCAGAGTCCTGTAAGGGTTTTGGGACGACGTTTGGATAATTTAAAAGAAAGTTTGCAGATTTTAAAAGTCCGAAAGCACAAAAATCCATAGGTGATACATCGGGAGATTTAGTAGGGATATCAGTGAAGGGTATGGCCTTGATACCAGTTTTTTGTTCCATTTGTTTTAGGAAATTTACAGTGGATTTTGATGTGTGACTGCTAGCTTTGTCCTGATGGAGTCTCACAGATTGATGGCACTGTGCGAAAAGCGATGGTATTTCATTCAGAAAAATTGGCGATAAAATATGTTCCTGATAGTATTTGGAGTTAATCTTGACATTTTTTTCCACTCTCTTTTTTTTTTTTTTAACTTTCCATTAGAAGAAAAACCAGCAACAATTATGTATCCCTTAGAAAAACTTTCTTTCGATTCTTTGAACCATGTACTTAAATTTTTTTCTCCCCTTTTATGATAATAAATGGCTCTTTTTTTTGTTGCAATCATTTAAATACACCCATGATTCATCTATTGTGACAATTGTTTTCCATTTTCCTTTGGATAAGTGTTTCTCATATAGAATTCTGAAGCGTGTCCTGCGTTCAGCGATATGATTTGGAAGAAGACGCTGCACATTACGTTTTTTCGCTTTCTTAAGATTTAAATCAACGTTTATCATTTTGTTTATAGTGGACACCGAGCATTTTAATGATTTTGCAACTGTCCTTTGACTAGGGGGATTTTCTTTTAACATTAAACAACGTACCTTTGCAATAGTCGAAGATGTCCGTTTTTTCCTTGGATACTTGTTTGGAATTTTTGTCCCACTTGAGGCTCCAATTTGACGTTTTTTTCCTTTCTTGTTGACGATATTACCTATCGACGCTTTAGATATCACAAAACCATGACTCTCACATCGTTTTTGGATAACGGAGTATGCATATTTCTCTTCGGAAAGAGCATAAATGTAGCCTTCGAACCACTGCTTTGTTAAAAACGCCATTTTGAATAAAAACAAAACTTTCAAGCCGCAGACGATAATTTTGACTTTTAAAAACATAGTACAATTGCAATTATTTCTTTTTCAACAAACGATTTTTTATTACCGCTTACCAAAATCGTCTAAAAAATGTGCGAACAGCCTCTGTATAATATAATAAATGTGGGAGTGAGTCTGTCCGCTTATCAATGGATAGTCGGATTTGTATCTATGGAGACACACATCCGACTCTATACTATTTGGTAAAAGACTGTAATCTTAGAACGAGTGGAAGCAGTTGCTATAAAATGGAGCCATCAGGGACAATTGAATGAGATGACAGTAGTCAGTAATATAGTAGATACATTCTGTTACTTTTTAGGCGCCAGTTTTGGAGGAGGTTCATCGAAAACAAGCAACAAATGTTAGGCTAAAATTTTTGGGGGGTTGCAAAAAGCATGAGAGATAGCTCATAGGACGTGCAACCCTTTTTAACCAAATATCGCTGTATATCATTCGCCGATAGGTAAACGAAAAAATTCGTAGGGCTCATCATCATTTACTGATTCGTTGAGTTGTTTGAAAGCTGTATCAGTAACGATTCGTTAGTATCGGATTTTTCTCTTTGAACCATCACTCCTGGGCTTTCAGCTTAAAAAGTTCTTAAAAAGGCACTGCTAGTTTAGTTATGGCCCCTCTGACCAATCAGAAGATAAGACTCCATTTCGCATCCTACAATCGTTTTATCTTTCTTCCCCATTGTTTGTGATCCTCCAAAGGTTGGAAACCTCAAATTTTTATCTCCGCGTCCAGACAAACAATCCTTTTAATTCTACCATAAAGAATCGAGAGTTCGCGTTCTTGGCGTGTTCTCGAAGAGTCTAAACAAGCTAATGTTTATTTGTCCTGCGCGGGTCGTACACAAAATAAGAGATTTCATACTACATCCCATGGCCTGTTCCAACGGTAATTATATGCTCGAAAGGAAAATTCACGGGTCTTTTAAAGATATTAAGAGATGTTTCAAATCGACAGACATTTTCTCCTCTTAAATAGTTATTAGCCAATCAATGTTATTACACTAAATACATGGATGATGTATAATTGAATATTATTAGATGGGGAGCTCATGATTTCACACGGAATTTTTTTGTCACTGTTCAGTCTTGTTTGACTGTCTAAAACATATGACATATTGAACGATCCTTAAAAACTGCTTTTTGAGTTTGTTTTCGAATTCAACAATGCTTCTCGACATTTGAGTAGCATTTGCTGGCAGATGAATTGCATATTTTCATAGAAATCATTCAAAGTATTTTGCGCCGGGGATAAAAAAATACTGTACCAGTATATAGTATATTTTGAGCAGTTATCTCGTGTCATTTAATAATTTGGTAAGTAATTGACACCCACATATCGATCTTTATTCAATTCTCTTAAGGGGACCTTCATCCTCGTTTTCAATATTTTACTCTATATACCCAAAATGAGAATAATAAATATCCGTTTATACTACACTGAAGACACTTTGTATAAATAAGTATTCAGTGGAAGAATAAGACCTGGTTTTCAAAAAATTCTACAAGAATGCTAGAATTTTTAAAATGCTCCCTGCACATTCATTTTCTTCTCATTTCTTCCAAATTTCTCAGAACTGTTAATTGAAATTTTTGCCCCAGAACTGTGCATAATTCTGTGAAAACACAAATATTTTTCAAATTTATGGACCATGAAATAAAGAAAAAACATTAAAAATAATAACAGACACATTGAAAAAAAAATCCTTTATGGCTTTAGATTCGTAACAAAAAAAATCAATACACAATTATATTTATATATACACAGTCAACTTATATTAAAAAATGTAAGGTTTTTAAATGATTTGGAATGCACATGGAGCATTTAAATTTTTTTCTTATCTTAAATTCTAAGGGTTTTTAATGTAGAAAAGAATACAAATTATACTCATTTTTTATATGGAATTAAATATTGAAAAATAAAAAATTCGCGGTTAAAGGTCCCTTAAAATCTTCTCTACTAGCCGCTGCGCGACCAGCATGGTCGCTTTTAGTTTTATATTTTCTTTTTCGAAACAACTCAACTGAAAGAAACGTATGTAAGGAATGTTACTATTACCTGTCATCATAAATATACGTTGTTAAGTGGTAGTGCGATCTCAGCCAAAAAAATTATAATCAGTGCAAAATTCTCTATAAGGCTGATTCTAAAACACCGGGATTAAAAAAATATGAATTTCCATTACTTCAGAACAGAGTTAAAGATAAGACAGAAACCCAACAACAAAGATTTTAAAAATTACATTCCTCTCTGTATGTAATATTTTTCAAAATTAAGATGTCTACACTTTATCCTTACATCAAATAAGAAATTGTTAGAGAAATTTTTTCACTAAAAAAGGAGTAAAAATTCAGTAAGTACTAAAATATAGTGTAGATTACATCACTCTCTGTATGTACTATTGTTCACAATTCAGATATCTACACTTAATCATACCATATAAAAAATTGTTGGGAAAATTTTTTCACTTATAAAATGGAGAAAAAATTCAGCAAGTACTACTAAAAAAGCGTAAACAGTAAACTCTTACTATTAAGATATTATAATGCAATTATTAATATTTTACTATGATATTCCTGAAACTTCTTGGTATACACAGTTGAGTATTTCCGAAATAGGAGATACTACAGTGACAGAATCAAAAGAACGGAATCTAGATAAACCTACATACAACTGTCCATGACGAAACACTGGATTTGATAGGTCTAAACATTTTGTCAAAAGTTTGCCCTCTTACATACATTTAGAAAAACCGATGGTGCAAAAGAATAAATTATCTCATGAATAAATTAAAATTATTCACGTGTAAAATACAGCAATTAAATTGTACCAAATTTAGGGATGCGACATCGATAACAAAACATCGATGTTTTGAAACATCGATATTCAATATTAAAACATCGCCCAAAATCCATCGATGTTCTTAAACATCGATGTGGGGGGGGGGGGGGGAATTTAGATTTACTGTGTGATTGGGCTGACACAAATGGCAAAAACTTGGTTGCTTTTGCCTTGGGCTACAGTGATGACTGAAAATTCTCGTTGTAAATATCGCCATGTTTTGCCCTCAAATGTCCAAATAAATTCGTGGTATTGCCAGAAGTTTTGAGGGACTTAAGGCAAATATTACATTTCGCTAATTTGTCAGATTTGCCGTTTTGCAAAAATATTTCCAAACGGTGTTTTTGGGAGGCATCTTACTAATAATATTAACGTCAACTTATATAAGACCAGAACAAAACAAAAACTTAAATGGCTGCTCTGGTGTATATACTATTTGGAAAATAAAACCCCATGGAAGGTTCATGGAAGGTTCTGGAGTGTCAGGAACATTCCAAGCGCTGATTGGTTCATTGGTTGTTGATTGCCATTTCTCTGTTTGCTAAGGAATCGTTCCCCCTTTTATATTCGTCCTTTTCAGATATCAGACTTACATTTACTGAGTGTGAAAATTATGCTACGTGGTAAATTTTTTTTATTACGGTACTTTTTCATTAAAAAAAAACATCGAGACAACGTAAAACATCGAGCACAAAACATCGATGTTAAAAAAACATCGACTTCAATAAATCGATATTTAAAACATCGATGTCGCATCCCTAACCAAATTACGTGCTATCGTCGAACTACTACACACACGCGGTTGGCCTCTAATGTTTACATCTGGTAATTGCAGCCGTTGTCATTCGGAGCGTAGAAGTATCGCCGATTTTTGTTCCGCATACCTACGCGTTTTATATATATAGATGTTTTAAACATATCACTCGACGAGCCAGAGTGCAAGCTTTTAAAGACAGCAACAATAACAAAAACCTCAGTGAATTAATTTTCCCCCAAGAGATCAGTTTTCATAAACCGTCATTCACTCCTATCGATCCAGAACAAAGCATTCCACATGCTCTTAATCCAAAATCTCTTATCACTAGCAGTGCCCGATTTTAAATCCCCCAGGGCACTTTTAATCTGCAAAATGAGAACAGAGGCAAACCAATGATGTGAAATGGGATTCCCTGAGAGAGAATTATACGAGAAAGTATGGTTAAGAGGAGGATTGGAAGTAAAGGCTCACTTATGCAAAAAATGCTCATGAATGAGATTACAGAAAACGGACAGATTTGTTGAAAACATATAAAGGGAATTCATGAATGCGTAATATACTCACTGAAAGTACTTTTTCTTCTTTAGTTAACCAAAATGTTTCCTAGAGCAGTGCTCCGCAACCGCAGTGCCGTGGCACACTAGTGTGCCGTGAGTTAATTTTGACTGTGCCGTGGTGATTTTATCGATTATAATAATAAAAAAAATTTACCAGCGCATTAGTTAGAAATTTTTCTAATTAAAATATTCCTCTAACTTTTTGCCAATATATAATTTCTCTGGGTCGAAATTATACACAAAACCAAAACATGCTGTTACCATACATTGTATGTATATGCTCGAGCGTCATATTTCTAGATTTCAGCTAAGAAAGAATATCCACAAATTTCTGACAAGACCATTGCAATTTTCCTCCCTTTTTCTACGACATACTTATGCGAACAAAGTTTTTCGACACTGGTTCTAATTAAAAATGACAAACGATCATGTTTAAAGGGTCTCGACTATGAACTTCGAGTAGCTCTTTCTAATATAGAGCCAAATATAAATCGTACATAAGTTCATCAAAACAAGCTCAAATATATCATTAATAAATTAGTTATGTTTAAATTAAATTTGATTTATTAGGCTTAAGTAAAGACCAAAAAAGAAATTTTTATATAAAAATTTAAAGAGAATTTTATTTTTTACTTGTAAACTATAACTTTATGTTTTTGTTCTTGTTTTGGTGCACAGTTCAAAATGATTTATATAAAACTTAAATGATTATAATTATCTTGATACATAGAGCTATCTTATTGTGTTTTTTTATCTAATAAACACATATACGTATTTGTTGTAATTTATGTATTTGCAAGCTTTTTCTTGTGGTGTGCCGCGGAATTATCGAAAAAAAGTTGTTGTGCCGTGGAAGATAAAAGGTTGCGGAGCTCTGTCCTAGAGTATCAGTGGTTTTGACCTTCTCAGGGATAATGTTAATATTACAACGAACACATCCCATGGAATTGGGCCCAAGCCCACCCGATCCGGTGAATCCCTAAAGCGAAACTACCTGAGTTCCGGAATATGCCCGTTAAAAAAAGTAAGGAAATATTTATAAATCAATAAATTATTCTCTTAAGTAGTTTAAGGGGACAATGGACTTTCAAAATTGTGAAATTTGTCCAAAAATTCGATTTTTTTTTATTTTATAGAATTGTGAAACTATGGACGAGTAGGAATGTGTTGCAAAAAAGAATTTTTAATTTCTGTGATTACTTTCCTAGTTATAGGCATTTGTATTTAATATCAGTGCCGCCCAGAGGTGGGGAGCAACTGGGGCACTTTGCCCCAGGCCCCCAACTGCCGGAGGGGCCCCAAAAAAATTTTAAAAAATTATTTATTAGATTTCCTTCGAAAGAAAATTCTGAAACTTGTACCGTACTTCAAAATCCAAAATAATCTCCTGAAAAAAGGCCCCCCCCCCAAAAAAAAAAAAAAATAAATAAATAAATAAAATAAATAAATAAATAAATAAATAAATAAAAATATATTCGATTAATCAGATTTCTTGGGGTCCCCAACAGAAGTTTGCCCCAGGCCCTGTAAAGTCTCTGGGCAGCCCTGTTTAATTTAGATATTATGTGGTTACTAATAGCAATAACTTTAAATGCGTTTTTCTCAAAATAAAAATGTTCGTGTCATACGAATATTCAAACTGCTCCGGGTGCATTTCTAATGATCGTGTTGCTTTGAAATTTAAGTTTTATATACAGTGGACGCTCGTTAATTCGATCTCGAAGGTTCTCAGAAAAAAGTTCGAATTATCCGAAGTTCGAATTATCCGATGTTAAGAGAAAATATATAACTTTAAATGTGTATCACTGAAGAAGAAACTCTCCTAGTATGTATAACCCCAGAAAATATATTATACTATGTTATCTAAAGTTAAACATATTAAAAAGCAATACAGACTTACCTTAATCATAAAATGAAGCAGAAGATATGCAGTACAAAGTAAACTTTTATTAAAAATATGAATTACACTTTGGGGAAAAACTGTAAAATGGATGTTTGGTTCTGTTTATGATGCCTACATTGTTTAGCCAGCTTCTCGATGTGAAGTAAACATTTCAATTCATTTTCAGAGGAAGGTTCCATCTGAATAAATGCTTTCAGAGTTAATAGAGTTCATTATGGCCGCATTAAAAATATCTTTCGGCAGGTAAGTAGAGAAAAGCCCTGGCAGTTTCCTACCGAAATTAGTGCATACGTCTTCGTTTACATCAGAGCTTTGGCTACATACAGTTTGATAGGAAATATTTTGCCTTGACTTAAATCGAGAAAGCCATCCATCACTGCATTTAAAATATTCAATACCCATTCGACTTGCCAATTCATCAGCCTTCGTCAGCACTAGGGGTCCATTTATCGGAAAATTTCGAGATCTAACATCCTGGAGCCATAACAGTAGAGCTCTTTCTAGAACTTCTTGGGACGCATTTCCCATGCGTTTCCTTCCTCTAGCAAATTTTGATTTTTCCCATGAATCTAAAATTGACTCCTTGTTTTTCAAATTAGTTGACAAGGCATTTATTTTTAATTCCATAGTCAGCTGCTAACTTTGTTTTACATTCGCCATTCTCTACTTTCTTTAAAATTTCTACCTTTGTCTCCAAAGTTAGGGTTTTGTACTTTCCACGTGTAGACATCCTGAATTTTTACACGTTCACACCACACAGTGAGGAAGAAAAACTAGACCACATTAACTTGTATGCACTGCAGTTATAATTGACGCAGCTCCCTAGAATCTGTAGTAAAGACTAGTTTTTCTGAAATTCTAAGAAAATCGATCCAAATAAAGGAAAATTGCTTTTTTCGCTTAGCACTAATAAGAAGGACAATAGCTACTAACGTTTAGCGGACATGCAATAGTCTAGGAATGCAGACATGTGCCTCTTTACACAGAAAAGAAATTTTGACACACAAAATAATAAATACAGTGTGTATTTTCTCCATTAAACGAGGAAAAAGAATTTTTTTTTTGTCAAATTTTTAGTTCGAATTAACCGAAGTGATAAAAATTTAGTTCGAATTAACGAGATATTTTTAACATTAACTCCAATACAAGTTTTTGGGGGCCTTTGGATTAGTTCGAATTAACCGAAAGTTCGAATTAACCGAGTTCGAATTAACGAGCGTCCACTGTACTTAACTGTATATTAAATGAATCTTATTGAAAATAATTATGCTTCGTAGCTCAAAATTTCTAAATTTTGTACTTTAAAAGATGATTTAGAGGTATTTTGCGTCATAAAAAGGGTGTTTTCACTGTTATTATTTTTTTCTCTATATATTTTTAATGAATGCGTAAAATAAGCAAAAAGTTTCATTGTCAGTTCTATAAGGTATCCCGTAAATAAAAATTATCATATTATACGCAAAAGAAATGCGCATGGAACATTTTTAATGAGGCCAATTTTTGATATAATTAATAATTCATAATTCATAAATTATGAATATTTCATCATTAAATTTTAACCACTTTTACATATGTATGGTACTAATCACATATTCAAATTTCAAGCAAATCCATTGAAAACAAAAAAAGTTAGGTTTGAAGGTCCACTGTCCCCTTAATTGTTTTGTGCGTAAAGGTCCATTTGGCTATATATTTTGAATTTTTGAGTCTAATCTATTTTTTTAAAGCTACTGCTACGTATGGCGTTGCGCCGTGTGCGTGGCTCCATTCAATTACATAGGTTGCGACTCATCACGGACTGGTTTGTGATTTGAGTCAGTTATCAGTTTCTTTTGAGTTGTTCCGTGTGCAGACGGGCTTAATCTCCCTGAATCAGAGTTACTATGATGTCCGAAATGAATTCTTATAAGATAACTGATAATTTTGAACAGTTTTATTCGGTTGACCTGATTTATGAACCAAATTAAATTTTCCCTGTAAGACGTATGCCCGAATCACTATTTTATATACATCTAAAGCACAGTTTTAACAAATAATTTTGGCCCATTTAAAAAAAAAATATTGAGGATTTTATGTCGTAAAATACTGCATTGAAATTTTGTTAAAAATCTTGACTGTTGCGTCGAATAGCTCTTTTTAAAAATGCTTAAAACTAAAAACAGTGAAATCCAAAAATTGCGCGAGTGTTATACAGAGTTTTTAACCGTTCACGCGTTCGGTGATATTTTTATTTCACAGTACGTCCTCAATGCTTTTCCTCCATACACACATATTTTAGGATTACGGGAACGGTTTAATTCTATTGTTTACAGGGTATGAGAATTTTTTTCTTTTTTTAAATCGGGGCAGCAATGCGAAACAGGTGATTTAGGTCTGAAAACTCAAACGTTAAACTGATGGAAGACTTACCACAAAATACCCTATTTGTTGACGCATAAAGATGCATCCCCCTTTTTATGCACATTTTTAAGGGAATTACATTTTAACAACGTACAGACTTGTCTTCAAAACCATTAGTTTTATAAAAATTTAGATATTACAATGCAAAATTTCGTAATGTTTATCATTGCTAAAATCCTGCATACCAAAATACCTTCCATTTAAAAAACAACACTTCACCATTTAATATCCTTCCCTCTCTTTAATAACTATTTTGAATGAAAAAGCATAGATTCTGCAGTCGTCAACTAAAGCGAAAGGCGTTCCCTAAAATGTAACATTCTGTCGACCTTTTTAACGACATGATTTGTATTATATTTCATTAATTCTTGCAATGTCAGACATGTCTCTGACCAACTTTTGAATCGACTGTCCTCATAATCAGGTAGTCAGGTAGATCGGCGTCACTATTGATATCTGTGTGAGGTATCAGATACATTTTCTTGACTCTATTCTACTGGCGTCCACTCAAATAATACAAATTTGATAGGGGTGCATGGGTGATCGAACCATTTCCCTCAGCACTTTCAAATTGCCTTTGATTTCGGTCTTACTGGAAAAAATTTCGATTTCCTGATGCACCTAATGGTACAGTTCTTACTCCAAAAGATAAAAAGTTTTTGGAGGACTGAATTGTGAAGTTAACTAAAAGATGGCAGAAGGAGTGGAACAAAATGATGAATGCGTTGTTCACTCAAGTTATTGGTGAAAAGTGTTTTTAATTTTTACTTAAAAACCGAACGAGCTGTCTGGCCAACCCAATGCATGATTACAACATAAATGAAATTCAGAGGAAAATTGAAATGAGTCTTGTCGAAACATTCGTTGTTCATGCAACAGGAGTCTAGTAAGAATCTAGAGGTTCCAGAGAAATTTTCCCTCTCTTCGTTTCTGACTTTGAGACAAAAGGTTATTCATACTTTGCAATATAAACTTTTAGTGCAGAATATCTTTTCGCTCCAAGCTTAAACTAACTCATTATCCAAATGTAGCAAAAAGTTCCAAATGTAGCAAAAGTTCTAAGAAGCTTTAAGGTAGACACAATGCAAGATGTTTTCTATTTTCGCTGCCTCTTACCTCCACCATTGTTGAGCAAATTTATTGACCGACCCCATTGGGGAATGGTCCAATCTTATGAAGAGCAGCATCTCATGCATCAAAAGGAGTTGGCGCTCTCAGATCGTAATCGAAAATCTGATCTAAAAGAACGATTGGAAGAGATATCGTGAAACTAAGATAAGAACTAGGATTACTTATACACACACACACACACATATATATATATATATATATATATATATATATATATATATATATATATATATATATATAGATACATATATGTGAGAGTGTGTGTATGTATACAGTCGGACCTCTATTTAACGAACCTCAATTTTGCGAATTTCTCTATTTTGCGAACTTTTCCTCGGAACCAAGAACATTTTACGAATTTCTTCGTGAAATAATCTCCAAATAACGAAGTGCATTCTCCATTTAACGAACTTTTACTTGTGATCCAATATTTTTTTCTCCATATTTCTCAAAATATTTCTGAACATTTCAGACTTATTCTTTCTTTTAACACATTTTATGGTGATGACCTTGAACTGATTTTACCAATCGCCTAACTCACTGAGAGCAGTAAAATCGCTGTCATTCTTTTTGCATTTCTTCCAAGAAGATACAAAATTATGATTCATCGAATTCTTGTTCAAAACGTTTAAAAGCATGTGTCTATGAAGATGTGGAGGAGGCAGTTTTGAAGTGGATACACACAATGCGAGATAAAAATGTTTCCATCTCCGGGCCTTTCATAATTGAGATAGCTCTTCAATTTGCGATGGCATCTAAGCCCGTCTGCAGACGGAGCAACTCAAAAGAAACTGATAACCGACTCAAATCACAAACCAGTCCGTGATGAGTCAATTATTGCAAAAAAATATTTGGGGAATATAAAGACGTTGATGATAATTATAGTAAAAATTGGATAACGGAGAAAATGAGTAAAATTTTAAAGGACTATAAGCCAGAAAACATCTTTAACGCGGATGAGACTACTTTATATTTTCAATGTGTGCCTCAAAAGACATTAACATTTAAAAAGTAAAAATGCTTTGGAGGAAAACAAAGCAAAGCAAGATTAAATGTAATGTTAGGTGCAAATATGACTGGACATCAGAAATTGAAACTGTTAACCTTTATAGTCGTGATCCGACAAATCATTATCATGTAGAAGTAATCATAACTGTAGCACCAACTCTTATTTACATCTGGTTTATTAACACATTAAAATCTTGGTTAAATAAGTCATTTACAAAGTTTTGTTCCGACGAACGTTAATATACTCGTGAGAGCCGGGCTCATTATTCAAAGTCCGTCCGAGACCCTCTCTCCGTACGCGTGTTGACCCTTCAACAGTCCAAATCTATCTTTTCCCTTCGTGTCCGGCGTCTGTATTTATCCATTCTTCTCAGCGCCTCCTCGAACCATCCATGACGAATTTTCTTTCCTGCCGACTTTTCCAAGGTAAAAACGCGCCGCTAATAGATTTCACAAATCATTCTAAATGGTTTGCGTCCTTTTCAACTATTGTCGCACTTCTCCAAAGGTGTATATCGTTCGACACCTGTTTGCGTTTCTTTTGGGCTCATTGAAGACGCTATTACTCACGTTCATCAATTCCACTTAGGAATGGGAGACGAGAGTCTGACAGAAACCATTAGTTATCGGAAGAAGCAAAAATCCAAGATGTTTAAAAGGCGCAAAATCTTTGGAGGTTGAGTATGACTTTAACAGCAAATCTTGAATGACGTCTGAAATTTGTGAAAAATGGGTTCAAAAGTTGGACAAGCGTATGATTGCAGAGTATCACAAAATTACTCTCGATTTTGACAATTGTTCCGTCCACCCGAAATAAATCAATCAAAAACTGAAAAACGTTACAGTTTTTTACCTGCCAAAAAACACTACTTCAAAACTGCAGCCAATGGATCAAGGGGTGATAAAAAATTTCAAAATACACTATCGCAAGAGATCAGTGCGAAAAGTTATCACTGAACTTGAGAACAACCAATCCATGCCAAAGATCAACTTACCGGAAAGCACATCAGAAATTTCCAAAGCATATATGATGTCACAGATTGTACTATTCGCAACAGTTTTGCCAAAGCTGGATTCTTTGTCAGCAATGAGAATTCAGCAAGAACGGAGGACGAAGACGATATTCTCTTAGAGGAACTTAAAAAAATGTGGACACAGCTAAGGGAAAAAGAAGAAATTAACGTTGATGTGCTGATTGATGATTTTCTTTCGCTTGATTCTGAAGCTGAAACCTCGGAAACACTAACTGAATTGGATATTTTGGACAGTGTGAAAAATAAAAACAATACAGCAATGAATTGCGATGAAGGCGAAGATGGTGAAGATGGAAATGATAATGATGCAGAAATCAACAAACCTTCCTATGATGAAATGCTAAACTCATTTGAAACAGTCCGACGCGGATTGCAGTTCGAAGAAAATACGCCTGAAGGGGTATTTGGTAAATTGCAATGATGCGAGACGTATTATGAGAGAAAACACTTTTTCAAACAAAAAATAACTCAGACAAAATGAACAGACTTTATCAATAATTAAATTTAAGGACACATGTGGTAATGTATACTTAAAATTACTTGTTTTAATAAATAATGCGATAATGTCATTAAAATTCATCAATTTTAATATAAAGTTTTTTTTTAAATTGAAAATACAGTGTATTTTCGGACAATGTTTTGTTTTATTCTTGTTTTCCTTGCAGATATCTTTTTGATGGCTAAGATATATAAAACAAATATATATTAATTTACAAAATAAAGGTGTGATTAATTACTTTTTAATATAATATTTAATGTTTATGAATTTAAAATCCGTTTTGCGTAGTTTAATTTATTTTAAAAGGTGAATCTCTATTTAACGAATTTTCCATATAACGAACATTTTTTCAGGATTTAGTGACTTCGTTAAATAGAGGTCCGACTGTATATATATACTAGCGGCCCGTCCCGACTTTGTCCGGGTTGAACAAAACATTATACCAATAAATTTCCAGTAGATGGCCAATAAATTGTAAATCTTTTTTTACCTTAATAATAACCTAAATAATACCTTAAATTAATTTGACGTTAGTTAATAATTAAAATAAATTTTTTAAAAGAAAAAGGCGTGCCGGAGAACGGCTAGGTTCGAACCGCTAGCGACAGAACAGAAGCCGACCGCGATAGCACCACGCTAAGGATCGTTGAAATCTTCGGAACAAAATGCTGTAGAAGACAGTAGTGGAAACAATGGAGATTGTTAGGATTAAGCCCCTAACTTTATTTCTACTGATCAGATATACATAATATATAGCCTATGTCCATCTGGAATAATGTACCTTTCAAACAGTGAAAGAATTTTTCAAATAGATACAGTGGTTCTGAAGATTACCCTCCACGTACAAAATCGCTCTCTCTTTATATATAAGTATAGATGTGTGTGTGTGTGTAAGTAAGTAAGTAAGTAATATTTAATGATTGTAATTGTTATAGTTAGTTATGTATGAAAATTAAGAATTATTGGTAACTAAACTAATTCATTATTATGAAGTGTAAAAATTAATAAATGCACTCGAAAATCTAAACTTAAAAAAAAAAAGAGTTTCGGATAAGACTGACGCTGTCGTTTTTTTTTTTTTAGTTCACTTTTCACCGATGTCAATAAGATACGTTGGCTCCTTTTTTAATGTTGTGCCCTTTAGCTATACTGATTGAGAGTGATTAAGTTGGACAGGTATAATTTTTTTTTATCAAACATACTCAAACTACTCGTATCAGATTCCATTCCTCATATTTCTGTGATGCAAGAATATCTGAGAGGCAAGGTTTGTCACTGATTTAAATGGGAATTCAGATGTAAAGATTGTTTATAAAACTCACGAAAATCGTAATCCCTGATTCACTGTGTAATAATTCCGTTAGATAAGTATCGCCCTGCATACTAAAACGAAATTTTTGACTGAATAAAAAATGAAATCTATTAATGAGCAATGATTATTTGTAGTATAATCGTTAGAAATAAGTATCGCTTCTCATCTTTGTGATAGGGGAAATTTTTATGCGCGAGAGGATTATTACTTTAGCTCACAAAATCTAGTCGGATGATGTGAACATCATCTCATGCGCGATCATCGATTGAACAGAATCTAAAACTATGATTCCTACTTCTTCACACATCATTTTATGAATGATCAGTTCATGGCGTGATACTCAGTGGTCATCTCTTTTGGCCACTGAGTATGTGTTTGAAGATGTACACTTATGAAGTTTGTTGGCTGATAAATAATCTATATATATATATATAAATGAATGTTTGTTTGTTTGTTCGTATTTTATGCGCTGCCGTACCGTTCATCCGATTGCGATGAAACTTGGTCAACTTATTGCTTGAACTTACGAGAAGGTTATAGACTATTTTCATCCCGCTACGACGTTCCATTTCCATAATTATGTTAGAACAAGTTTGCGCGGTATCAACGGATATTGAAAATCACCAAAAAAATCGCCAAATTTCCCAGCACAGGATATGGGACTTCTCCCGGGATATTTTTGTTCAAAGCCATTGTAACATTTCATTGTTGCCAATTAAATTATAACATTTCCGTAAAATTAAATAGACATGAATTAAAAACGTGATTTATTCATATATTATATTGGAGCATGCAAGAATGAATTTGATATATTATTTTCATGTACGTGGCAACGCCGGAATATTTCTTTTTAAAAATGAAAATATAAGGATGGAAAGTCATTCATTTTCAATGAATGTGTTGTTTATCAATTTCATGAATCGAAACTATCCCAAGCTACCTGTTAAAACTCAAATATACTGCAGGACACGTTGAATTAGCTAGAAACACGTGCGTTTAGCCTTGACGCGATGATTTATATAACTGAAGTGACATTGAAACATAGCAGATGATTTAGTTTTGAGAAAGAATTGCAATCATGAAATACGTATATATTATAGTAATTAAGAAAGTCTGAAATTGGCATTGAAACGTAGCAGACGATTTAGTTTTGAGAAAGAATTTCGAGCATGAAATACGTGTATATGCTTTTTCTATAATAATTATCAGATTTGCTGTGTTTTAATATTGAATGTGATCTCAATCCATTCAAACATTATTGATTCTTTTCCTAAAATAATAAATCCATTCAAACGTTATTGACTAGCTGTAAATTAATGCTTTAAAATGCCCAAAAAGAGGGGCAACTTTTAATCCTGCAGAAGTAAGGGGAAAATGTCAAAGATTGTTGAGAAATGAGCAATGTGATGAAAAAACAGAAGAGCGCGAAGCCAACAGAATTCTAAATGCAGTTACACGCACACAAGAATCTGAAGAAAAAACATTCCCAAGAGCTCGAAGGCAACAGAAATCGAATTGTAGTGATCCGAAGCATCAGTGAGACTGATGAAGAAACTTTTAACGCGTCGAACATACGATTGTCTTCGAGCTTCAACATCGAAAGGAGAGGAAAGCGATGAACAACGACAGCACCGACAACAAACTAATGCTATTTGCTACCGCAAAAGAATTTTAGCGAAAACTTTAGAACATCATAACATGAAGCTAATCATTGAAAAAAAAATAACAGAAACTGAATCCCGAGCGAAGCCGGGTAATACATCTAGTTGTTAATAATTTTATATCTCCGATTGTCTCGAATAGGATCACTTTAGCCATTCAGTAATATTTTCTTTCATTACGTGAAATGGCGTTCGAAATTGATACAAAATTATAACTTTTCTATCGGCTGGTTTTCAAGCTCCAAGACTGTCTTTTGGCATTTATATAGTAACGAAACAATGATGATTCTGTTCAAAGGGTTGGGAAATAAATTTGACGCGAACTGAGGAATAGGATGGAGTTATCAATATTTCTTTTAATGGATACTGAATATTATCAAAGAGAATTTTGTTGGGAATTCATTTAATTCACATATATTAAATGCTGATAACAAAAGTTAAAATTGCGTCAAGAATTATCTTTTATTAGAGAAGTATTTAATGACTCATTAGTATCGACAGTTAACTGATATTTTATCGGCGATTATTTATTTTAGTCTCTAAAACCATGGAGGAACTAGCATGATAGAGGATGAAAACATAATGACTGGAAGTATAACGAGATTATTTTTTTTCTATTTGACTCTGGCGTCAGTAGAGATTCCCCGACAAAATCATCAGCAACCTTATGATCAATATTATCATCTAAATTAAAATAATTAAGAATGTTCACCCTTCTGTTCTGCGTATGAAGTGAAAGTTTCAGTAGTGTATCATTAATCCTGTAAAATTTTCAACTTCATAGATTGTCCCACGAGAAAAAAAGAGAGCTTGAGATGGTCGAAGATGAAGTCTGGGAAAGATACTTCTGCGTCATAAGCATGCGTTTTCAGTATTACGAAACGTACATGGCAATGGGCGACAATTGGAAGAAGATCATTTTCTCCGATGAAAAGAAATTTAATTTGGATGGCCCCGATGGTTTGAAGTATTACTGGAGGGACCTCCGAAAAGAACCAAAATCTACCTTCAGCAGAAATTTTGGTGGCGGAAGTTTTATGATTTGGACAGCGATTGCTTATGATGGCAGAAGTGAAATTGTATTTTTAAATGGTCGCCAGAATTCATTTGATTACAGCTCAGTTTTAGAAAATTTCCTTCTTCCATTTGCATGGCAATATTATAGTTTAGATTACATCTCCATGCAAGACAATGCAAGTATTCAGACTTCAAATGCAATGAAAGATTGGTTTGACGAACAAAATATTGATCTTTTAGATCATCCACCTAATAGTCATGATTTGAACCCCATCGAAAAGGTTCGGGAACGGCTTTTTCGAAAGGTTTATGCAGATTGGAAGCAGTACACATCACTTGTAGAATTGAAAGCTTCAATCTGTCAAAACTGGAAACTAATTCAACAAAAGTAGATTCAAAATCTTGTTTTATCAATGCCATCTAGAATAAAAACAACTTTGATGAAGAAAGGCGGCTTTGCTATCTATTAATGAGAATGAAATGTGATATTTCATAAATCGATTTCCATGTCTGTATGTTACGAAAATCTAATTTTTGACCTTATATATGCTTTTGTTTATTATTATGTATGAAATTTTATTTTTATAATTCATTTGTTATACATAGCATGTATAATGCATGAAATTTCATTCATTTTTAATGAATATTAAAAATGCTTTTTTTAAAAAATCGTGTTTTCATAAATCAATTTCCATCACTGTAGAAACGCAATGACTATCCAACTGTGCTATTTATTTCACGGCCTGTCGAACTATGAAGTACAAAGGCGCACTGTTCCTTGAACTGAATTTCCTATACTATAGGCGGGTTGATCTGCTCCGATGTTATCATGGATCTTGGACCAGCTGACACCCCCCCTAACCCCCCCCCCCCCTCAAAAAAAAAAGTCCGAGAAAGTTTCTTTTTTGTTTAAGTATCTTGACTCTTCATTTATTTGTTTGTCATAATATACGTCTAAGCCCGTCTGCCCACGGAGCAACTCAAAAGAAACTGATAACTGACTCAAATCACAAACCAGTCCGTGATGAGTCGCAACCTATGTAATTGAATGGAGCCACGCACACGGCGCAACTGGTTACAAACCCGTCGACCGGGTTTGTAACCAGTTGCGCCGTGTGCGTGGCTCCATTCAATTACATAGGTTGCGACTCATCACGGACTGGTTTGTGATTTGAGTCAGTTATCAGTTTCTTTTGAGTTGCTCCGTGTGCAGACGGCCTTAAAGTAAATAAAGAGTGTAGTTTGGAAAAAAAGAAAGATGCACACGGGATTGTCTGATTAAAATTACCTCTGCCGAAGATATTTTAATGAGTAACGTGAAAAAGGAGTGTCTAATTTTCAATATATTTGATAGCAGGCAAAGTTACTCGATCTTTTAGGATTGCTATTTCAAAATTCAAGCTTTATCATCCTAGGAGGGAAACATCTTGATCTTTTATGATTGATATTTGATAAACCGAGCTTTAAACTCTTTTGTAACCAATATTGAGTCTATAAGTTTTCCGTTATTATAACGGAACTTGACAACTGTTATAACAATATCACGTAACTTATTTTTCAAGTGCCTCAGAATTTTCAATCGACTTCTGAAATGGCCTTTTTCGATTATCGGAGGGTTAAACAATCCAATGTAGTTTTCCCCAACAAATTTGAAGGATTCTTTATTGTACCCTTTAAACTTTAAGCGTCAAGCTTTTAAATCAAATTCATTTATTTCTGCGTTTTTAGGTGGACACGTAATCAGTCCTCACCTTCTCCTAAAAATGTCACTCAACACAGAAAAAAAGGAAATTCAGTGAAACCATTCAGTGAAAGCGCATTGAAACTTCCATTTACCGTATTTTTCGGAACTTAAGAAGCACCTTTCTAAATAAAAAAAAAAAAATGAACTTAAAATCGGGGTGCGTCTTATGGTCTTATGGTAACATTAAAATAAAATGAATATTTTATTATATATATATAGATATGTGTGTGTGTGTGTGTGTGTGTGTGCATGCATGCATTATCTTTATTCAGTAAGAAATTGAAAATATCATTATATACCTAACAAAATCCAAAATACTTTTTTATAATAATCTTTCCATAAATTTGAGGTGCGTCTTATGGTCCGAAAAGTACGGTATATCCTTTAATACAGTGCCAAGGGGACAGTGGTTGTTGTTCATGTGGACCCCAAAAAGATGAACCTATACATAAAGAAATATATAAAAAAATTTATTATTGTTTAGGCCGTAAGATTTTCTAATCATGTATTTTCGTTCTTCTGATAGTTGTCTCACGGCTTCATTTTGACGGCCTAGAAAGTTAATTCTTTTTTTCGTTATCATCTGGCAAGTCTGATACAATTATCCTAAAAACAATCGAGAAACGGATATCGGTTTGAATTCAGACGAGTTTGGGTGCAAAGAACTACTATCGACATGATAAATGTTTTCATTTTAAGAATAACCTAGTGACTTTAGAAAACAGTCTGTGATAGGGATGATAATCAGCAATATGATTTAATATAAATTTGTGTTGTATCCGCAAGAGAACACTTTCGTTTATTGTTTAATCTAATGAAGGGGGTGAATTAGTTACGGATGTCAATAATATTACGGTGTTTTTCGGACCACGAGACGCACCTTTTTACATAAAAAAATGGACTTAAAATGGGGGTACGTCTTATGGTAACATTGAAATAAAATGAATATTTTATTTTATATATATACTAGCTGAAAACCCGCGCTTCGCTGCGGAGTACATTCAAATTAAATACAACGGTAAACGTATGCAATTTATGCCAAAAAATAAATATAGATATTTATAATAAATGCGATGATCAATGTATACAATTGATGTAAAATATATATCTATATATATATATATTTATAAAAAAATCGTAAGGGATATGCATTTTTTTGGATAATATCCAATCGTCTGCTGCATTAGAAAGAGAAAAAAAATAATTTTTTTTGTCTATTTAGTTGTTACGCACGTGACGATAAATTTATTGAAAGTACCAGAAAAAGAAATCACGTGATCGGCATTTAATAAATTAAATTCTAAAAATTAATCTTTAAAAATTCACCAAAAATCAGGAAATGGAGGTAAAAATTCGAAAAAAATTTCATTTTGAAGGAATTTTTATGATCTTTCTCGTGATATAAATTTTATAACCCTCAATGTATTATTTTAAATGCAAACGTAAAAAAAGTTTAAAAAACAGCTTAAAAATTTAATTTAAAAAAATCTAAGAAGAATTTTTGAAAAATCTTTCTTAGTGCACCCCTACACTATTCGAAAAATCGCCATGCAAAATTTCAGCCCTTTAGGTCCAGCGGTTTGGTCTGTGCGTTGTATGTCAGTCAGTCAGTCAGTCAGTGAATGAATGAGTCAGTTACGGAACTGTTATATATATATATATATATTATTTTATCTTTAATAAGTAAGAAATTGGAAATATCTTCCGATAACTAACAAAATACAAGATACTCTTTTCTAAAAATCCTCCGATGAATGGGTCCGAAAAATACGGTATTGTTTTGGTAAACGAAATGCCTGAAAGGTTTCTTTTATGCCTCTACTTGATATTGACCGCATTATGTTCGTCGTCCATTCATAGCCTGTAACATTTAAATGTGTCCCTTATTAATGGTTTTGAGTCTTCTCTTACTGTGGTGTAAATTCGCCTGGCATCGTCCCTTCATTCCTCATATTAAAAAATAATATATGTATCCAAAAGTTACAAAAAATGTAGAAACGTTTTATGAAAAAGAAAATGAATGCGAAATCTAAAAAAATATTAAAACAACTTTACAAAATAGAATAAATAATAAATAATAAAAAACACTAAATATAAATTTGCAGCACTTATCGTGAGCTTAATCATTTTAAAAAATCAGTCCGTCCAGGCCTGTTTGACTTGCGTTGGATTCCACTGTAATTAGATTGGGGTTACTAAGAAGTGCCTGCATCAGTGTGACAGTTAGCTCGAAACGAATATATGTTAGAGTATAGATTCTTAAACTGTAGTCCGCGAAACAATTTTGACATTAACAATCTATACTTGAACAAGATATTCTCGTGGAATTATCATGCGATGCGTCTTTGAAACTACAATTCAACAAAAATGAACTCACAAACTTTTGGTTTTTTCTCAGATCTGATTAATCTGCACTTGCAAATGAAGCCCTCCAACATTTGATTCCGTTCTGCACAACATATTTATGTATACAGGCTTTTTCGGTACTGTTATATATATGAAATCAAAGTATAGAAACAAACTCAAAGTAGAAGCGGACCTCACAATAAAACTTTCCGACATAGAACCCGACATTGCGGTTCTGGTTTCGAGAGAACCACTGCACCCATCTCATTAAGTAAAAATCATACAGAAAGCGTATTATAATACGATAGATCTATTTTGACCAATATTTGACCAAGAAATGTTTGTACGAGTTTAATGTATTATGATTTGTAACTTTTAAAATTCTTTTTACTGCTGCTTTTATTCATTTTATGTTTTTTATTCTATGTCCCAATAAAAATGTTCGTCTCTGTAGATGCGCAAGGCCATTTATTAAAATAAACAGTGATACATTTTTACCAATATTTATTATAACGTAGTGCCTATGAGATTATTGAGCCAGAAATGAAGTCTCAAAAACGACTTAAAATGCCCAGAGTTAGGATGGGGTCCGCAAAAAGAATCGTTGTTCAAAAGGGGGTCTTCGGACTACATAAGTTTAAGAACCCCTGTGTTAGAGGTATGAAACTGACTTTCACCTACAGAAATTAATTTTCTAGCGAAAATGGATCAGTAAGAGAAATTTATGACCGACGGCGAGGTTCATTATGCTAAAATGTATGCTTTGTCGGTATCGTATTCTTTTAAAAAGTTAGGGTGGGAAATAGTCTTGTTTTATCTCATGAGCTTTTTTTTTATTATTTATTTTAGAAAATGTTCCGGTCTAAATTTTACTAATCTTTTCTTTTTTCGAAGAATTTCCATCCCCGACGTTATTATAACGAAAGCTCCTGCAAAATGGATGTAGGGGAAACTCTTGTACCTAGGGCCATCGTGTACCTAGGGCCACCATGCTATATTTAAATGATTATTATTTTACAGCATTTTGACTCATCGTAGTGAGTGACAACACTGTTTCAAATCATAACAGCCATTTTTAACGAAAGCAAGAAGAAGCTATAGTTAAATAGAAAAGAAAGTCTTGATTGGATGATCAAAACTAAATTTTTTCACTTCAATTTGAAGTCTTATTTTGTGAAAGTAAGTGCAAACTTGTGTTTTAATGTATAGCAGATAATTTTTGTAATCATTAAAGGAAAAAATGATATAAGAACAAAGTTTGGTTTCTGCAGGTCTTTGGCTATGGAAGCCATTTTACCAAAAACAACAACATCTTGTATGTAGGGCCATAATCTTGTCTTGTACCTAGGGCCATGGCCTCTGGTAGAAAAGAGGTGGACGAAAACTTTGCAAGTGTAGAATTCTCACTGATACCCCCGAGAAAAATGAAAATCAAGCACAAATATTGAAAAAAGTAATTGTTAAAAAAAAAGGTTACGAAATCTGTGTTTGAAACAGAAAATTTATGTGGGATCATTAAGAAGACAACGGAGAAAAAACATACATTAGAAAGTGATGAAATAATAAACATTTCTTCCTTTAAGACTGCCTACAATTAACATTTCTTCCTTACGAAGATTTTAGAAGTTGTGCATGAAAGAAATAATGCATACAATTTGTTTTTTTTTTAATGTAAACAACAATTTCAGTTTTTGGAAATAACTGGCCCTAGGTACAATAGCGTTATTATACCTAGGGCCATTTGTAATTTTTTTAAAATTTTCAGTATCATTTAAAAAAATTTTTTTTCTACACTTGATGTGATTTTTATGTAAAGAGAATAAAGCACGTAATGTATACAAACTATTTTTATTATTGTAAGTTAGTTATAAGTAAAGATACTGCCATTTGAAAATAGCCGGCCTAGGTGCAAGAGTTTCCCCTACATTAAATTATGTTTCAATTACTTTCTCGGGGCATGAGTTGATGTTAAAAAAGGAGATATCTGCCATGTGTAGGGTATCCAAATGCTGGCGAAAAATTGTCGAACGTCCGAAAACGTCCTAACGAGAAACCTTTTCGTGGCAGTGGTCCTCGATCTTCCAGAGCGTATAATGGGATGGATGAAAAAGCAAAAGAAAGGAATGAATCGCAGGAAGGGGGGAAAAAACGAACAACGCCGCGTCACAAGAACTGAAAATATCGCGGCATCGGCGACCTTGAGGAGATATCCTCGCGCAGTGCAGGCATTGGACGGGCGTCGTGACGTCATCCCCTCTCGGAATCCATTGGCCACGTTTCAAATCGCGCCGCGTCTCTTCTTGTTTACCCACAAGGCTGTGCAGATCCGCCAAGGTCGACGGGATCGGGTGTCGGCGGCGCATCGAACGGGCCCCGGAGAAGAATTATTTTTCTTCCATTACCCCTTTTAATTTGCTGTCGTTTTCTTCCTCCTTCTCTCGCTTTTTCGCCGGCGGGAAATAAAATGGGGGGGGGGGGGGTGTTCGCAGTCCCGAAATCACAATGAAGGTGGCAGAGAGAAGACTGCACGGTTTCTAAATTTCAGAGAGTAGACTCATGTGGCCTGGCGAATGGAACGACACTGATACATTTCTACAGCTTTCACTGCATTGAATGACATCGTGTGTGTGTGTGTGGGGGGGGGGGACCTTAAATATATTAATACCGAAAGTATCTGGTCTGCCATACGCTTTTGTTTGACGCTCGAGACACCGCTCCTTTTCTGTCCCTCCCATGGCCGCCCAGAGGGGGGGGGGGGCAACTGGGGCACTTTGCCCCAGGCCCCCAACTGCCGTGGGCCCCCAAAAATTAAAAAAAAATCAATTTATTAGATTTCATCCGAAAGAAAATACTGAAAATTGTACCGTACTTCAAAATTCAAAATAATCTCCTGAAAAAAGGGGCCCCCAAAATAAAAAGAATTGTTCGATTAATTAGATTTCTCTTACTCCAAAATAGTCTTCTGAAAAATACGCTATTTAGTTTTGATGAAATATATAACTGTTTAGTCCTAACTGCTATCAAATTACATTCTTTCTAATAAATTGAAGACAGTACTAACTACTAAAATAGATAGCAAACAAAAAAAAAAAACCTTAGTTGATAATCTAAATATCTGCTGAAATACTAAGTTGTTAGATGTAATTAAACTCTAGTTCTCTTTTTTTTAAAATAAACATATTGTTATATTTATTGGAGAATATAACAAGAGAACAGTGCAATGAAATATAATAATTATGTTAATTATTCATGTAATAAAATTTTATGTATGAGTAACTTAATTTGAATCTTTGTTTTCGTTTCTTTCGATTTTTTATTTTTCTTGGGGCCCCCAACAGATTTTTGCCCCAGGCCCCGTAAAGTCTCTGGGCGGCCCTGGTCCCTCGGCACACCGAACTCAGAAAATTCGCTCGGGATTCAGTTTCTGTTATTATTTTTTCAATGATTATCTCATGTTATGATGTTCTACAGTTTCGCTAAAATTCTTTTGCGGTAGCAAATAGCATTAGTTTGTTGTCGGTGCTGTCGTTGTTCATCGCTTTCATCTCCTTTCGATGTTGAAGCTCGAAGACAATCGTATGTTCGATGCTTTAAAAGTTTCTTCATCAGTCTCACTGCTTCGGATCACTACAATTCGAATTCTGTTACCTTCGAGCTCTTGGGAATGTTTTTTCTTCAGATTCTTGTGTGCGTCTAACTGCATTTCGAATTCTGTTGGCTTCGCGCTCTTCTGTTTTTTTTCTATCACATTGCTCATTTCTCAACAATCTTTGGCATTTTCCCCTTACTTCTGCAGGATTAAAAGTTGCTCTCCTCTTTTTGGGCATTTTAAAGCATTAATTTACAGCTAGTCAATAACGCTTGAATGGATTTATTATTATAGAAAAATAATCAATAATGTTTGAATGGATGAGATCACATTCAATATTAAAACACAGCAAATCTGATAATTATTATAGAAAAAGCATATACACGTATTTCATGCTCGAAATTCTTTCTCAAAACTAAATCGTCTGCTACGTTTCAATGCCACTTCAGTTATATAAATCATCACACGTGTTTCTAGCTAAATCAACGTGTCCTACAGTATATTTGAGTTTGAAAAGGTAGCTTGGGATAGTTTCAATTCATGAAATGGATAGATAGCACATTCATTGAAAATGAATGACTTTCCATCCTTATATTTTCATTTTAAAAAAGAAACATTCCGGCGTTGCCACGTACATGAAAATAATATATCAAATTCATTCTTGCATGCGCCAATATATGAACAAATCACATTTTTAATTCAAGTCTATTTATTTTTATGGAAATGTTATAATTTAATTGGCAACAATGAAATGTTACAATGTTTTTGAACAAAAATATACGGGGAAATTTGGCGATTTTCAATATCCGTTGATACTTCTAACATAATTCAGGAACGGAACGTCGTAGCGGAATGAAAATAGTCTATAACCATCGCGGAAGTTCAAGCAACAAGTTGACCAAGTTTCATCGCAATCGGATGAACGGTACGGCAGCGCATAAAATACGAACAAACAAACAAACAAACATTCATTTTTATATATAGAGATAATACAAAACAATACTATACAAAACAATAACCAACTGCAGATATAAATGCTTGCAGTGTTATTTCTTCGTTAATTTAGACACTTGTGAGTAACATAATTTTTTCATTACTTTTCAAATATTGTTTTTTCACTCTAGGAGGTTTATTGCCTGCATCCAATAATGCCATTTGATTCTCAGACTTCTCGTGTTGGATTTTTACTTGATTTATGAATTCATAAATATTAACATGCGATTTTCCAACTTCACTGTTTAAAGCATGATGCCAACCTTCAATATGATTCGTAGTGCGGGCACCGAAGCTACCATGCTGGTTCCACACTTCTGGCGTAAAAGAGCCTGAAAATTAAAATATTTGTGATCTTATTGTATGTAGGCATGTAAATAAATTATACAAATTTAGAATTACCCCAATTTATACTTATTATTATGTATACTTAGATTGATTGTTAAAATTTTAATTTGAAAATGTTTGAAACTCACCAATCAAGTATCCATTTCATGCCCACCTGTCAACTGCAGCTGCAAATTCAGGATTCGGGCTTACGGTAGGTAACCTATAAAATCTCACGCTATCAAAACATTACGACAAGATATAACAATAATGTAAAAAAAAATAAATAAATAAATAACCTGGGCTATTCTAAATTTCAATTTTGGCATTTAAAAGCCCAACTGAGCCATCTGACGATCTATTTCTAGAGAGTAAAGTGACATACGTTTAAAAGATTTCAGATTTTAAAAATTTGAACGCCGTTCTGAGTGCCTAAATAGTTTATTGGAGTGGTTGATTCTGTATGCATACAACGACGGTACTTTAGGTCATCCTGTATCTGTACCGGATTCCGTCAGAAAGAGCCATTTCTATGGGATTTGGTTTGGTTTTGGTTTGGGTTGGAGCGCTACGGTCAACTTTTTGATACACGAGGGCTAATTAGGCTGGGACCTACAGTTTAAAAACCGATTCCGAACGGCTACAAACATCCATGCCAGCAGTGGGATTCGAACCCACGGGATCTGAACCAAATGCCAGAGCCCTAGCCATTGAGCCCATTTCTATGGGAAATGGGCTCAAACGCAGCCAGAGTGACTAACTCAAAAAAAAACTTTTGGTTTGGTTGGGAACGCTACCGTCATCTGCTCCATAAGGACGCATTTGATCGGGACCTACTGCTTGAAGCCGATTCCAAAGGGCTACAAACATCCATGTCGACAGCGGGACTCGAACCTGCAGACTCTGGTACCGAATGCCAGCGCCATTCGGCCAAAAACATTTTGGGGAACCTTGTAACAACACGGTGCTCTAAAAACGATGCCATTTTTCTGTATTTGTTGTTGTTGTTGTGCGATGTTAAAGGAGATTCAGATTAAAAATAAAGATTATACAGTAAAAAACGAATATTTCTTCAGAGAGAGAATCTATATACCAGTACTTACGTACATGACAACGCAGGGAATTCGTGCTTCAGAGCGTTAAGGGGACTCACGACCCTTAAGTCGAGGAAATAAGGCATATTTTCATACTTTTTGACTCTTTGTAACTACACTGCTGGCCACCCAAATTGCAACACCAAGAAAGACAAGAGATATCACAACAAAATTTATTTTGTAGATAACATGTTGACCAAGTATCAAATGATTAAATTTATAGACTTCTGTGAAGTGTGGTTCCTGCCAAAATCAGTAGCCAGAGTAGCCGCCATTGTTGGAGATCACCGCTGCCACACGCCTCGGCATTGATTCAAAGAGACTTTGGATGAGTTCTTGGGGTACAGCAGACCAAGCAGCTTCCACACGTTGACAAAGTTGATTTGCTGTGGCAGCTGGGGATGGAATCTGGGTCAATCGTAGAGCAACCATGGACCACATGTTTTCTATCGGCGAAAGATCCGGAGAGCGAGGCGGCCAGGGAAGCAATTCAATCTGGCGATTGACGAAGAACCGTTGGACAATGCGTGCCACGTGTGTTGAAATATGGCTGTGGGCAAGCCCTGAAGGTAAGGAAGGACAACTGGCTCCAACACCTCGGAGATGTAGCGCTGGCTGTTTAAAGTAACGGCAATGCGTACTAGAGGTGTGCGAGAGTGATATCCAATACCGCCCCATACCATAATACCCGGTGCAGCACCAGTGTGGCGGTGCATAACGCAGCTGTTCAGCATCCTCTCTTCACGGTGTCTCCAGACTCGAATGCGACCATCGTGGTGTTGCAGACAGAAGCGTGACTCGTCAGTAAAGACAATTTCATTCCATTCTGCCGTCCACATCCTTCTGTCATCGCACCATTGGCGGCGGAGACGTCTGTGGTTCTGCGTCAAGGGTAGACAAAGCAATGGACGTCTTGCGGACATACCACTCTGCTGTAAACGGCGTCGAATGGTACGCGCAGACACTGGATGATGCGTTACAGACTGCATGTGCTGTGCTATGGTTCGTGATGTGACTGAGCGATCCGTCACTGCCATGCGCACAATTTGCCTGTCATCACGTGAAGTGGTGCGCTGAGGTGGATGCGATCGAACACGCCGGTCCGTCGTACCCTCCTGCATCCAACGATCACATATCCGCATTACAGTTGTTTGGTTTCGTCAAACACGACTACCGATTTCCCTGAAAGATAATCCACAATCTCGGTAGGCCACTATCCTTCCTCTGTCGAACTCGGATACTTGATTAAAAGATGATCGCTGTTTTCGACGAGGCATAATTGATCGTTTTTTTGAAAAAACCACAAGAAAAACACAATTGCCGAACTTGAAATCGTCGAAATCTCCAAGCCTTAAATAGCGCTTTGAAGTGGCGCCACAGGCGCGCGTGATGTGCGTCTGCGCTGAAATTCTAATCATTTGCCTATCTCACCACCGCTAATGCATGTTGTAAATTTCATGTTATTTGCATGTTTCCTTCAGGGTGTTGCATTTACAGTGGCCAGCAGTGTATATACTTACATATAAATACCATGAAATTAAAATATCTTGTTATACAATAGAGGATATATTTCAGATAGATTTTCCAAAACAAAGTCCAATAATGAGTTTGTTCCGAGAATTGTTGCCCCCTCCCCCCTCTTTGTACACACAGAGACAAGTGTGTTAAATAACTCAGCTAGTCGAAACAAGTGTGTTAAATAACTTATGTTATGTGAGTTTACTGAGCTGAAAAACCAACTTTAAGTATTAGTCATGCAACTTGAAAGGCTGAAATGAAGTATTCGGGTTGAAAATTTTTTAATGTACTTAAATCGGGTTGAAATTTTTTAATGTACTCCAATACCGCCCCATACCATAATACCCGGTGCAGGACCAGTGTGGCGGTGCATAACGCAGCTGTTCAGCATCCTCTCTTCACGGTGTCTCCAGATTCGAATGCGACCATCGTGGTGTTGCAGACAGAAGCGTGACTCGTCAGTAAAGACAATTTCATTCCATTCTGCCGTCCACATCCTTCTGTCATCGCACCATTGGCGGCGGAGACGTCTGTGGTTCTGCGTCAAGGGTAGACAAAGCAATGGACGTCTTGCGGACAGACCACTCTACTGTAAACGGCGTCGAATGGTACGCGCAGACACTGGATGATGCGTTACAGACTGCATGTGCTGTGCTATGGTTCGTGATGTGACTGAGCGATCCGTCACTGCCATGCGCACAATTTGTCTGTCATCACGTGAAGTGGTGCGCTGAGGTGGATGCGATCGAACACGCCGGTCCGTCGTACCCTCCTGCATCCAACGATAACATATCCGCATTACAGTTGTTTGGTTTCGTCCAACACGACTACCGATTTCCCTGAAAGATAATCCACAATCTCGGTAGGCCACTATCCTTCCTCTGTCGAACTCGGATACTTGATCAAAAGATGATCGCTGTTTTCGACGAGGCATAATTGATCGTTTTTTGAAAAAACCACAAGAAAAACACAATTGCGAACTTGAAATCGTCGAAATCTCCAAGCCTTAAATAGCGCTTTGACGTGGCGCCACAGGCGTGCGTGATGTGCGTCTGCGCTGAAATTCTAATCATTTGCATATCTCACCTCCGCTAATGCATGTTGTAAATTTCATGTTATTTGCATGTTTCCTTCAGTGTGTTTCATTTACAGTGGCCAGCAGTGTATTTCAATGTATTCCCAATTTTTCCAAATTTTATGTATATGATAAATTGATATATTTATTTTAATAAACAAATTTTCAACTCTAAAAATAATTTTAAATATTTTTTAAAATACTTTAGATATACCTTGTTTTTTAAGTATTTTTATTGCATATTGGCTCGCGCGCAGAACTATGAAATTAATTTTACACTTAAATGTATAATTCCTGTTTTATATTTAAAATAAATAATTCAAAATGCAATTGAACATAAAACATTCAACATTAAAATTTTTTTTTTCAATTTTTTTTAAAACTGCTCAAAATATACTTAAAATTTCCTTAAATTTTTGCATTAATTTACCCCTGAAAAAATAACGAAATGTGCAGCGATTGCAATAATTCTAGTTCAGACGCAATAAAATAACATTATTACGCAGTGATAAAAATTTCATGGAATTATGTTTCATAGTTTTTGAGATATCAGTTGCGGAATGATGCAAAATTACATTTTGAGAAAAATGAGTTTAAAATTTTTCTTACCATGAACTTAATCAGTAATTAAATATTTAGAATATTAATATCTCCGAAACTAAGTGGAATATTTTCATGCGGTTGGCTTTAATTTGTTCAGAAATGATCAGGCTTTAACATATATTTTTTTCAAAATATCGAATGTTTTAAAGATTTAAGAGTAGTGAGTCCCCTGAAGTTCCCATAACGTATCCTTTCAAGAATATCTTAATTCTAAATCTCAAAGTATTTTCGACTCGAGCCTAGGCTCTCCACTTAGCCGACTCAACCTCATTATTCTTCACATCGCCGGACAAGTTCTCTCCCGGATATCCTCGTACAGTGAATTTAAAAATGTTTGTCCTTGACTGAAAAATAATTTACTCGCCAGTACTATACCTGACACAGAAAAATGACGGAGTAAAACCACTGAATCTCTAAGAATGATGAACTGTACTTTAGACTTTAGACGATGTTGTCGAAGACTTTTTTTTTTTCAAGGACTTTTTGCACAGGAATTATACACCTTAAGACTGACAAAAAATGTAAAGCGCAGATGCCGGAGGAGTTGAGAGAAAGTTCCTCTTAAAGTTAAGATACAAGTTTACTTTTTACTTAGCTACTTTTTTTTTCAAGGACTTTTTACACAGGAATTATACACCTTAAGACTGACAAAAAATGTAAAGCGCAGATACCGGAGGAGTTGAGAGAAAGTTCCTCTTAAAGTTAAGATACAAGTTTACTTTTTACTTAGCTACTTTTTTTTTCAAGGACTTTTTACACAGGAATTATACACCTTAAGACTGACAAAAAATGTAAAGCGCAGATGCCGGAGGAGTTGAGAGAAAGCTCCTCTTAAAGTTAAGATACAAGTTTACTTTTTACTTAGCTACTTTTTTTTTCAAGGACTTTTTACACAGGAATTATACACCTTAAGACTGACAAAAATGTAAAGCGCAGATGCCGGAGGAGTTGAGAGAAAGCTCCTCTTAAAGTTAAGATACAAGTTTACTTTTTACTTAGCTACTTTTTTTTTCAAGGACTTTTTACACAGGAATTATACACCTTAAGACTGACAAAAATGTAAAGCGCAGATACCGGAGGAGTTGAGAGAAAGTTCCTCTTAAAGTTAAGATACAAGTTTACTTTTTACTTAGCTACTTTTTTTTTCAAGGACTTTTTACACAGGAATTATACACCTTAAGACTGACAAAAAATGTAAAGCGCAGATGCCGGAGGAGTTGAGAGAAAGTTCCTCTTAAAGTTAAGATACAAGTTTACTTTTTACTTAGCTACTTTTTTTTTCAAGGACTTTTTACACAGGAATTATACACCTTAAGACTGACAAAAAATGTAAAGCGCAGATGCCGGAGGAGTTGAGAGAAAGCTCCTCTTAAAGTTAAGATAAAGTACAAATATACGGAGATTTTACGACTGCTGGAGTATTTTTTTTTTCTTTTCTCAGAAGCTGCCTGTAGGAATTATTGACCTCAAAATCGACAAAAGCAAAATGTATAGAAATACTTTAAGAACAAGAAGAATTCCTCAGTTACGAAAAATCTCCCTTTCGAGTTAAGATTGAAAGGAAGACATACGCATTTTAGCGTGATTTCGATTCAATTTCTTGCACGAAGAAATTATATTGCATTTTTACGATTTTGGAAGAGTCACAATTTCATTCGTACGTCAAAATGCTAATATATTCGTAAATAAGGCTATTTGTTTAGACGCTTACGCTTAGGTATCCACTTAAAGACTTATTTTGCATTTTTTGTTTTAGCATTAAAATTTTACAGTTCTATCAGTCCGTTTTTGAAGCTCACTGGTTTTACTGCTCCAGTGTCCCGCCGAAATGGGCATTGCTTCAGAGAGTTCACTTTGAAAACCCTTGACCAATTTTTCGCTCGTCGGCAGAACTCTAATGCTCTCCTACAAAAGCCAGTCATGTATTTTTACTAGTCACAAACTTGCATAAATTGGTAAGATGCGTTCCTTACAAGTGATTTCGTACCCTATCAACAAGGGTTTCGGTTAAAACAGAAACCGGAAACAGTAGAAAATTAATTCGGTTATTATTTTTTTTCCCCCTGGATAACTTTTTGTTCAGAGCAAATCTCTTAAAGTTTATAAAAAAAAAGCATCGAAGCTCAAACTAAAGCTCGTGCTTGGCGTTTTATTTATACAATTTTTTTTTTTTTTTGGGGGGGGGGGAATTCAAAATTTTGCTCGCTTAAGTTTATTTGCTATTTCTCTACACCTTTAATGTGAAATTAAATAATAAAATTCATGTATAAATAAAAGAAATAAAAGGTATTCAATGTTCCCATCAGATGTTATCCATTTATATAGACATAATATACAGATGCATCTTTATAAATCTGTAAGTTACTCAAAAATAGAGATTGTAAGGTATACACAAGATTCGATTCACAAGAATCGAACTTTTGAATTAATGAATTAAAGAAGCTGCTTCAGATATGCTAATTTCGGCATACGCTCTTAGTATAAATACTACGCAGCGTCATTAATAAAAAAGGGGAGGTTGTTAAGGTTGAAAAGGTGTTATCCTGCGCTAGTGCTTAGCGGGCCAGAAGTTTACATGGCAGTACTGCTGGTTTGACTTACTGTTCGTGAGTATAAAAATATATTGTTCTTGAAAGCTGTGTTTATACATTCCGTACAAGTAGTACGTATGCTTATTGCTGTAAAAGCCAATTATATGTGCAACGAATTCAATAAACATTGTTTCATGTATAAACTGCGTTTGTATAAAATTCAAATAGAGTGCCACTTCAAATTATATACACCCAAGTCTGGGTAGAAGTGAGTATAGATTCTCTATAAGATGCATAGAAATTATGTAATGCGTGTATTTCTCAACATATTAATACAAAAAATGCCTTTCAAAGACAAAATAATATAGAAACAATAGCAACATAAATGAATTGTATAATAAATGGTTTACAATGATAAATTTAATCTGGGTTTCTGTAAAGTAATTCTACAGCTGTTGTAGTAAGGTTTTCTTCATTTGTTTCGAGTAAAGAATTGTTCCGAGTCACAAACGATTTTGCTTCTTTTCCTCTTTAGCGAATTTTGAAAGCTGTTACGATGTGGCTAAACTTTTGGAATTTTCAGGATAGTTCCCTAGAGAATATTGTTTCAAGCATCCCAGGGTAACTTTACAATTTTTGAATTATCGTCCTGCTTGATCATTTTTGAATAGATTGAAGTAGAGAGATCAACTTTCTCTACTTCAATCTATAATATACACAAATATATAATTGTCACAAAAATAGCTCTTGTCTAATGGAAGGACGGGCCAGGAAATTTCAATGCAAAAAGTTCTCATGACTCTCGTGACACAAAAACAGTCACATGACATGAGTCGGGTGACTGTTTTTGTGTATTTTTTCATTCTGAATAGAACGGGGCTAAAATCAATTCGACAGATTCCACCGGTTTGCATAATTTGTTCAGAGTTAGGAGGATTCTTTTCACAATAGCGTTTTTTTCAAAACTATTTTTGAGTTGAAATGGAAATAACGTGCGTTAAATCTGCTATATGAACCTTTATTCCTTTCCAAAATATTTCCCTTTTTTTCATTACGTATGGGTACATATAACTTCATGTATACTAGGCGTTGATTTCTTGTGTAAGAAATACTATAAATTTCTTCAGGACACGGTGTTTATTTTTAATTATGAATACAAAAAGAAAAGAGCATTGAATTTCATTATCATCCAGTCTTTTCCCCTACTTCTGGGAAATTGGGTAGTACACGTTAAAAGAAACACCTTAGATCAGGGGTGCCAAACTCAAAGGCTAAATTGGGCCAAACAAACAAGGTAAAAATTTTTGAAAAAAATTTTTGAAAAATCTTTCTTAGTGCACCTCTACACCATAAGAAGAATCGCCATGCAAAATTTCAGCCCTTTAGGTCCAGCGGTTTGGTCTGTGCGTTGTATATCAGTGAGTCAGTTACGGAACTGTTTTATATATATGTTTTATATTAGTTAAATGGACCTTTTGGCACCCCTCTGCGAGTGGCGCCCGGGGCATGATAGACCCCTAACCGATTCTCATCCATGTGGTCACGGCAGAGAATTTGAACCCAGATGTCCCGTTCGCGGTCTACGAAAAGGAACGAATTCGGAGATTTCCTTAAGCAAAACATGTGACGTCAATTTCGTTTTAATTCGGTCAGTTATTTATGCTTCCCCCTTCTGACCCACCGCACAAACAAAAGGAAACGACGTCCACATCCTCTGGGCCTGACGCAATCCGTCAAAGCTGACGTCGAGGGCTGACAGGCTAATGACGGGGAAAGAGGAGTTTCGCGTTTCCTTCCTTCGCCACATCCACCCAATGCGCTGCCCGGTTAAATTCCTTCCTCATGTAATACTGAATGTCAGAAACATACGAAAACAGAAAAAAACCTTATTCTGGACTGCGACGATAAAATGGATTCATTTTCGTTTGAAATCATTTGAGAAAGGTTCATTCAGCTTTTTTTGCGTGTGAGTAAAGGTATTAAGGCTGCTATGTACTAACCCCATTGGATTAGCTCACCTCAATGTTAACCTATGGAGAAAATTTGTCCACGGATTGCCGACTTGGATTCAAAGATTTTTTTAAAAAACTAGGGGCTTCGCCCTTATGCTCGCTACGTTCGCTCCTCTGTTAGGGCTAATAGCGAGATACATAGGGGTGATTATCGGGCAATGTAACAGCTTCCATCCATCTACTGTTGTCACCCTTAATGCGAAGGGCGTTTCATCACTGCTGAATTATCAGCTTTAAAATTCGATTAAACATCGAAAATTTAAGATATAGACTTGAAATGAGGTTTATATGAATAAGAAAGCTTTCAGCTTCCAGATGATGTCAATATTTTCTTTGTAAGATAAAAACTCGAGGAGCATCGATATTACATCCACACAGGGGACGATATTTCTTGAAAAACTGTGTTTCATTTTTTGATGAAAATATTAGTCTGTTTTAAAATATTTTAAAACAAATGAGGTCTAGTTTGAAATAGATGTCTGTAATCTTAGATTGTAAAAAAATCAAAATTCTACGATCATTTTTTGGCAAGTTATCGTAATCTGAAGACGAAAAAGTCAATATTTTCCCACAAAACATAAAATTTAAAAAAACTTAAAGTCCGACGAAGATGAAACATGTCTTACTTTGTTCCCCCGATTTTTCTGCATCTATTGGTATCGGTCTCGACCCCATACCCCCAGCGGTTTCGGAGGAGATAGCGTGACAAACTTTTGACAGCGGCGGCGGGTGTTACTTTTGTTTAGAATAGAGAGAATTGTACACCAGTTTGTAACCAGTTGCGCTGTGTGCATGGCTCCATTCAATTACATAGGTTACGACTCATCACGGACTAGTTTGTGATTGGAGTCAGTTATCAGTTTCTTTTGAGTTGCTCCGTGTGCAGACGGCCTAAACCTTCCACTGACTCGGGTGGAGGTGAAGTACATTAAAAATGAATGTATTAACCGTAAACCTCATTGCTCACAAATTAATTTTATAAAACTAAACCAGGTTACGATGTTTATTCAGTTTAATCTAATCGCTTTAGGAGCAACCCGTTGCTGAGTTCCATTTGTGTTGTCGGTAATAGACTGTAACCAGGGCCGTTCCTAGGGTAGCTGCCGCCCGTGTGCGAGAATAATTCCCCCCCCCCCCCCACACCATATGGATTAATTGAAATTTCTCTGAAATATTTTTACCTTAAATGAAACAACGACTTACAAAAAATATTATAAATTCAGTTTATTTTTTTAATTTTACAACCTAACATAATAATTATTAATGTATTGATATAATAACCAAATGAATACGTTATATTAAATACATACAACACATATCTATTATACATCCCATTTAACACGTTCATATCAGGGGAAATATAGGGTGCAACGTTGTCAATTTCCTCTCATAAATCTTCAGCTATAATATCTTTTTCATTTTTAAATGGATATGTAACATACTTTCCACAGATTTACATTTTGTAGACCTATTTGATTTATCTGTTTTAAGGAAATTTTTTAGATCGTTGAGAAAATTGAAAACTGTGTAGCGTTGTTTTATTTGTTCGAACCTTTCTTCGAACAAATTCTTCGAACCTTTCTTCGAACCTTTGTTCGAACCTTCTATTTTTGATAATGCAGTGTTTATTTCCAGTTATACTTGTAAAATGCATTTTTAACTCTAAGTAGTTACCTAGCATAATGATAATATTTTATATTGATTATTTTACTAATAAATTAGTTTTAAATTTATTTTAAACCGGGCGGCAAGTCAGCCGCCCGTGTGCCCCGCACCCCTGGCAACCGCAGGTTTGAACGGCCCTGACTGTAGCTAGTCTTCAGTCGGGCATTCAAACAAAACATTCAAAGTGCTTAAAAGGTTCGGCTCGAGTATGAAACAAATTAAGAGATTCAGTGGCATATGATCTTGTTACAACATCATTCACGCTCAGTTATTTTGGTCGCGATTCTTCGTACAATTAACCTTATTATGCATTTTTCATTTTTCTTTTTTAGACCAGGAACTAAAAAGGACTGATAGGAAACGAATTTGGGTTAAGAGGAATTGTTGATATTTATTAGAGAACGGAAATGAAAAAGGGAAGGAATTTTTATCGCTTCCTCTCGAACTCTTGTACAGATTCACCGATTTGGAACTTTCTCGAAGGTGTAAATAGAATCCCATTCATTACATTACGCGAAAATAAAGATTTTTGGGGTCTCAGCATCGTGAAATACTCGCCTAAAAGACAAGCTTTGTATTTTGGAATTATACTGTGGTACCTCGACTTACGAGTTTAATTCGTTCCATGACGGAGCTCGTAACTCGAAATACTCGTATCTCGAATCAATTTTCCCCATTGAAATGAATGGAAATGCCATTAATTCGTTTCGGGCTCCCCTCCCCCCCCCAAACACAACAATTTTTGGTTACATGTTTTTAAGGGGACTCGGGACATAAGATAAATATTCATAAGAAAATTGTCATAAGAAAAATGTTCTTATAAATGACGAACGTTGTATAAAAACGCAATACAATAGAATGTACGGCAATAAACTTGTTTTATTAAGTGTAATGTACAACAGTTACCTTGGAGATCAGACTTGAAGATGCTGATGAAAGAGGAGGAGAAAAGCTGAACTGAAAAATTAAATCTTATTCGTTGATTTTTTATCTTTTCGTCCCGCTTTCCTCGCTTTCGCTTTTATTACGAGCTACCCTCTTAAAGTGAGACACGGAAGCAGAGCGACTGTTGCATCGTTCACTGGGATGTAATGTATAAGTTCCTCTTTCTGAGAATCCGAAGATCGTTTCCTCAGAATCCGTAGAAGGATGAAAGCTTGCGATCCTAGGACCAAGGTCATCCCATCCCCTAGAACCCATGGCGAGTACCAGTGTGGGAGAGGGAATTGAAGCTATCTCTCTGCGAGAGAGAGAGGGCGCTGTTCGGTTTCGGAGGGCGACTCAAGTGTGGGCAGAGCGAGCTGCCCCAGGTGATATAATTGTTGAGTGTTAATCTCTATGTTTTAGACTGGATAGTAGTCTTAGGCCGTCTGCACACGGAGCAACTCAAAAGAAACTGATAACTGACTCGAATCACAAACCAGTCCGTGATGAGTCGCAACCTATGTAATTGAATGGAGCCACGCACACGGCGCAACTGGTTACAAACCCGTTTTGTAACCAGTTGCGCCGTGTGCGTGGCTCCATTCAATTACATAGGTTGCGACTCATCACGGACTGGTTTGTGATTCGAGTCAGTTATCAGTTTCTTTTGAGTTGCCCCGTGTGCAGACGGCCTTAGAATAATATGTGTACAATTGTATAATAATTGTACATAAAAGTTGTAAAGATTAAATGCTTCTCGTGTTTCATTTGATGAGCACATGGAGTTCGCTGCGCAAACTAGCTGTGGGGTATCTGAAGCTTGCTCGTAACCCGAATTTTAGCTCGCAACTCGATGCAAAAAATCTGCCGAGAGAATGCTCGTATCTCGAAAAACTCGTAAGTCGAGGTACCACTGCATATATAAAAAAAAAGTTGTCTTTTGATATTTGTATGTATAATCCACTACCTCTTACGACCTAGACGGCGTACTGGAATATGAACGCGACAACAATCTTTAGTGTTTTGCCATTGGAACTTTTTACAGCCCCTAATTCAGCATCCTGTTTCTTGAAAACTCATTACATTAATCGAAAAGTTAATAATGAGTCATAACTTCAGGACAATATAAACTATTTTAGAAGTAGCTCCACGAAGAACTATAGAGAAGGCGCTTTGAAAACTCTGACATAGTCGATGTTATTTCAAATTTCGTTACAGTATCTTTCAATTATTCATTGTAAAATAAGACCGATTTAGACGATCTTTTTTCCAGTCTGTCGCGCGTCATTTCCCAACTAGCATCATGCCAAATGTTCTTGTGGATAGGAAAATAGGACACTAGATGTGATTGAAACTCGAACATGAAGTGTGATGGAATAACTACCGCGTCATTTCGAGTCTCACACCAAATGAATCGTTCACACCAAATAAAGCGCAGTTAAGCAGTTATATTCGATCTCATATTTGCAATATCAATCTTTTCGACACAATGAGTTGCTGGATTGAACAGACAACGATACGAGGATTTTGCCATCCTTACATAATCCATCCAACCACTGGGTTCTCAATCAGATTCATTGACAAGAAAAACGCGGCGATACTTGTTTGCAGCAAACCATTTAGATCTCACCTTTCTTCTTTATTTCTTACTAGCTGAAAACCCGCACTTCGCTACGGAGTACATTCAAATTAAATACAACGGTCAATGTATGCAATTAATGGCAAAAATATGTATAAATATAAATATATTTATTTATTTATAATAAGTACGGCGATCAATGTATACAATTGATGTGAAAAAAAACAAAAAAATATATTTATAAAAAAATCGGAAGGGATATTTTTATAGACAAAATAATGTAGAATAAAATATTCAAATTAAATCTAATAGGACATATTAAAGAATATAGTACAATTAATATAGTACAGTTTGAGGATCATATCTTTTACTGTATTTTAATATTTTTTTGGATAATGTCCAATCGTCTGCCGCATTAGCAAGAAAAAATTTTTTTTTGTCTATTTAGTTGTTATGCACGTAACGATAAATTTATTTAAGTACCAGAAAAAGAAATCACGTGATCGGCATTTAATAAATTAAATTATAAAAATGAATCTTTAAAAATTCACCAAAAATCAGAAAATGGAGGTAAAGATTCGAAAAATATTTCATTTTGAAGGAATTTTTAGGATCTTTCTCGTGATATAAATTTAATAACCCTCAAATTATTATTTTAAATGCAAACTTAAAAAAAGTTACTAAAACAGCTTAAAAATTTTATTTAAAAAAATCTAAGGAGAATTTTTCAAAAATCTCTCTTAGTGCACCCGTACACTATTAGAAGAATCGCCATGCAAAATTTCAGCCCTTTAGGTCCAGCGGTTTGGTCTGTGCGTTGTATTTCAGTGAGTCAATGAGTCAGTCAGTTACGGAACTGTTTTATATATATAGACAATAACGAATTACAAATTGAATGGGGTAGAGTGCATTTAATTGAGTAAAAAACCTCGAGCACTTGATGTGAGAGACCCTCTTTCCTATTTTAAGCTTCCGTATGCACTTAAACAACTTGGTAAGTATTTTATAGTTCTCATACCTTGTACACAAGAGCTTTATAGAAATTTTAAAAATAATTTTGAGTTTTAAATTCATTCTATTAGACCTCGTTAGAACACTTTATCAAAATACTTTATTGGTGTATTTTTTCCCGTTTGATGCAAAACTGAAAAATATTTTTCAAACGCCCGATTCATAAGCCCGTCTGCACACGGAGCAACTCAAAAGAAACTGATAACTAACTCAAATCACAAACCAGTCCGTGATGAGTCGCAACCTATGTAATTCAATGGAGCCACGCACACGGCGCAACTGGTTACAAACCCTGTAACCAGTTGCGCCGTGTGCGTGACTCCATTGAATTACATAGGTTGCGACTCATCACGGACTGGTTTGTGATTTGAGTTAGTTATCAGTTTCTTTTGAGTTGCTCCGTGTGCAGACGGCCTTAGAGTTAAATAAATTGGATTTAAAACCTTCAGTTATACATTTTCCCCCAAGAGAATTTCATAAATTATAAATATAATTTCACTAATACGTATTTCGAGTTGTTTCTAGTCTTTTTAGAGTTTGCACACTCAAGAAAACAATGGCTATTTAACATATTTTCCCTTTACTAATGAGAATATTTTTTAAATGCATATTTCTGTCCATAAGTTATTCTATAGCCGAGTGATTTTCAGTAAAGGCAAAAGAATCTTTAGTGGATCTTCTAACGCTCTAATTTTCTTAAGGAAAGAGTGACGTAACTCAGCTTCACATAAATGTGCGATCTTCGTCAGAATCCAGAGCGAACTCAATTTTTTTTTTCAATTTTTGGATATTGTTACTACTAGCTATTTTTACTTCAAATGTTTATTTTTTTAGGAATTTTTTAAACTACTGTTTTCGGTTTCTTGATTGCTTGGTTAATGCATTCAATGTCTGCTATTTTGCTGACACTGTATTTGGCGACGTAACTAAACGGTATAACCATTTGTTCAAACTTTAAGATATACCAACCGTTTTGCGAAAGGTCTCTTTTGAATATCAAATCTATATCTATACTAATATATAAAGAGAGAGAGCGGATTTTGTATGTGGAGGGTGATCTCCAGAACCACTGCACCTATTTGAAAAATTCTTTCACTATTTGAAAGATATATTATTCCAGATGGACATAGGCTATATATTATGTATATCTGATCAGCAGAAAGAAAGTTAGGACCCTAAATGTTGAGCTGATGCTTCACATTTACAACTTTTCCTTTCTCAACCATAGTCAAGTAACCATAGCAACACATCAAACGATATTTTCATTTATTATCAGTAAAACATTTAATATTTTAAAGATTCAAGTGGAGGAGGTATCGATAAATGCAAAAAATATTTTTGAAATTAGCAACGTGTAAGGGTTTATTGAAGAAAATTACATTTGAAACCACGCTTTTTATAGGACATTTAAGGTAAAAAAAGATTTACAATTTATTGGCTATCAACTGGAAATTTATTGGTATAATATTACAGAACTTTATTTAACTTATAAACTTTATGTTTTTGAATTTATGTACAATTTTATGTACAATTTGGGTAAATCGAACTTGAATTATCGAACTTTATTCAAAAATCAACGTGTTTCATGGAGACTGTGAAATTTATTGATTATTTCGAATAGATCTATGTTTGTTCCTTTATAAGTGAAAAAGTATTGCTTCAAATGAGCTGAAATTTTGTATAGATATAGTTCAGATTAAAACATAGGCGTATTATTTTTTGAAAATCGGGCAACGCCGGGTACTTCAGCTAGTTATGTAATAATTGGAAGCGAAGGATAAATGATTGGGCATTTATGGTACTTTTATTATTTCGGCAGCGAGCTTGAAAGTATCAATGGCCCGTGAGTGGAACAAGGTATCCAAATACGTTAGGAACATTATTTATTTATTTATTTTTTTTAACTGTGTACATGCGAGAATGTCTGTCTTATTTTTCGAAGGAATAGAACACTATAACGGGTTTCACCTGTGACGTAGAGTGAAACTCTCAAGGTAGCGTATATCGCAGGTCACGTTAAAGGAAAGTGACAGCCAAGTAACAGATTTATGAAACTAATAGATATGCACTTTATTCGGTGCTCTGGGTTAAATGGGAGTAACCAAAGTTATTAAGGGGACCGTGGAAATTCAAGCCTAACTTTTTTTGTTTTAAATGGATTTGCTTGAAATTTGAATATGTAATTAGTACCACAGATATGTAAAAAGTGGTTAAAATTTAATGATGAAATATTAATAATTTATGAATTATGAATTATTAATTACATGTTCCATGCGCTATTTCTTTTGCATATAATACGGTAATTTTTATTTACAGGATACCTTATAGAACTAACAATGAAACTTATCGCTTATTTTAAGCATTCATTAAAAATATAAACAGAAAAAAATAATAATAGTGAAAACACCTTTTTATTACCCAAAATACCTACAAATCATCTTTTCAAGTACAAAATTTAGAAATTCTGAGCTGCGAAGCATCATTTTTTTTCAATAAGATTTATTTGATATACAGTTAAGTATATAAAACTTAAATTTCAAAGCAAAACGATCATTAGAAATGCGCCCGGAGCAGTTTTAATATTCATATGACATGAAAATTTGTATTTTGAGAAAAGCACATTTAAAGTTATTGCTATTAGTAACCATATAATATCGAAATTAAATACAAATGCCTATAACTAGGAAAGTAATCACAGAAATTAAAATTTCCTTTTGCAACACATTCCTACTCGTCCGTAGTTTCACAATTCAATAAAATAAAAAAAAATCGAATGTTTGGACAAATTTCGCAATTTTGAAAGTCCACTGTCCCCTCAATACAGGAACACTTTAATAAAACGATAAGTCGACGACATGCACTACGGCTACAGTCCACGTAAAGATGAATCATAGTAGCACACTAAAGCTACGGTCCAAGAAAAGGAGTCAATTCATAACCACTCCAGTCGTGTAGTCGAGTCTCGGAGATCAGGATCTGAGCACCGAAAACTTCATAAAGCCCGTAAATGCCCTCTAATGTTATTGGTCGAACAACCTAGCGATGGTTATACAGGGATCGTTATACCTAACTAGAGCCAGCAACTGTCTGGTCTTCCATATAGTACAGTTTGAGGAACATGTCTTTTACTGTATTTTAATATTTTTTTGTATAATGTCCAATCGTCTGTCGCATTAGCAAGGGAAAAAATATTTTTTTGTTTATTTCATTGTTATGGACGTAACGATAAATTTATTTAAAGTACCAGAAAAAGAAATCACGTGATCGGCAATTAATAAATTAAATTCTAAAATTCAATCTTTAAAAATTCACCAAAAATCAGAAAAGGGAGGTAAAGATTCGAAAAAGATATCATTTTAAAGGAATTTTTAAGATCTTTCTCGTGATATAAATTTCGTAACCCTCAAATTATTATTTTAAAGGCAAACTTTAAAAAAGTTACTACAACAGCTTAAAAATTTAATTTAAAAAATTTTTGAAGAATTTTTCTAAAATCTTTCTTAGTGCACCCCTGTGATCTGTTTCTTAGTGCACCTCTGTGATGTAAATTTTATAACCCTCAAATTATTATTTTAAATGCAAACTTAAAAAAAGTTACCAAAACGGCTTAAAAATTTAATTTTAAAAAATCTAAGAAGAATTTTTGAAAAATCTTTCTTAGTGCACCCCTACACTATAAGAAGAATCGCCATGCAACATTTCAGCCCTTTGGGTCCAACGGTTTGGTCTGAGCGTTGTATGTCAGTGAGTCAGTCAGTCAGTCAGTCAGTAACGGAACTGTTTTATATTGTAAGAATCTGTTACGACCCTTCCGAATAAATCACCCAGACAGCCGGACCTCCCACAGCAGGTGACCAGCGAACAGTTCTATCTTTCAGCGTCAAGGTGTCTGTATACAAAGAATGGTGTTGCTTCTAGCCGCCGGGCCTGGGAGGACGTAAACTAATGACTAGTTCGACGTAAACTAATGACTATTTCGACGTGAACTAATGATTTTCAGATCAGCTGAATCATGGGAACCGAACACATGGCCTCGTGGTCAGGCGAATCACAGCCAACGGACATGATGTCACAAAATAGTGCCAGCCAACCAAAACTTGTGTAGTCACGTGACCGGAAGCACGGTTGCCAACGCCGCAGAAGAAATCCAGTTTTTGGACAGACTTGGTCGAGACTCTCATCTAGAGAGCACCTATCGTCTACGTTGTCCTGGAGCGACCGACTTGACCCTGACTTATTTTCAGAGCAGCCGCTCGAAGCTCTCGTCAACGAATACTTCACCCTGAAGTATAGCTATCTCAGAGCATCCTGCTCTACAGGCTTCGTTATCTATTTTCAGAGCTGTACGCTCTAGAGGCTGTGTACCGACCTTCTAGTTCCGCTGTGACTGTACGTGCATCTTATTATCGAAATTATTTGGCTATTACGAAGGCCAGTTCCCTCTATGTATAGAGGTAGATCAACAGCTGTGTAAAGAGTGTAATAGATCAACACCTGTGTAAAAAGTTTCCGACTAAAATTTAATAAAACTGTATTTTAATTTAGTAGACTGACTCTGAACATTTTTAGCTACCCGGAGTCTGAAGATATCACAGTCTACTAATAATTGGTGGCAGCGTGTTTGGGATTGTCCCATTAATTAAAAATTGGCAATCCACCCCTTCGAATTAGGAAATTAGAGTAGGAAGCCCATCTAGGACTTTTTGTGCGGACGTCCCGTCCCAAGTGTGTGCATCACAGATACCAGTATATAGCAGCGAGTAGCCTACCAACAGTGGAGTTGTGCAGCGATCGAGTATTGGGGCTGCATATTAAATAAGGAAATCCCCCAAGAACCAGCCTGGAAAGACTGCCTAGCTTCAATGAGAGCCTACAATCTAGTCTTCAAAATTAGACAAGGTAAGCCTGTTTTCTCATTAGAGGCAAAAGTAATTGATTGATTAATTAAAAGTAAATTAATTGATTAGAATCTGTGTAAATGTTAACATGTGTAAATTAATGTTTCATGGGAAATAACTATTGAATTGAAATAAGTAAATTATCTGTGAGAAATTAATTAATTGAGTCAAAAGTAAATTAATGAAGTATTAGAATTGTTTATGCAAAAGAATAAGGTAAAAATGAATTGTATGCAATGTGTTTAAAATTTTAAAAGGAAAGTAAATGAACAAATATTTGTTAGATGAATACTAGAACTGTGGATAATCTGATTCAAGTACTTATTCTAAATTGAAATTAAGTAATTGTGTTTTGCAAACTAATTTAGTCAATTATTGAAATTAAGAAATTGTGTATTGCAAACTAATTTAGTCAATTATTGAAATTAAGAAATTGTGTATTGCAAACTAATTTAGTCAATTATTGAAATTAAGTAACTGTGTATTGCAAATTAATTTAGTCAGTTATTGAACTTGTGTAGAGTGATTAAGATTATATTGAAGTAGCATTGATTTATTATGTGTGTGAAATTTGGTCTGAAAAATTTTAAACATTTTTGAATTGTATGTGCCATGTTAGGATTTCAAACGAGTCTGTTAAACTGTAATCTTTCGGAGTAACCCCCCCCCCCTTTTTCTTGGAAGAACGTAGCACTAGAATTCCCCGAATTGAGAGGGCTCTATTGTAAAGGCGTGAGAAAAGCGGACAACCAGTTCTTTTGTTGTGTTGAGGTCAAAAATCCGAGGGTTCCGGTAAGGTTAAGTTGTGGATAAATAGTTATTGAGGCAAAATGTCGTTTTTAACAAAATACAAGAAAATTGACTTGCAGAATTTGGCTTTGGAGCTGCAAGTAGGAATTCAAGAATCAGATAGAATAATTGACCTGGCAAGAAAAATTTCAGAAAGTGAAGGTTTCGAGGAAGAGAGCGCGAAAAATATTCTCGTAAATCTTATAGAAGATAGAAAATTGCAGGATATTAAAGACGCCGAGAGAGCAGAACGCGCTTTTGAGCTTGAAGAGGAAGCAGCAGAACGCGCTTTTGAGCTTGAAGAGAAAGCAGCACAACGCGCTTTTGAGCTTGAAAAACTTAAAATCACTCTAATTGGGGAAAATAGTAGTGTGAATTCCGTGAACTCAGAAAACGGGAACCCGTCTAGGCATGTTAAATCGGTAATGCAGAGGTATGATGCCGAAAAGATAGACATAGCTTTATTCTTAAATCTGTTTGAGAGGCAAGCTAGGAAATTGCAAATTAATGATTGTGATTTAGTGTCAGAGTTACTCAGTCTTTTGCCGAGCGAAATAGCGGGAATAATCATCAGGGAACCTGAAGAAAAAAATGATAATTACGAATATGTTAAGTCGGTACTGCTAGACAGGTTTAAACTCAGTGCCGAAGCATTCCGTACGAAGTTCCAAACCCATCAACGGCAGAACGGTGCTTTGTGGAAAGATTTAATATTTGAATTGAGGAGCTATTTAGAGGGATGGTTAGATGGAATTGAAATTAAAGATTTTGAGTCACTCAAAGAACTTATGGTAGCCGACCAAATAAAGCGACGCGTACCAGCGGAAATCAAAGATCATTTCGTAGATGTATGGGGAACACTAAATGATCCTATAACTTTAGTAAGTAAGCTAGACGCGTATGAGTCGACCCGCCGATTCGTAAAGAAACCGACGCAAATTAAACCACCCGAGAATAGAAAGGTAGACCGCCCCAAGCAGTCAGAGAAAGTTAGTCCCGCGACGAAAACGGGAGTAGAGAAATCAGGCCCAAAAGAGTGGCGCAACGCTGCTAACAAAAATAATAACGATTGGAGGACCAGGGAGTATGAGAAGCGAAGTGGCCCCACTTGCTTTCAGTGTGGTCAGAGTGGTCATATCCGCCCAAACTGTCCCGAATTAAAAAAATCCAGCGAGATCATAAACAATCTAGCTACGACGGAAGATTTTTCTCCTGCGTTTAAGCCCTACTTGAGCGAAGCTCGCGTGAATCAGGTCCAAACCGTAGTATTGCGTGATAGCGGGAGTTGCGTAGATTTGTGCCCCGCGAAATTAGTTAAACCCGGAGATTTCACCGGAGAAAATATTTGGCTCAAACAGCCCTTGGAAAATGAATTTAGATGTCTACCCTTAGCTCGAGTAACACTTGAGAGCCCAGAATTCGGCCAAGTGATAACAAAAGCCGCCGTGGTAGGTCAGAGTGTGGAAATGAACCACTACTTGCTGGGGAATGCCACTCAGGAGCTGATAGAAGCGCAAAAATTAAAACCAGCTAGCGTTAATGCAGTCACCCAAAGTCGAGGGATGCGGGAGGAAATTCAAACGGGAATTACAGTAGAGAACGGGGAAACGGCCGAGCAAATAACTGAGTCGCAGGAACCCGAGGTAAATTCGCCGGATGAATTGAAAGAACTTGAATTTCCAATAGTCGTCGAGACTAAAAATGTGTTAGTGGAAGAGAGTGCCGACACTCTCGTTTTAGAACAAAAAAATTGCCCTAAACTTACACCTATTTGGGAAAAAGTTAAGCCACAGGAAACCCTGGAAATTGTGGGAGAAAATGAATTACTTCCTAAGAAACCCCGAGATCACAGAGGGGAGGAAAGAAAAAAATTGATTGTACCAACTAAGTACAAGTCTAAAGTTTTAAGTTTATGCCATGATGGCATCGGATCGCTCATGGGAATGTCAAAAAGTAAATACAAATTAGTGAGGTATTATTTTGGGCCCCAGTGCATAAAAGAGTGTAAGGACTATGTTAGGTCATGGGACCTGTGTCAAAGAGTAGAGAGATCGAGAGAACGGAAGAAAGCCCCGCTGAAATTAGTCTCAGAAATTACGGAGGTTTTCACGGGAATTTACGTAGAGATCATTGGTCGTATGCAGACCCCACCGAAAAGAAACCGGTATATTTTAAACGCTTTGTGGAAGTATCCGGAAGCCATAACTTTGAGTACTTTAAACTTAGAACATGTGACTAATACTCTATTAGAAAATTTCAGTCGGATAGGGCTTCCGAAGGAATTGCAATTAGATAATTTTACCGAATTCACAAGCAAATTAACGACCACGTTTCTGGAGGAAGTTCATATTAAGGTGACGCGGAACTCAATGTTTCATCTGCAAAGAAACCCCGTCGAGAGCTTTCACCGCACCATTGATCGACTCTTAAAAGTTATCTGCCTTAAGGCAAAAGAGAATTGGAAGGTAGGGTTACCCTCAGCCATGTTTGCACTTGGAAACATGACTCATATGTTTATGGTTTTTAGCATCGCCGAACTGATATTTAGGAAGAATTTAAGGGTGCCGGAAACACTACTTTTAGGAAAATGGTATAGGAATTCGCCGGAGACTAATGTGGTTACAGATTATGTTTTTAAGTTCATGAATAGGCTACGGAACTATCAGAACATCGCTTCCGAAACTAAACGGGAGATTAAACTTAACAGGAAAACTAATCATGATAAAGGGTCAGTGAGAAGGGAGTTTAAAATTGGGGAGAAAGTTGAATGGTCAGAGGAGTGCAATACAGCGGCTCGAGAATTGAAAACGGAACTGACCGAGAAACCTGTTTTGTACGCTCCGGACTTCGCCAAAGAAATTATCCTGTACACCGATGCATCCGACATTGGTATCGCTATAAATTTGGCACAAAAGAGACCGCAGAGATTCACCATCGGGACGGATCATAATCCGCTCGTTTTTCTTAAGAGGAATGCGGGAAATAACCCAAGGCTTATGAGATGGGCTCTTGCCTTACAGCCTTTCAATTATCAGATTGTCCACAAATCTGGTAAATTGATAGGTCATGCCGATTGCCTAAGCCGTTTCATGGCAGAATAGAAACCTTAAGTCAGGCGTAATGTTGTAAATAAATTAATGTAGAGTGTGAAAATAATTAATGAATTGTGTAAATAACTTAGTGTATTAATGTGTTAGGTAACCTAGTAATCATAATGTATTAGAATAAATGTATTAACGGTGTAGTAAATTAAATGCATTGCCTCTAATGATGTATCAGGTGAGCTGTGTCTAACCGTGATTTTCAGATTTTGCCATTATGCCAAAATCTCCTTCAAGGAGGGAGGGGTTGTAAGAATCTGTTACGACCCTTCCGAATAAATCACCCAGACAGCCGGACCTCCCACAGCAGGTGACCAGCGAACAGTTCTATCTTTCAGCGTCAAGGTGTCTGTACACAAAGAATGGTGTTGCTTCTAGCCGCCGGGCCTGGGAGGACGTAAACTAATGACTAGTTCGACGTAAACTAATGACTATTTCGACGTGAACTAATAATTTTCAGATCAGCTGAATCATGGGAACCGAACACATGGCCTCGTGGTCAGGCGAATCACAGCCAACGGACATGATGTCACAAAATAGTGCCAGCCAACCAAAACTTGTGTAGTCACGTGACCGGAAGCACGGTTGCCAACGCCGCAGAAGAAATCCAGTTTTTGGACAGACTTGGTCGAGACTCTCATCTAGAGAGCACCTATCGTCTACGTTGTCCTGGAGCGACCGACTTGACCCTGACTTATTTTCAGAGCAGCCGCTCGAAGCTCTCGTCAACGAATACTTCACCCTGAAGTATAGCTATCTCAGAGCATCCTGCTCTACAGGCTTCGTTATCTATTTTCAGAGCTGTACGCTCTAGAGGCTGTGTACCGACCTTCTAGTTCCGCTGTGACTGTACGTGCATCTTATTATCGAAATTATTTGGCTATTACGAAGGCCAGTTCCCTCTATGTATAGAGGTAGATCAACAGCTGTGTAAAGAGTGTAATAGATCAACACCTGTGTAAAAAGTTTCCGACTAAAATTTAATAAAACTGTATTTTAATTTAGTAGACTGACTCTGAACATTTTTAGCTACCCGGAGTCTGAAGATATCACAATATATAAGGCGGTGAAAGGCAAAGTGGTGTAAGTCAGATTTTCAACTCTTTTTTGTTTGAGGGCAAAAATGTAATCACCATGTTCAATTTATGACGGAATGGCAAATAATTATTATTTGCAACATTATAATAATTATTATGAATTATAATTTGTTCAATTTATAGTGAAATTTTTAGTAGTTTTTTCAGTAAAACACTTTGTATTTACACCACTTTACTTACTGACTTACACCACTTTGCCTTTCACCACCTTATATATAGATATAGATAGATATATATGTGTGTGTGTGTGTTGGTTGCATTGCCGATTTATATGTTTAACTCTTAAAATCGTACGATCGATAAGCCATAAAAAAACTCGGACGTATGTATTTTTTAACGGGTAATTGAAAAATGTTCTATTAAAACCTGAATTATTTCCGCGGTTGGATGCATGTTACTCTTATTTATTGTCAAATATCCATTAAACTGTACTATTGACGTCGTCGCTCTCTCTCTATGCAGTCTGTATTCATCAAAATAGGCGGGTTTTGTTAATCGCGCGCCGAATCGAAGCCCGACTCCTCTCCGAGTCGGTTTGTGCAGGGGGGGAATGCTGTAGGCGGGCGGCAAATATCCAGGCGTAAATAAGATTGATTTATCGATTCCATTTCGAGCACAGAGGCCAGGCCGGCTGCACCTTGACCGATTTCTTTCGAGACTTCGTGTCTGCGACGAGATGTCGAACGTGTGAGTGCGCGGGAGCAAAAACGTCGAAATAACCCTTCAGCGGGCGCGCCCGTGTATAAAGTGCAACGTTTTCGTAATTTTGAATGGTTTGTTTTTACAAGTAAGGTTAAGGTTTTTTTTGAGATGCAGTAAACTTACACTGGGTTAAAGCCCACTGTGGCATTAATGAAAATGACATGGTAGACGCAGCAGCTAAACAAGCAACAACACTGAATGAAATCACAAGAAATTATAAATTAACTAAAGAACAGATTAAGAATAAAATTAAGAATTATTACATAAATATATGGCAAGAAAATTGGGAGAGAAGCAGTGTAGGAAGGAAAGTATTTGAGGTATTCCCTACGAAAAGACTGTCGGCAGATTTCCTTGTTAATCAAGCAATAACTGAACATGGCTGTATAGGAGTCTATCAAAACAGATTTTTTGCTAAAACAGATCTTTGTGAGTGTGGCAATATACAAACTATAAAGCACTGTATATACAATTGTAGCAAATGGGCTGAAGCACGAAAAAACCTACCTTTGGGCTTTCAAGATTGGGCCCCTAGTAAATTATTTACGGATTATTATTGTAGAAGGTACATCAAGAATATTATGCAGGAACTTATGAATATACACTTCCCCCTACAATGGGAAGGTGGATAGCCCCTCAGATTAAAAAAAAAAAAAGACAAGTAAACGAATTGCAAAAAGAAAAACTTCGGGACCCGGTTGGTCTGGATTGCCGTCGGCATGATTAGTTTTATTATTGAAGGGCCGTATAACCTTCGGGTGTGGACGGCGGCGATATTACTTACTTACAAGTAAGGTTTGAATGTTCTAAGCAGTTTCTATTGATAGCTACACCCTTTCTAATGCAGGTCTGATTTTCTGACCCTTGTATTCCTTTCCATTCATTGTTGGTCGTGATTTAACCGTGGTAAACCAGCGATTATACTGGATTGCAATACGAGTTGATGTAGTAAATCAAATGTGCAGCTATTACACAGTATCCCGCATATCACGAAGATGGACAATCTCATTGTTTTTTAGGTTTTTGGATATAATAGGAATCGATTCGCAAGTTGTCCTTAGATGCATTTTGTATCTTTATTCTTTGGCCTTTAATTATAAATACAGGTAGCCCTCCTACACCACGGCATCTTACAACACGGTTTCGTTCTAACACGATAGGATAAATTGAGGGAAACCTTGTATAACACTGCAACCTGTAACACGGTTTCGCTCTAACACGATTAAAAAATTTGAGAAAACTTTTATACAACACTGTACTTCTACTTCACTAGCTAACATGATTTTTGTTTAACACATTTAAAAACTAAATTACCTTAAAATAATAACGGGAAGGAATAAGGAACTATAGTGGCTTAACATGGAAAATGTATAAACAAGTTAGACGTTGCAAAATATCTAAACGAAGAAAAGGGTTCTGAAAGTGAAGCTGATATCGTTCAACAGAAAAAAACGTTCTCTTTTAATTGTACTGAGCAGTGATGAGGAAGAAATTTATTAAATTAAGGTCGCATTAACTGAAAATAATATTTTTTGTTTCTTTTCGTTTTGTGTTATACATACATTTATATTTTTAATAAGAATTAAGTTGCTTATATGGAATTTTTTTAAAAAATTGTTTGTTTTTAATAAGTTTTCGGAACGTAACCCCCCTTTCTGTATTGGCTCTGGGTTAGGGATCCGGCATCGATGTCGATGTTTTAAACATCGATTTATTGAAGCCGATGTTTTTTTTAACATCGATGTTTTGTGCTCGATGTTTTCCGTTGTCTCGATGTTTTCTTTTTTTAATGAAAAAGTACCATAAATAAGAAAATTTACCACGTAGCATTATTTTCACACTCAGTACATGTAAGTCTGAGTTCTGAAAAGGACGAATACAAAAGGGAGAACGATTCCTTAGCAAACAGACAAATGGCAATCAACAACCAATGAACCAATCAGAACGCTTGGAATTTTCCTGACACTCCAGAACCTTCCACAGGTTTTTTTTTCAAATAGTATATACACGAGATCTACCATTTTAGTTTTTGTTTTGTTCTGGTTTTATATAAGTTGATGTTAATATTATTAGTAGGATGCCTCCCAAAAGTACCGTTTGGAAATATTTTTGCAAAACCTCTGACAAATTGGCGAAATGCAATATTTACCTGAAGTCCCTCAAAACTTTTGGCAATACCACGAATTTATCTGGACATTTCAAGGCAAAACATGGCGATATTTACAACGAGAATTTTGAGTCCTCAATGTAGCCCAAGGCACAAGCAACCAAGTTTTTGTTATTTGTGTCAGCCCAATCAGAGAGTAAAATTAAATCACCCCCCTCCCCCCCACGACTAACCGAAGTAACATTAATGTTAGAGATTATTAAACCAGTTTTCAAAAATGGATGTTCTAAAACATCGATGTTTAAAAACATCGATGGTTTTCGGGCGATGTTTTATTAGCATAGATGTTTTAATATTGAATATCGATGTTTCAAAACATCGATGTTTTGTTATCGATGTCGCATCCCTACTCTGGGTCTCATATAACACGGTTTCACACAACACGGCATTTTCTAGGAACCTATCTACCGTGTTATAGGAGGGTTACCTGTATATCTCAATGTTATCAACATTTTATATCTTCCCATAAAACGCAGAATTGATGTTTACAACTTGAAAAAAGAAAGTTTATTACAAAAGGAATATTAAAGGTTGAAAGAGACGTTGTACTTCATGCAACGCATACCTGCTGATGGTGTTCCAAAAATTGGCGAACCCGCTGAAGGTTTAAAGAAAACGAACGTTAAACGGGGAATGTTTTCAGCGTGACGTGAAGAAAGTTTGTGTCACGTTACTAACTTCTCGGCAAATTTTGAGCAAGTCACTTAATCCAAACAAGTGGCTATGTTGGCGCACCTGAACTTCACCATGCTAAACGCGACTGTGATATTTAGAATTTTGTTTCGAAAAATATTTCGAAAAGGATGAACACAAAAAATTATTTTATGCCGAAAAATACGCCTAGCAAACATTTTTTTCAAAATTTCTCCAGAAATTTAAGTACATGAAACACGCACATTAGAAAACATGTAATCGTTGATAAAATCCCACTTAGGTCTAAGCCCGTCTGCACACGGGGCAACTCAAAAGAAACTGATAACCGACTCCAATCAACGGGTTTGTAACCAGTTGCGCCGTGTGCGTGTCTCCATTCAATTACATAGGTTACGACTCATCACGGACTGGTTTGTGATTGGAGTCGGTTATCAGTTTCTTTTGAGTTGCCCCGTGTGCAGACGGCCTAACTTTTATCTATATACAGCGTAGTAAATCTATATTATTGCATTTGTGAACAACAAACATTCTATTCTATTCTATTCTAAACATTATTCTATTTGCTGTTTATGTTTTTTGTAAAATACAGTCGAACCTCCATATATCGAAGTAGCAGATTGCTGAAAAAAAATTCGATATATAGAAATTTCGATATATAGAATTGAGCTTAGTTTTATCATAATTCTCCTAAACAAAAAATTAAAGCTAATTTTCATATACGAAACTTCACTTCTAATTTATATGCGAGTCTCATTAAATGAAAGTTAATAACTAAAAAATGAATTAATATGAAAGATTTATTGAGTACTACATATCTTTATAAAAACAGTAATGGAGACAGTGGTTACAATGATCACAGTTACATTCTTTTAAAGAAAACTACGAATATCTTGCTGAACAGCCAGTTTTGCGGAAAGTTCAAAGAAATGTTCGTATTTATTCAGTCCACTAAAAACTTCATCAGGGACATTTTCCGCGAATTGAAGTCCACGACGCATTGTTTCAAATGCCAAAAATTGGGAGATTTTATTCTAGAGTGGAATAAAATCTCCCAATTTGTCTTGAAAAAAATTTCGATATATAGAGATTTTTTCGATATATAGAAACAATTTTTCTATGTAATGAACATGGAGATTCGCTAAGAGTTCGATATATAGAAAATTTCGATATGGGGAAGTTCGATAATTGGAGGTTCGACTGTTTTTGTAGGACTCCAACAATGCCGAAAACGTCGAACACCCGTAATCAGTCGACACCGGAAAAGCATTTCTGATATGCGCAACAGTAAATGAGTCGATATCAAGTTCCACTTGTTCATCCAAGAAAGGAAACTTTATAACCAGTTGAGTTCAGATAAAAGTTGGCTTATTCAGAGCCTCTCATAACGCGCTTTCATCGAAACGGAAGATTCAAAGACTTTTGAGTTAGTATGTAAAACGGCTGGAAAAAGAGAGATCTCGTGATTTAAAGATGATTTCTGTTTCGACTATCCCTTTTTCTTTCTTTTTTTAAAAAAAATTTAATTAAAAATGATTTGTGAAAAATATCTCGCTAAAGGAACGCGAACATAAATGTTTCTTGTGGGGGAAAACAAAGTGACTTCTCGTTTATAGTCTAGATCAGGGGTCGGCAACCTTTTTAACTAGGAGGGCATATTTCAGAAATGCGGGAGTTCGGCGGGCACCCCTGGGTGAAGAGGAGGAAGGGGGGCGGGTTAATATTTAAACATGAAAATATTAATGCGACATAAATTTTTAATACATAAATTAAAATTTTAATTTAAACAAAATAATCTTAAAATTGATAATGCAATATTTGACGTTGCAAATCTACGGCCAATTCGTTGTAATGTGGCACATGAGTTGAATTCCAGTTCTCGGGCATTGGTCCAACTAAATGTCAGTGAGGCTTGATCGATAGTTTGATTTTAAGTACACTGGTGAAATAAATTAAGAGAATTTGCATATTTTATCGAATTTCATGAAAAGAACTGAACTGAATGTGAAACCACTGCTTCTAGACAAAAATGCAAATCTTGTACGTCAAATACGTAAGCGTACACGTGTGTGTAGGCGGAGCCAGTAGAGAAACAGGCTTTCTAAGCGCGCGTAAGTTAAGACGCATTTCGTTCGCTAGCACACCTTGGCGAATTTCTTGGTGCTGTTTTGCAGCAATCGGTTAGTTTCAAATTGTAGCAGTAAAAATGAGTAACCACCAACGTTCAGATGATGGAATGAGGTGGCGAATTGTGGGGAGGCTAGAAGCAGGCCAATCTCAAGTCCAAATTTGTAGAGAGTTTAATTTAACGCCCAGCGTCGTGTGTAACTTATGGAAACAGTTCCAGGATACCGGATCCATCGAGAAAAAGCCTGGGCAAGGTCGTCCAAGAGCCACGGTGGCCAGAGAAGATCGCCATTTGACGATTATAGCGAGGCGTAAGTGGAGTGCTACAGCTTCTCAGCTCTCTCGTGGCTTGTATGCAGCCACAGGAACCCGTGTATCAAGGGTGACTGTTTCCAAAAGACTTCATGACAGAGGGTTGTTTGCAAGAAGATCTGCTGTTTGCGTCCCGCTCACTTCTACGAACAGGAGAATCCGTTGATCATGGTGCAGAGAGCATAGAGATTGGAGTATGGATCAATGGGCGACCGTTCTCTTCACTAATGAGTCCCGGTTCAGCCTAAACACCGATTCTCGCCGTACGTTCATATGGAGAGAACCAGGGACCCGCTACCTACCCTCCAATGTCCGCGAAATCGACCATTATGGCGGAGGAGGTTTAATGGTCTGGGCAGGCATCATGTTGGATGGCCGCACACCTCTCCATGTCTTTGAAAGAGGCACTGTGACTGGTGTGAGGTATAGGGATGAGGTCTTGGAGCCCTATGTTCGCCTTTTCAGGGGTGCAGTTGGCCCTGAGTTCATTTTAATGGACGATAACGCGAGTCCACATAGAGCTCTTCTGGTCAATGAATTTCTAGAGAGTGGGGATATTCGCTGGATGGATTGGCCAGCCAGATCTCCAGACCTTAACCCTATAGAGCATGTCTGGTACGCTCTGGGAAGGGCAAGTGCAACTCGCAACCCCCCTCCGAGAACCATCCAGGGAATGAAAACAGTGTTGCTGAACGAGTGGGACGAATTGCCACAGGAAATGATAAACTGCCTTATTTGAAGTATGAAATCACGCTGCGAGACCTGTATATCTGTAAGAGGGGACCATACCCCCTATTAACCCATTTTTTTTGTTTATTCTGCAACCGCTGATTCATACCTTCCGACTCCAACGAGTGTTTCGCACGATCATGCGTGTGTATTACAATTATTGAATGGTTATTTGTTTTGTATTGCATCAATGTATGTACATATCAAATTTCATTAAAATCGGTACAGTAGTTCTAGAGATAATCGACCAAGTCTGCAAGTTCTCTTAATTTCTGACACCAGTGTATTTCGTATTAGAAAACAAAGATTCACAAGCATAAATTCTTGGTATTAAAATCTTCCATTAAGGAATCAAAATGTTTGACAAACTAATAGGTGGTAGCATTTCCATCGCAATAATTTTCTAATTTTGAATTTGGGATAAATTATCTTTCTCAATATGCGATTTCCACAGCGACGATTTATCTTTTAATGCATTTATCCCACTTATCATAGAAGCAAAGGGAGAACGACGCTGTCGAGAGATCAGGCTGCTCAGTTTTTGATTTTTACAGTTTTGCGATTTTCTTTTTTCTTTTTTTTACTAAAATTATTCATTAAAGTACGAGTATTTAGTAAACCTGATCGTCGTGATCCGTTAAATAAATGTCTCGTAGAGTTATTCATAACTGGAGAAATAGCTCTTATTTACATCTGGTTTATTTACATCAATATCTCCACAAATAACAAGGTACATAAGTTTGTTCCGAAGAACGCTGATAACATTGATGAGAGAGAGGGGTTCATAATTAAAGTTCAAAAGAGACCGTCTCTCTCTATTCTGTCCGCTCGCACGCGTCGTTTTTGCAAAGTCCAAGTCTAGTCTCTTCTTTTCCTCGCTGTCACCTCTCTTTATCCCTTATTCAGACTCTCGTCTCCCATTCTTAAGTGGAATTGATGAAGGTGAGTAATAGCGTCTTCAATAAGCCCAAAAGAAACGCAAACAGGTGTCGAACGATATACACCTTTGGAGATGCGGGACAATAGGTAAGGTACACAGGTCATTTAGAATGATTTGTGAAAACCATTAATGGCGCGCTTTTCCAAGCGAAAAGCCGTCGGGAAGGAAACTCACCATAGGTGGTCTGCAGAGGGCGGAACCGGAAGAGGTCCGGTGTTCGAGTGAGATTGTTCGAGAAAGGGCTGAGAAGAATGCATAAATACCGACACCGGTAGCGAAGGAATTTTAGAATAGACTTGGACTTTTGAAAAGTCGCCACGCGTACAGAGAGACAAGGTCTCGTGTGGACTTTCAATAATGAGCCCCGCTCTCATGAGTGTATTAACGTTCTTCGGAACGAACCTTTGCAAATGATTTATTTAACCAAGATTTTAATGTTTCAATAAACTAGATGTAAGTAAGTGTTGGTTCTACAGTTATGATTACTTCTACAAGATAATGATTTGTCGGATCACGACGATAACGGTTTACACCCTTTTTCTCTCTTTTCTCGAACAATCTCCAACCTTCTGCACCTTTACCACCCGACCTTCTAGTTCCGTCCTACGTAGACCCCCTATGGTGAATTTCATTGCCGCCGGCTTTTCGCTTTGTCGCATGCCGCTAACGGTCTTCACTAATCATTCTAAATGATGTGTCTATGGTCCAATTATGAATGCCAGCTGTGAGCCTGACACATTTGTTGTTCAGATATCTAAAAATTTTCGAAATTTGAACGGCGGGCATCTTAAAATTGCTTCGTGGGCATCAAGGTGCCCGCGGGCCCCGCGTTGACGACCCCTGGTCTAGAGGTATATAGACCTCCCAGTTCTCTCCCAGTGTTCACCCAGTTACTCACACTGTGTAATCATTTATTGTCGGGCGTCCCTTTTGCTGACAGTTTGAAAGCGATCTCTCGGTAATCCGCAACCGTTCTTATCGCGAATAGTGGCGGATTACTTGACTACCGCGGACAAAATCCATTCTTTACAATCCGTGCAGTGAAATTCAATAATCGTTCCTTATGGTCTCGAGAAAAGTTAACTGGACGATGCGAGACCCAGATTCCGTAAGGTGTTTTAGGGGGGGGGGGGGTTAAACAAATAATAAATATAGAATCTCCTTCCTCCCTTAACGATTCTCGGTATTTTTATCTTCTAATGCGGCAGGCATTTTTGTCTTCCGACATTCGCCTGGTCTACACTAGGGATGCGACATCGATAACAAAACATCGATGTTTTGAAACATCGATATTCAATATTAGAACATCGATGCTGATAAAACATCGCCCAAAAACCATCGATGTTTTTAAACATCGATGTTTTAGAACATCCATTTTTAAAAACTGGTTTAGTAACCTCTAACATTAATGTTACTTCGGTTAGTCGTGTGAGGGGGGGGGGGGGATGATTTAATTTTACTCTCTGATTGGTCTGACACAATTGACAAAAACTTGGTTGCTTTTGCCTTGGGCTACATTGATGACTCAAAATTCTCGTTGTAACTATCGCCATATTTTGCCTTCAAATGTCCAGATAAATTCGTGGCATTGCCAGAAGTTTTGAGGGACTTAAGGCAAATACTGCATTTTGCCAATCTGTCAGAGGTTTTGCAAAAATATAGGCATCTTATTAATAATATTAACGTCAACTTATACAAAACCAGAACAAAACAAAAACTGAAGTGGCTGCTTTCGTGTATAGACTATTTATAAAATAAAATCCCATCGAAGGTTCTGGAGTGCCGAGAACATTCCAAGCGGTCTGATCGGTTCCTTGGTTGTTGATTGCCATTTGTCTGTTTGCTAAGGAATCGTTCCCCCTTTTGTATTCGTCCTTTACAGAATTCAGACTTACATTTACTGAGTGTGAAAATTATGCTACGTGGTATATTTTTTTTTATGGTACTTTTTCATTAAAAAAAATCAAAACATCGAGACAGCGTAAAACATTGAGCACAAAACATCGATGTTAAAAAAACATCGGAATCAACAAATCGATGTTTATAACATCGATGTCTTGAAAACATCGACATCGATGTCGCATCCCTAAGTCTACACCGCAAAATGGGAGCACCGACATCCCCTCCTGCTTCCACCCAGAGGACCTCCAGGGTTGACATCTGACAGTCCTTCAACCACCGACAGAGGGAATTTCCGGCCTACAGGTTGAACGTGCGTAGATACAGCGTTCAGTGGCTGTCGTCAGTACCGAATCCCCATTAGGATGCTAGTACTTTCCTTATCTAGTACGAGGATTTACTTCTAGAGGTTGGTCTGTTTTATCTAAAACTAGTATATAACCCCCGTCAAAAATGACGGAATGTTGATCAGCTTTTCCTTCTCATAAGTGTTCATACGAACAAACAAAAAAAAAAAGAAGCATGAAGATTCTATTTTTGAATGTAATGAAGAAAGATTTTAAACATATACTACGATGAATACAGGTACGTAATGCTATATAGGTTCCAGAAAAATATAATTTTCTTTTAAGTATAAAATTTTGCTTTAATTTATAATAATTACATAATTAGCAAAGTTAAACACAATTTAATCAACGTTAAATTTAAACATTAAAAATGTAGTTATTTAAAGGGAATATGAAAAACCATGGAGTAGAATGAATTCGAAATTCAAGTGAATGACTCAATTGGATAAATGATACTTTTCAATGGATATTTTAATTTGAAGATATTTCAAAAACTAAACGGTTTTGAGCTAGGGTGTGTTCACTTAAAATTTTCATATTTTTTAAAGGGCTTTCAAAATATGTAACTTTTGTGGTATTATTTTTCAAGAAAAATTTCAGAAAATGGCTTCGCAATGTTAAGATGTTTCCGACTTGGTCCGTCCCGGAATGGTTACCTACACTTTTCTCCTCTAGGCTTTTATATAAGTAAAGATGGATGGCATAAAAACTTTGTAAAGGACCCTGTAACATAGTCAATAATAAGACAAGCGTTTCGCTTCAATTACTTTACTACGCTGCCTTAAACACTACAACTACAAAAAGCAAATATGTACAGCGAGTTAGAATTTACAGTTAGATATGTCAGGACGGCTTCGGGTTCACAGACCACTCTGGCCTACAGAAGGCCTCTCGGACCAGAGAGATCCGTCTCTCTCACACTCAAAAACAGATCTCTCTCTCGTGGAGTATTGTGGGACTTCTTTTATACGCTCGGCGAATTCAAAAGTGTTCTCCGGCGTTTTAAGTGCGCGTAAGTGTCCAAAGTTTATGGGATTCCACATGTCGCTATAGTGTCAAAATTCTGGAGAGCCCTCGAACCACTCTGGTATTTATGTCTTTTATAACGTCAGAATCGCATATTACACTAAATTTATGGCCTCTTATCCTAGAGTTTATGAGACCGCTCAGTTTAACATTTCGCCGATAGATGACATGTTCATGTTGAGGGGTAGGAACGAGCATCACAGACTTATATAATTACAATTTTCGTGGAGTAATGGAGACAACGTCACAACCCTTATTGAGTCCCTTTGAAAGTTTTTAATGTCCTAAAATTTTTATATTTCTTGAAAACTTCTCTGGCCCAACTTTCCGAAAAAAACCCTGACAGGAATTCAACTAAAGATTGTGGCGATCCCACGCGTTTATCGGGAATGTAGTGTCCATTCTGAAAAATTCACCGGAAAACAAAATAGAAAATTTGACCAGCTGTAGATTGCTTTCATTCGGTCGTTTGAGGAAGTGAATGCTTATTTATCTGCAAAAAGTGAATTACCGTGAGAAAAAAACCGTTTACTAAACAACGTTAAAAAATTGCTTTAAAATATTTTATTTTATATAGCTCTGTTGAACGACTCAATTTATCAACTTCCTGGAAGAGAAAGATTTCCCCCAGATTACACAAACTGGAGTAAACACAAACTCTTTGTTGACTATTATAGTAAAAGAGTAATAAAAGATATAGTGGGGGTTCTGATGGATGTCCACATCCCTTTTTTTTCCCGTTGAGGGTTTTTTTTTTTGTAATTATCTTTGTGTTTTAAAACAATATATGAATTAATATGGTATGCTATTAAATATCGAATTATATGGCTTGTAAAAGTAATTAACTTGAAAATCGATTGAATTTAATAGAATAATTTGTTTGAAATTGTTGAAATATTAAATAACTGAATGTGTAAAAGTAATGTAAGTAATATAAATATTGTGAATTGTGAATTTGTTTGCTATACGTGGTTTACAAATATTAATTTATGTATGTAAATGTGTTTATAATTGTTCAAATTATGTTTTATAAAAGCAGTTGCTTTTATGTCAGTATATAAATGCTTATATTTTGTTATGTAAGGGCAGATGCCTTTATGCATGTATATACTTATATGAAGTTAAATGTTCACATATGAATTGTTAACTAAATTGTATTTAAAATTTTGTTGTTGAAGTTTAAAGAAATAAAGCAGTGACTAGGTTCAAGCGGAGCACAGGAACTGGCTCAGGATTCTGGAATTTAAATTATTATTTATTATTAAATTGTTAATTTTATCTTAATTTGAAATTTGGTAGCTATTTAATGGACTCGAGGGGTCTATGTGACCTAGTCTCCGTTCTTTTGGGTCGGTGTCTGGGGAGATTGTGTTGTGGAGGCCAGGCATCAGTTGAATTCCGTGTGGCTAACGCCGGGACGGAGATATACTTGCATCTTATCAACTTCCTGGAATCAAATTGTTGTTTATGTTTAGTGTCTCATTGTCAGGGATTCCTTCAAGTATAAATTTTCGTCCCTAAAATTACATGGCATCGAATCTATGCTACGCTTTCATTTTTTTTTTTTTTTGGGGGGGGGGGGGTTGCTGGTGACCCCCTATTCAGACGCAATACTGGAATGGCACTCCATAAGAAAAAAGGATTCTTGCAACAAGTACTAACTTGAGATATTGTTTTGTGTTTGTGTTTGTTTTCTTCTTTTTTAAATTTTCTCTATTAAGTTAGTAACCTTGCATTATATTGGGTGAGTTTATCAAGGCTTACGTCTGCTTGGTCAGAAGAGTTTAAGTTTTAGAGATCTTATATTTTTTCAGTCTTCTTATAATTACGGCATTGGTTTTAGATAGCAAGTCCATTTCTCGAGTTCCGAGTCATTCCACTTTAAAATACGTAGCTGGATTTTATTCGTGTCAGTTTATTTTATTCATGTTGGCAATGGCTCTTACATAATGGAGAGATAATGACCTCTTACAATAAGACAATACGTCTGTGAATATTCCCTTCCGTCCTAATTTCTTTAGGAAGCATCGTTGTAAGATCAGCGACGAACACAGTGATTGATTTCACCGAGCGATTCCGTATTTAAAAATGTGATATTAGCGGAGGACATTCTATTTTGTTGAATCATTAGCATTAGAAACGGGGCAGAAGTGTAATGTATAGTCAGTACTAAAAGTGATCATGACTAGTCTTTATTTTTGTAGGACTCATAAAAGGACTGTAAAAATGTCTATATAAAGGTTCTTTTTTTCTTTTTGGAACGAAGTTCTTTTACGCGGCTTACAGTAGAGTGACTGGCAGGATCGTCACGTAACGAAAAAGCGTTATGCCCGCTTCATAAGAGCTTTTTCTCAAGGACTCTGTGGCTAATATGGTTATCGCATCGGACTATGGAGTATCAGACTATCGCACTACGGAGCGAGAGGTCCCTGGTTCAAATCCCCGCACAAGCGCTGGCCGTTTCTATTCCCACTCATTCTGGGAATAGCGCAGTAAATATATATATATTATATATAAATATACATATATATATAGTGTATATATATATATATATATATACACTCATGGACAAAAAAATTAGCGCACCAAGAAATAATTGCGGGATCGTAACGAAACTTGCAATGAAGGTACATGTCGGGGAGATATGCAAAGGATTAGAAATGCAGCGTGATTGCGCATTACGTATAGCCGGTAGAGGGCGTTGAACATCGTACTCTGTGGAGTATAAAACAGGTAACCAAAGCTTGTTTGAGTGTGCTGAATCATTTACAAAGGAAGAGCTGAGATAGACATGCCATTACGCCGTGTTCGAAGACAATATAAGAAGTTGTCGCAGTTTGAGAGGGGGAGAATCGTCGGGATGATGGAAGCTGGGTGGTCAGCTAGGCGAGTAGCTCGTCAATTAGGCCGCTCTGATTGTGTTGTGAGGAGGTGTTGGGACCAGTGGACCCGAGAGATGTCATGTACACGAAGACCAGGCTCAGGACGCCCTCGACAGACCAGTCGTCGAGAAGACCGCCACATCGTAAGAAATGCACGCGTACAGCCAACTGCTTCATCGGCCGCCATCCAGGCACAGGTAGCACCTTCACTAGGGGCCTCTGTGTCTTCTCGAACCATACGAAGGCGCCTGGCTGAAGGACAGTTGGTATCGCGGCGCCCATTACGTGTGCTGCCCTTGACGCCCACCCATCGACGCCTCCGTTTGGAGTTTTGCCGCGCACGAGGAAACTGGACTGCAGCGGAATGGAACCAGGTCGTCTTTAGCGACGAATCCAGATTCAATCTCGGCAGTGATGACAATCGTGTTCGTGTGTGGAGAGCCCGTGGTGAACGCTTCAATCCTGCCTTTGCTGTACAGCGACACATCGCTCCCACAGCTGGTGTGATGGTATGGGGTGACATTGCCTACAATACACGGTCACCCCTAGTATTGTTCCGTGGCACCATGACAGCCCAGCGGTATGTTCATGAAATCCTGCAACCACATGTGTTGCCACTCATGCAACGGCTCCCAGGAGCCATTTTTCAACAAGACAATGCTCAGCCTCATACGGCAAGGGTGTCACAAGACTGTCTCCGCACTGTTACTACCCTTCCTTGGCCTGCCCGATCCCCAGATTTGTCTCCAATCGAGCATATCTGGGATCATTTGGGACGACGAGTTGGGCATCCCACGAGTTTGAACGAACTAGAGGCAAGGTTACAGCAAATATGGAACGAAATGTCTCAAGACATCATACAGAACTTGTATGACTCAATGCCCGATGGTATCGCATCGTGCATTCGCACTAGAGGGGGTCCAACGGAGTATTAACACCTCCGTTCTTTTGCCTTTTTCTCTGAAATAAATTATCCTTTTTATTTGATTTTCTTATCATTTACTTATATCAAAGTAGTCATTACGTATGTAAAATTTCGTTTCATTTTGACAACTCCTTCTTGGTGCGCTAATTTTTTTGTCCATGAGTGTATATATATATATATATAAACATCTGTTACCGCGAAAGACCGAAATTGGAGAATGTCAACATTCTCCGGTGAACGTCAACACATACCAAATACGTCGGTAAAAGACCGAAAAGTTGGTTATATTCTTATACTTTCGGACCATCACCGGTGTATGTCGACAAGCACAGGTATACTCTGGTGGATGTCGAACCGAGAAACCTCTAAAAACTACTTTAAATGCTGCCAAGAAATCTTTAAAAGCTCTCAAGAAAAGTACTCTAGAATATTTTCTGAAGTGATTTCTGCTAAAACTAAGTGCAGTACACCTTTGGATTACAGACAATTAAAACGTTTTGGCGTTTTCAAAATTAATGATGAAGAAAAGTTAATTGTACCTTTAAAACCAGGGTAAACAAATATACAGTATTATGTTAGCAATGATGAATTGTTCAGTATACTATCTAAAACTCAGCTGTTGTTGCAATAAATAAGATTTTATAACGTCAGTCACATAATTAAGTTTATTATTGATGTTATTTTCTTGTCTCATTTAGAATGTACTGTTCGTTTTAAGTTCAACAGTTTATTTATATGTGCTGTTACTTAAGCTTTCTCCTATTTTGACATATATCAAAATATGTTTTAATAATAAAGTATGATTTAAAAACGTAACAAAAATGTTTTTATTCAACATTCACCATCAGTGCATGGTGAATGTCGACATTTGCCGGTGTAAGTGAGAAATAAGGATATTTATCAAATATTGCGGACATACGCCAAGCGACTATGTGAATGTTGACATTCACCGGAGAATGTCGACATTCCCCAGATTTCAGTCTTTCACAGTAACATATCTTTATATATATATATATATATATATATATATATATATATATATATATATATATATATATATATATATATATATATACAGTCGAACCTCCATATATCGAACTTCCCCATATCGAACTTTTCTATATATCGAACTCTTAGCAAATCTCCATGTTCATTACATAGAAAAACTGTTTCCATATATCGAAAAAATCTCTATATGTCGAAATTTTTTTCAACACATATTGGGAGATTTTATTCCAGTTTAGAATAAAATCTCCCAATTTTTGGCGTTTGAAAGAATACGTCGTGGACTTCAAGTCGCGGAAAATGTCCCTGATGAAGTTTTTAGTGGACTGAATAAATACGAACATTTCTTTGAACTTTCCGCTAAAGTGGCTGTTCAGCAAGATATTCGTAGTTTTTTTTTTAAAGAATGTAGCTGTGATCACTGTAACCACTGTCTCAATTATTTTTTTTTAAAACGTATATAGTATGCAATAAATCTTTTATATTAATTCATTTTTTAGTTATTAAATTTCATTTAATGGGATTCGAATATAAATTATAAATGGAGTTTTGTATACAAAAATTAGCTTTAATTTTAATGTTTTAGGAGAATTATGATAAAACTAAGATCAATTCTATTTATCGAAATTTCTATATATCGAATTTTTTTCCGGCATTTTGCTACTTCGATATATGGAGGTTCGACTGTATATATATATATAAAATCAATAGAAATCTACATATTAAATCACGTTTAGAGTTGAAAAAATAACGTAAGGAACTTCGTTCCTGACGGGGGTCCCCCGACCGCACAATTTTTTTTTTAATAAGATTCCTATCGAATGTGTGTAAAATAATTCTTTTAGAATTCAAATTTTAAATGCCGTTATATCCTCGAATGAAAAAAAAAAGCATGCAACCTTTTTTGTAAATACGAATAATTTGCTTTTAAGAGGCCGTCCACTAGGCAAAAAGATTAACTGATCATTACGGGTGCATGCGTCCAAGGGGATATTAACTTAGATTATTCCGTACTTAAGCAGATGACGATTTCCTCAGAATCGGCCAACTAAACAGCTGGACTTCTACGAAATCCATTAAAACCTCTCCTGCCGTAGAAATCTGTCACCGAAATTGGATTTTGCCGTTACGCTGGACTGCCATTTCTTCGCGATTTGTTGCGCTTTTTCTGAGTGCCCCGTTGAAAGAGTGAGTCATAAATGGCCTTCTGCACAACCAACCCGAAAAAAGGAAACCTGTCATTATAAGATCACTGATTCGCAAATGGGGTCGCTATATTTTAAAACGGAGCATTAGGGAGTGAAACTGTTGCGTAGAATTTGGTAATGTGTTATTTTCCCCGTTAATCCTTCAATATTTTGCAACGGTTTATATAGTCTTTTATTCTTGTTCAGAAATATAAATACACACACACACACACACACACACACATATATACCAATCAGTATTTGGACACCCATGCAAATGACGATTTCTGTGGTCCTGATATACGTCACGCACTCCGCCGTTAAATATCGTGTAGGAAACACTATTGGCATTAGTCGCGTGCAAGATGCTACAAAGTACAGAGTTATCTGATGTCGAGAGAGGTGTAATCGTCGAGTATCACACAAATGGCCGATCCTTAAGGGACATATCTAGCGAGCTCAATTATCTAAAATCGACAGTGGCCTATGCGATTCAGAAGTGGAAGGTGAGCGGTGATTGTCGGAATGTGCCCCGAGTCGGCAGACCCACGGAACTGGGAGACAGAGACCGATTGGTGCTGTGCAGAGACATTCTGAAGAACTGCACCCAAGAGTTTCAAGAGGCATCCGGGAGTGTTGTTACGATTAATACCATCGGTAAAGAAGCACATCTGCTTGGTTTTCGTGGTCGTGCTGCCGCCCATATAAGCCTTTGATCACAAAGTCCAACCGCGCTGTTCGGTTAATGTGGTGCATAGCCCGTCTAAAGTGGATCGTAGATCAGTGGAGACGGGTTCTCTGGAGCGGTGAATCAAGATTAAACCTCTACCGTTCGGATGGCCTGGAGAACGTCCCTCTGCCAGAATGCATTGTGCCCACAGTAAAGTTCGGCGGAGGTGGAATTATGGTCTGGGGTTATTTCTCCTGGTATGGGCTGGGACCCTTGGTCCCAATTCATGGTGAGCTCAACGCCGACGCCTACTGCACTATTTTGGAGGACAGTGTACTTCCTACGTTGTGGCAGTTTTACGGGTTGGACTCACGTTACTTCCAGGACGATAACGCCAGCTGTCATGTTGCGAGGTCCACCATGGATTATTATGGAAACAATGGGGTTAACCGAATGGACTGGCCTGCCGAAAGCCCAGACCTGAACCCTATCGAAAACCTCTAGGACGAGTTGGATCGTCGAATTAAGGGGTGCGACAACCGTTACTTCCAGGACGACAACGCCAGCTGTCATGCTGCTAGGTCCACCATAGATTAGTATGGTAACAATGGGGTTAACTGAATGGACAGGCCTGCCCAGAGCCCAGACGTGAACCCTATCGAGAACCTCTGGGACGAGTTGGATCATCGAATTAAGGGGTGCGACTACCGTCCAAATTCGGTGAAGGAATTTAAATGTCTTCTCCGAGTGGGAAAAATACCACTAGCCGTCATACAAGTACTTGTCGAAAGCATGCTCCGGGAGGGTTGAGGCTGTAATTGCTTCACGTGGAGGCTATTAAATGTCAATAAATTTTGTTTTTCTTTTCTATCACAGGTGTCCAAATACTTATAGTGCATATATATAGTCATACCTCGGTACTCGTAGCATTTCGACACGAAAAAGATGATTCGGAACTCGACGTTTGGTCGAGTAGAAACGAAGGAACGAAGGAATTCAATTGACATTACTTCTTATGGGTAAAGTTCGTTCGGTCGTGCCTTCTGGAACCAATTAATGACGAGAACCGAGGTACCACTGTACACACACACACACACACACATATATATATATATATATATATATATATATATATATATATATATATATATATATATATATAACAGTTCCGTAACTGACTGACTCACTGATTGACTCACTGACATACAACGCACAGACCAAACCGCTGGACCTAAAGGGCTGACATTTTGCATGGCGATTCTTCTTATGGTGTAGGGGTGCACTAAGAAAGATTTTTGAAAAATTCTTCTTAGATTTTTTAAATTAAAATTTTAAGCTGTTTTAGTGACTTTTTTAAAGTTTAATTAAAGTTTTTAATTAATTAAAAGTTTAATTAAAATTTTAATTAATTAAAAGTTTAATTAAAATTTTAAGCTGCTTTAGTGACTTTTTCTAAGTTTGCATTTAAAATAATAATTTGAATGTTATAAAATTTATATCGCGAGAAAGATCCTAAAAATTCCTTCAAAATGAAATCTTTTTCGAACCTTTACCTCGATTTTCTGATTTTTGGTGAATTTTTAAAGATTCATTTTTAGAATTTAATTTATTAAAAGCCGATCACGTGATTTCTTTTTCTGGTACTTTAAATAAATTTATCGTCACGTGCAGTACAACTAAATAGACAAAAAAAAATATATTCTTTTTCTTTCTAATGCAACAGACGATTGGATATTATTAAAAAAAAATAAATATGCCTTACGATTTTTATATATATATATCTTTTACATCAATTGTATGCATTGATCGCCGCATTTATTATAAATATATATATATATTTATTTATTTTTGGCATTAATTGCATACATTGACTGTTGTATTTAATTTGAATGTACTCCGTAGCGAAGTGCGGGTTTTTAGCTAGTATATATATATATATATATAAATAAGAATAAGATGAAAGAGAAAACCAGTAATAGCTCTAAAGCTACATGAAGCCAGGAACATCCAACATGTAAAGATAAGTATGAATACGGTTTTTGACAGCATTTCTTCATCAGCGGTGTCAATACTGTCTAAAAACCAATGGATTGTTTCTGATGAGTATGATCTATTAAATAAACACACTCAGACACCGTACAATCCATTATTAACAGAAGTATTGAATAATAAATGAATTTGTATTAAAGTACTTAACCAAAGAACACCAAGCCTGGCGCCAGCCAGAGTGGAAGTTAAGAACTTGTAACCGCAAGATGACTGACGTCATAACTTGCAACCATTGAGGTAGTGGATACTCATTTACAGACTTACATAGGTAACTTATTATAAGACTATTATTCCATTATTTATTTAGTTTTATTATTGTTACTACTATTAGTTAATTATTTTTATTATTCTTATGTTTTTATTTTTGTTTTATATATATATATATATATATATATATGTGTGTGTGTGTGTGTGTGTGTAATGAAACTTCGAAGCTCTTCGCTAATATCTTGTGTACCGAAAATATCTGCATTTCCATTTGCAAGTATGCATGGGAAAGGTGTGGATTGTACGAGATTAATATAATAATATACCAAGCATTCCCGTCTGTTTTCGAAACTCATTTCGACCGTTTTTGAATAATCAGAATTGTTAAAATGAAGAGATGGGGGAAATAATGGGTTTTTGTTTTTTTCCCCTTTCTCCTCGGCTACCGTCTCACGCCTCGGTCTGTTTTTCCTCCCCCATTAAAGCGGGCGATATATTCCGCGGCCCCTTTCGGAATCTTCTTCAACAAGCGTGTGGTGAAAGTATACCCCTTTCTGCCGGCAACTGCTCATTAAGGGATGATCCGCTTTGAAGTAGTCCAGATGTTATCGGCGCATGCATTGTGTCTGGCTCTGGGAAGTTGAATAATTTCTCTCATTCAGCGCCGGTTACGCTACAATGAGTCGAGGTCAGTTCTGCCGGCCGCGGAAAGATGTTCGCTGAAAGGAGACTTAGGGCAGGGTGCATCCAATGTGTCATCCGATCGCAAGGGGAAAATCACAAGATAATGGTGGAGATACATACCACCACCGATTTCCAGCTGGAAAAAGAGCAGAGAATCTAAGGCCGTCTGCAGACGGAGCAACTCAAAAGAAACTGATAACTGACTCAAATCACAAACCAGGCCGTGATGAGTCGTAACCTATGTAATTGAATGGAGACACGCACACGGCGCAACTGGTTACAAACCCGTCGGACGGGTTTGTAACCAGTTGCGCCGGTCCTGCGGAGTTGCGCCAGTTGCGCCGGTCGAACGGTCCTGCGGAGAGAAAAAAATTGTCCTGCGTCGCGAGTTAATGCGAGTGAAACTAAAATGCGTCCAAAACAAAAAAAAAAACATAACAAAAACACACACAAAAAAAAAACAGAAAAAACAGAAACCAATACTCTCCCCCCCCCCCCCCCCAAAAAAAAAAAAAAAGGCAAGCAACGATAAGTAATCCTACTTTAGTAACCCGCGGTAGTTTCGTTAGAAGAGACTACCTAAATATATATATATATATATATATATATATATATATATATATATATATATATATATATATATATATATATATATATATATATATATATATATATATATATATTAAGATAAAAGGAAAATCCCCGATATTACCATGATGTAAATATTTTCTGCACATAATCATGAGCTTTATGTTCGTCACACGGCGTTAATACATAAAAAAGTAGCCTTCAATTTAAAGTTGAACGACAATTTCTCGATAGTTCCAATACATTAAAATGACGATTTTTTTTAAGACAGAGAAAAAACAGCTTTAAGATGTCCTTGAAAATTTTGCTATTACTCTATTTATATTGTTATGTAACAGGACTCAAAGTTAGGAAAAGACGTATGATTTATTTCAATATTAATTTTTCGAAATTATGAATTTTTTTTCCTTATAATATGGAAGGTGGCAAGTTTTTAAAGGGACCCAGCATTTGACACGGGCACCATGTCTTGATAGGCATTGGATCGGAAGCCTGCATCTAAGTGTATGCATTCAATGCAGTGGCGTATCAAAGGGGGAGCAAGGGGGTCTATCATGCCCCGGGCGCCACTCGCAGAGGGGCGCCAATGTAAGATCCATATATTATATTACTATATGTTTTCGAGGTGGATGCCAATATAAGGTCTATATATTATATTACTATATGTTTTTCAGGGGAGGGCCCCAATATAAGGTCTGTATATTATATTACTATATGTTTTTCGGGGAGGGCGCCAATATAAGGTATATATATTATATTATTATATTATTTTGTGGGGGGCGCCAATATAAGGTCTATATATTATATTACTATATGTTTTTAGAGGAGGGCACTAACATAAGGTCTATATATTATGTTACTATATGCTTTTCGGGGGGGGAGTGCAAATATAAGGTCTATATATTATGCTATTATATGTTTATCGGGGGCGCCAATATAGGGTCTATATATTATATTACTATATGTTTTTCAGGGGGAGGCGCCACAAAGGTATCGTGCCCCGGGCGCCAGTTATGCTCGCTACGCCACTGATTCAATGCTGGAGAGAAACTATCTTTTTGCAAAACGCACCTGACAAAATTTCAGATTAAAACATAGGCAAATTGGGCAACGCCAGGTACTTCAGCTAGTATTTGCATAAAATACACTGGAAAGGAAAAATAACAAACCATGGGGAAAAATAAATGAAAAACTCCATTTCTCAGATGTATGACGTCAAAGTTGCCGTGACGCCATTTGTTGTTTGGTAATAAGTGCTACGTCAGTCTAAAACGATAGCATGAATGTCGGAAAGTAATAAGTAAACGATTTAATAAACTGCAGTCTAGCTAGCCCTTTTAGGGTTCATTTGCCTAACATTACCATTCATGACCTCCCATTTTTTCCTATTTACGTTCCGCGAACAGAGAGACATGATTATAAAACCGCTCACCTTCCTGTTTTTCGGAAAACACGCGACGTGTCTGAATCCACGGCCTCTGCGCCAAGCTTCCGAAAATTGGACGCGGTCGAAACGCGGGCTTTCACGGTTGACGGCAGAGGGAACAAAAAGGATCAGTTTTCCTCGTTCGGATCGGGCAAAGTGTTTGCAGACGTGCAATTGGATGCTGCGTTCAATACGAAACACCTCGCTTTATGAAATGCAAGCGCAACGGAATACGTTTAACGAAACGGATGTCTCTAACCACTCTGTCAAAGACGAACAATGGATATCTTCAAATAAAAACTGTACGTATTAAGGCTTTTGGGTAACACTCCGACTGGATTCACTCGGTTAAGTGTTACACCGCGTAGAACATTTCTCAATGGTCGACTTGGATGGAAATACAGTCGAACCTCCATATATCGAACTTCCAAATATCGAAATTTTCTATATATCGAACTCTTAGCAAATCTCCATGTTCATTACATAGAAAAATTGTTTCTATATATCGAAAAAATCTCTATATATCGAAATTTTTTTCAAGACAAATTGGGAGATTTTATTCCACTTTAGAATAAAATCTCCCAATTTTTGGCATTTGAAACAATACGTCGTGGACTTCAATTCGCAGAAAATGTCCCTGATTAAGTTTTTAGTGGACTGAATAAATACGAACATTTCTTTGAACTTTCCGCAAAACTGGCTGTTCAGAAAGATATTCGTAGTTTTTTTTAAAAGAATGTAACTGTGATCATTGTAATCACTGTCTCCATTACTGTTTTTATAAAGATTTGTAGTACTCAATAAATCTTTCATATTAATTAATTTTTTAGTTATTAACTTTCATTTAATGGGACTCGCATATAAATTAGAAGTGAAGTTTCGTATATGAAAATTAGCTTTAATTTTTTTTTAGGAGAATTATGATAAAACTAAGCTCAATTCTATATATCGAAATTTCCATATATCGAATTTTTTTTCAGCAATCTGCTACTTCGATATATGGAGGTTCGACTGTATTTTACAAAAAACATAAACAGCAAATAGAATAATGTTTAGAATAGAATAGAATGTTTGTTGTTCACAAATGCAATAATATAGATTTACTACGGTGTATATAGATAAAAGTTAGGCCGTCTGCACACGGGGCAACTCAAAAGAAACTGATAACCGACTCCAATCACAAACCAGTCCGTGATGAGTCGTAACCTATGTAATTGAATGGAGCCACGCACACGGCGCAACTGGTTACAAACCCGGGTTTGTAACCAGTTGCGCCGTGTGCGTGGCTCCATTCAATTACATAGGTTACGACTCATCACGGACTGGTTTGTGATTGGAGTCGGTTATCAGTTTCTTTTGAGTTGCCCCGTGTGCAGACGGGCTTAGACCTAAGTGGGATTTTAATTCGCCGAAAATATCCCTGATTAAGTTTTTAGCGGACTGAATAAATACGAACATTTCTTTGAACTTTCCGCAAAACTGTCTGTTCAGCAAGATATTCCTAGTTATTTTTTAAAAGAATGTAACTGTGATCATTGTAACCACTGTCTGGATTATTGTTTTTTTTAAAGGTATGTAGTACTCAGTAAATCTTTCATATTAACTCATTTTTTAGTTATTAACTTTCATTTAATGGGATTCGCATATAAATTAGAAATGGAGTTTCGTATACGAAAATTAGATTTAACTTTTTTTAAAGGAGAATTATGGTAAAACTAAGCTCAGTTCTATATATCGAAATTTCTATATATCGAATTTTTTTCCGGCAATTTGCTACTTCGATATATGGAGGTTCGACTGTATATACAGTGGAACCCCGGTTTTACGTTTTTCATGGGACCAACGGTAAAAAACGTACGAAACAGGAAAGCGTAAAATCGGGGTTAAAACATAATCTAAGCTTAGTATAGGCAATTTTCACGGACCAGCAGAAAATGACGTATGAAGCGGGATAACGTACGAAACGGACGACGTAAAATCGGGGTTCTACTGTATATATACTAGCTGAAAACCCGTACTTCGCTACAGAGTACATTCAAATTAAATACAACGGTCAATGTATGCAATTAATGGAAAAAAATATCTATAAATATATTTATAATAAATACAACGATCAATGTATGCAATTGATGAAAATAAATAAATAAATAAATAAATTTATAAAAAAATCGTAAGGGATATTTTTATAGACAAAATAATGTAGAAGAAAATATTCAAATTCAATCTAATAGGACATACTAAAGAATATAGTATACAGTTAATGTAGTACTGTTTGAGGAACTTATCTTTTACTGTATTTTGATATTTTTTTGGATAATGTCCAATCGTCTGCCGCATTAGCAAGAAAAAAAATTTTTTTTTGTCTATTTCATTGTCATGCACTTGACGATAAATTAACTTACAGTACCAGAAAAAGAATTCACGGGATCAGCATTTAATAAATTATATTCTAAAAATGAATCTTTAAAAATTCACCAAAAATCAGAAAATGAAGGTAAAGATTCGAAAAAGATTTCATTTTAAAGGAATTTTAAAGGAATTTTTAGAATTTTTCTCGTGATATAAATTTTATAACCCTCAAATTATTATTTTAAATGCAAACTTAAAAAAGTTACTAAAAAAGCTTAAAATCTAAAAAGAATTTTCCAAAAATCTTTCTTAGTGCACCCCTACACTATAAGAAGAATCGCCATGCTAAATTTCAGTTCTTTAGATCCAGCGGTTTGGTCTGTGCGTTGTATGTCAGTCAGTCAGTTACGGAACTGTTATATATATATACTAGCTGAAAACCCGCACTTCGCTACGGAGTACATTCAAAGTAAAAACATCGGTGAATGTATGCAATTAATGCCAATATATATATAATAAATACGACGATCAATGTATATAATTGATGTAAAATATATATATATATATATATATATATATATATATATATATTTATAAAAAAATCGTAAGGGATATTTTTAGAGACAAAATAATGTAGAAGAAGATATTCAAATTAAATCTAATATAAAGAATACTAAAGAAAATAGTACAGTTAATATAGTACAGTTTCTAGAACATTTCTTTTACTGCATTTTAATATTTTTTTGGATAATGTCCAATCGTCTGCCGCATTAGCAAGAAAAAAAAATAATTTTTTGTCTATTTAGTTTTTATGCACGTGACGACAAATTTATTTAAAGTACCAGAAAAAGAAGTCACGTGATCATCATTTAATAAATTAAATTCTAAAAATTAATCTTTAAAAATTCACCAAAAATCAGGAAATGAAGGTAAAGATTCGAAAAAGGATTTCATTTTAAAAGAATTTTTATGATCTTTCTCGTGATATAAATTTTATAACCCTCAAATTTTTATTTTAAATGCAAACTTTAAAAAAGTAAAAAAAAAGCTTAAAAATTTAATTTAAAAAAATCTAAGAAGAATTTTTCAAAAATCTCTCTTAGTGCACCCCTACACTATAAGAAGAATCGCCATGCAAAATTTCAGCCCTTTAGGTCCAGCGGTTTGGTCTGTGCGTTGTATGTCAGTCAGTCAGTGAATGAATGAATGAATGAATGAGTCAGTTACGGAACTGTTATATATATATATATATATATATATATATATATATATATATAAACTGTGCGCTCCGTTATGGAAAAGGACATTTTTTTCAAACTCGGGTATCTTTTTCCTTCTTAAAGAGAAACGCCAATAACATTTTTAAAGTTGAATGATTTTAGAAAAAAAAGGGTTAGGCCGTCTGCACACGGAGCAACTCAAAAGAAACTGATAACTGACTCGAATCACAAACCAGTCCGTGATGAGTCGTAACCTATGTAATTGAATGGAGCCACGCACACGGCGCAACTGGTTACAAACTCGTCCGACGAGTTAATATAGCGAATATAGCGAATATAGTAAATATAGCGAATATAGTGAATATAGTAAATATAGCGAACTCATTTTTCTCAAGCACAAGAATAAATCAAAGGTCAGGTGAATATTAATTCGCTTTTCTAAATTGAAAAATACAGTCTAATGTAGTCTTAAATCAACTGTAACACATACTATGAATGTCAAAAATGTGTATCTATGAACTTCCCTTTACCTTCATTTTTTTTTTCTTTATAGAAGGAATTTTAGTTTGCTTCACTTTCATACGCAGGGGATTAAAGTTTGGTGATACGACCCTACCTTCCATTCATAGGTAATTATGAATGCAACAAGAACTATTTGGGAATAAATTAATTGGTACTTTGTAATTAAACGCTAATTCTTCTTTAAAGTTTTCTGCTGCACTATGTAATAACTATTAAGAATTTTGCATTTAATGATGTCTGAGGTTATTTAAATTTCGAAGGAACAGGGATAAATGGTTTATATTTAAATTGTTTAGTTTGATAAGTTGTATACATTTGCAGTTTGTTTATCAGGAAATAAACAAGCAAAATTCTGAAAGGATATTAAAAATGAAAACGTTTAGTAAGCAGTGTTTACAGTGTGGATAAGGAAAGAGAATATTTAGGAATGTCTGCCAGGATTGTGTACCAAATCATGCTTTTGATTTTCGAAGCATCTTGATCGAATGAACATGTTAGACGATTTTAAGGAAATCACTTAACATACAACATTTCACAATTTTCTTTTCATTTTAGTAGTTAACGGCGTCCAAAACGAAAATTTGATTTTTTTTATTATGAACGAATTTTCAATGATTTTTCCTCCTTTTGTCTTTGTATAAAAAAGTGCATTAACATTTAAAAATTCCGCTGTAAAAAAACTTTAAGAATGTCTGTGTCTTGCTATATCGGGTAAACCAACTGCTCATTTTTCACAACCTTTTCACACTTGTAGGTGGATAAGGCTTCATAAAAATTAATCTGTATCTGAGTCTGTGCCGATAAACAAATAAAATTTTGCGCCAGTTTCTTCAGTAAAACCGGCTAATATTTGAACGAAAACTTTGGGATAAAATTGGAATTATGATAGTAGCATCTTGATCAAATCGGAGGTCTAAAACAACTCGGTACAACAATGGCCGAGGGATGGAATTTCCGGAATGAGTTATGACTGCAACGCGTCTTTCGTAACGTACAGCGTATTTCCTTTCTCGAATAAAAGAAAACGTGAATGGCTGCGAGATTGCATCAGCGATTTCGGAGGTTATTATACTGCAAGATTCTTTGCATAACAGGCTTTTCACGGTAAATTAGCAAACAGGCAAGCTGTCCTCCATAAAGAGATAGAATTTCGTTAAATTAAAGCTGTATTAAATAAGAAAATGTTCTCCAGACAGGTTTTTGATGTTTAAATTAGATTTAACTCATACAAAGGGGAAAAGGAGTTCAAGAAACACAATGGGAAACAGTAGGTTCATTGACGATGTGTTCATATTTTGTTGGGTAGTTGTTTAGCGATATTTTGCAATAGTTACAGTATTATAATAGTTATATCTTTCGACTTTCGAGTTCAAACCGAGGTTGACAGTTGACAACTGTTTCGGTATATGACTGTATATGACCGTAATCTATATACAGTGATTTCCGCTTATAAGAATCACGTTTGTTATTACTGTTTTTGATTCTTATAAGCGGTTGATTCTTATAACCGAAATTTAGGTTTTTGGACTGGAACACACACACCTATATATACATATATTAGATAATTTACCATAAAATACTCTTTAATTTACATTAACTATCTTTTATTAAAATTTTTTTTATAGTTTTAAAAATAAAACTTAATTTTTAGACCTATAAGTAGATACACATGATTATAGTAAGAGAAGAAAAAAATACAATATTTGTTACAAGTTACAACATACCTGCTTAACAGTTTTAACATTCCAACTACAGGAAGGGAGCAAGAAAAAGTTTTCTACTGTAGTTTAACGTAATGAAGTTTTCAGAAGGCTATTTATACCTCTTTCAATACTTATAGTCTCAGACGAAGATTTACTCGGACGGGTAAAGTTGCCCCCGGGTCAAGCTAATAGGACAGTGTTGTGGTAAAGCGTTTAAGGGGAAACGATTATGTTATGTCTAATAAAGAAAGGGGTGAATTTTACGACTATATTCCATCCCATCTTATCAATCTTTCTTTAAAAAAAAGAACGAACTTCGTGCCTTTTGAGGGTTTAAGTAGGTTTTTTGGAAAAATGGAAGTAAAGCGAAGAGTGTAAACTGATTCTTAAAACCAGTGGATTGATTCTTTAAAGCGAAAATTTTAACATGGAAATAATTCATTTGTTTTTGTTTTCGCGATATTGATTCTTATAAACGGTTGATTCTTATAACCAGTGATCACTATAAGCGGTGGTTACTGTATATAAAACAGTTCCGTAACTGACTCATTCATTCACTGACTGACTGACTGACATACAACGCACAGACCAAACCGCTGGACTTAAAGGGCTGCAATTTTGCATGGCGATTCTTCTAATAGTGTAGGGGTGCACTAAGAAAGATTTTTCAAAAATTCTTCTTAGATTTTTTAAAATTAAATTTTTAAGCTGTTTTTTAAACTTTTTTTACGTTTGCATTTAAAATAATACATTGAGGGTTATAAAATTTATATCACGAGAAAGATCATAAAAATTCCTTTAAAATGAAATCTTTTTCGAATCTTTACCTCCATTTCCTGATTTTTGGTGAATTTTTAAAGATTAATTTTTAGAATTTAATTTATTAAATGCCGATCACGTGATTTCTTTTTCTGGTACTTTAAATAAAGCATAACAACTAAATAAACAAAAATATTTTTTTTTCCTTGCTAATGCGGCAGACGATTGGACATTATCCAAAAAAATATTAAAATACAGTAAAAGAAATGTTCTAAAAACTGTACTATATTCTTTAGTATTCTTTATATTAGATTTAATTTGAATATTTTCTTCTACATTATTTTGTCTATAAAATTATCCTTTACGATTTTCTTATAAATATATAAATATATATATATATATTACATCAATTGTATACATTGATCGTCGTATTTATCATATAATATATATTTATATTTGGCATGAATTGCATACATTGACCGTTGTATTTAATTTGAATGTACTCCGTAGCGAAGTACGGGTTTTCAGCTAGTTTCGGTATATGACCGTATATGACCGTAACGTAGAAAATGTTGACTTCAAAATGTAGTTGAAGCTCACGTCATTAAACTAGGGGTTTCTGTAATTTAAGACGCGATACCTATCGGAAAGTTTAATTATTCTTATTTTTATAAAATCGGAGTAATTATTCTCGTTAAATCGAAAGTTTAGTTAGTTTTCGCTTCAGTTTGGTTATAAACGAAATGTTCAAAAAGGTGGTCTTTAAAGGCTGTAACTGTAAACATTAAATACAATTTATCTACATCATCATTTTTGAAGAGATGCGAGGCAAAGTTTCAGTTGTTTTTAATTATGTGTATTGTTAATGCTTTTATAATGACCGACGAGAGATGGGTGTTATAGAATAAAAAAAATTGACATTCATTCCTAAACTCCTTATCGATCAATTATCATAAAGAATTTATAATTTGTTTAATCGTAATGTTAAGACCCTATTCTAAAGAACTTCATAACTAAGTTTTTGGATTAAATGAGATACAGATATGATTCGTGAAATTCAATATTTTAAAGATGAAAGACTCTTTCTTAACAGGTGGAAGTTTTCATAGTCTTTCATGTTTGCTACATTATATTAATGCCATTAAGTTTATTTTTAACTTTCAATTAAAGTTGCCTATCCTATACTGTTTGCTTCTTCAGAAAGCCAAACCCATATATTCCTCTCAACGGGCTGGTTGGTCAAGCGAAGACAAGTGGTCAACAAAAGTTTAAGAACCACTGATCTAGACTAATATGACCTTGTGCACAATAAACAATGTTTAATAGTACGCATAATTGAACACTGTGTGTTATTATTTGATACCAAAATGAAAATTAGCGCCTCAGTTCATGATGGCTAACGTTGCTTATATCCTATACTGTCTGTACATCACGTGATACAAAATGTACTGCATAAGTCTGCATAAATGTATAAGTCTGCATAAGTCTGCATAAATGTATAGCATAAGTCTGGTAATTATCTTTTTTTCTTAAAAAATCCCAATAATTTTTTACTATGGCTTTTGTTTCATATCTGTTGTTTACCTAAAGCAAGAAACGTTAATATCCACTTTGTGATAAAGCGATCGTACAAAATCGACACAATTTAAATTATTGTCAGACGTTGGAAGACAAAATTACATTTACATAACACAATTGCAATTCTATTTTTATCATTTGTGAATTAAATTAGGTCGTTTTTCCCCACGCAAACGTGTTATTCCTTTCAAGGAAAAAATATCGATTATTTTTTTTAAAAGGTCAGAACACGAAATGCAGTCAATTACCGGATTAAACTGTAACACCATCATCCTTAGACGATATTATTCAGTTAAGTGAGAACGGAAAAGATCTCATTGAGACACACTAGTTTCCAAATCATAAAATGTGTCGCCCTTTTAAAAGAACCGAAAAAGTTATAAGCAATTGTACTTTAAAAAATACTAAGAAATATATTTTAGAGAGTGCTATGACATTTTTATGTTATCTAAAGAGCTGTTAAAATTGTATGTTATCTAGAGTGCTATGAAATTTTTATTAACTCTCTCATCTCTTCAAGTCGCGTAAACCCGTAAGCTTTCGAGGTGAATTTTCTTTTGCTACTCACTTTCATGCTGTAAAGCAGGGGTTCTCAACCTGGGGGGCGCGCCTCCCGGGGGGGGGGGCGTAGAAGAATTTCGAGGGAGGCGTGAGTTTTTAAAAAAAGTAAAATAAAAGGTAAAACTAACTGTAATTTACTGTACTCAATTTTGCGGTCGCAATGTAACCGTAACGTATTATCGACATACGAACACAAACACGATAATTGTCGTAATTGTAAAAACACGATAATTGTCGTACGTCTGGACGTTGAAAGTGACCTGAGGTGTGCTTTGTCACAGTTACAACCTAATCAAAAACTTGTCAAGGACAAACAGTGCCAGCCCTCTCATGTTGTGAAAGTGACTGGTATTACATGCCAACCTCACCTAGATTCTTGATTACCTCAAATATATTTGATCTGTATTTAATATTTTGATTTCATATGTTCTTATAATAATATGTTCCAAATTAAGATATGTATAGTAATATTAAATTTTGCGTATGAAATTATCTATTCTATATTTTCATTTAATAACCACCTTCAGTTACAAATTCCGATTGTACTACTTGTATTTACCACATATGGTGGTGGTGGGGGGGGGGGGAGGCGTGACCTCACATCAGTGTTCAAAGGGGGGCACAGAGCCTGAAAGGTTGAGAACCCCTGCTGTAAAGGAAGCGTTTGCGATGGATTATTCCATTCTCTAGTCAAAGCGTCTTTGGCGGTCCATTTCAGGCGCTTTTGAACACCAATCTCGTTCGAGGATGGAACAATCAATCATTCAGAAATTCTTTCCGGAATGAGAATAGGAAACTGAAAAGATAAGTGTTCAACGGTTAAAGAGGAGAGCTCGGCGAAACAGGTTTGGTTTGGTTTGGTTTGGAGCGCTACGGTCAACTTTTTGCTATACGAGGGCTAATGAGGAATTTGCACATGTGGGGAAAATGCTCATTTCTATTTTTTATTAACAGATTGGTTATTAAATTGTTCGAAAACATCAATTAAAACGTACATATAGATCTAAATAATAAAAATTTTAAATTTAAAATAAGCGAAAAGTGTTGAAAAATCATGTGACCTCAAAACGCTACGTGATTGGTTCTGACGTCACTATGCCCCATGCTTCAATGTTTACATTTTTCTAGCGCGAAATTCTACGTTTCCTCCTCTTAAACTAACATTTTAAAATCATATTTTTTTTCTAATTTGGTTTAATTTTTCTAATTTTATTTTGTGGCTATTGTTTATTCCCCTTTTTTTAAATTATATTCTATCGTCGTCTTTATTATTAGTTTTATTTCTGTTTTGTTTACCATGGCGTTATTACCCGGTTTTGCAAAAGGACAATCTGACAACCTGCCTAAAATGGATTCATTTGCAGTGTTTTCCTTTTTGGGAAATAATCCAAGTTTTATGGGAGCAGAAATACGAGGATTTAAAGCTCAGAGGTATGTATATATTTGTTTGTATTTATTATTCTAGTTATGTAATGTAGATTGTAGAACGCTAACGTGCGTTGTACTTTACACAAACTTTAAAGTTAGACATTGCTTATGCATATTATTAAATTAATCTCGTACTCTAAAAGTTTAATAAACAGCTTCTATTATTATTCATTCATAGTACATGTTTAATTTTGTAGAATTAATTAGCACTGCAACATTACAAGTAGTCTGTTATAAGATATTTAGTAATTTTAATTGTCTATTAAAAAGTTGACAGAAATTAAAAACACTACCAAATTTACGAATGTGTTCAGTGTTCTGCATTCATATCATAGAAATATGTGTATTTTAAATGGTAAAGGAATTATAATAAATCTGAACTATGCATGATAATTAAACTTTATGTAACGGATGTTACATAAAGTTTAATTATCGTGCATAGTTCAGATTCAAAGCTATGCATAGACAGCATCAAAGCTATTATCAAGTATATGTATGTAATATACTTTAAGAGTTGTATATTGCATATCTCTGCTGTGAACAAACATTTTATAGACCGCTATCCAGAATGCCAGTTTTCTGAAGTTATTCAGGTATATTGAAAATAATTTAATCTGATAGAGATAATATGGTAATTTAACGATTTTCAATTACGGATGAAAGTTTATTCATTTAATGAACACAGAAAAAAATTAAAGTCAGAAATAACAGCATTTTATTTGAAATATTTTTCATAAAATCAAAATTTTAAAGCAAATAAACATTTTACAATGATTATTCAAGTGAATAAAATATGATATTCTCGGAATATAGTTTTCATTTTTGCATTAAATGCTAGTTTAAATTTAACCGACAATATTTTGATTTTTGTTAACTAAATTGTATATTCATATTTCTGAGGGTTTCTATAAATATATTTTTTACAGGTGGATGTAAACATGCTGTAGCTTTGATTATGTGGCTTCATAGACGGAGTGAAAAACCAGCAGTGACGTCAGTTTCGAGTTACTTGAAGAAGTCAAAACTTTCTTGTGTAGGCAATTCAATAAAATTCATTAAAGGGAAAGATTTAGTAAAAAATAATTTGGAGCCTTTAATACCACAAGATGGCTCATTTCGAACAAAAGTTGTTGAAAAAAGCAGACTTTTAGAGAGACAGGACACTGTTCTCACTAAATATTATAAAATGAAAGACCGGTTCATTACCGGTATTTACCGTCGTGCTTGTGCAGCAAGGTACTATACAATATTTAAAATTTGCTTTAACACACTATGACATCTTAAAAATAAAGCAAAAACACTAGATATCAAACTCAATCTACGCAACACAATCCAAACACCGAAGTAAACAAATTCGCTATGGAGCATTGTGACGTCACATGTATCCGCGTAGGAAAAGTAGCGTTTTTGAGATGAAGTAAATAGTGCGCGTTTAAAAACAAATTATGTTAACTTTTAGAGTTCTAAAACTAAAAAAAAAGATGGTTTCGATCATATTTTTCTATTTTCTATATCATAAATGCAAAATAAAAAAACGTGCAAATTCCTCATTAGTCCGGGACTTCGACAAGGGAATGGTGGACATTAAAATTTACTTTTTTTACTTTTCATCATAGAGATACGAAATTTTGTACGTATACACATTTCACTATAAAAAAATAGAATACCTTAAAAGAAATTTCCAATCTCATTATAATTTTAAGATTTTTAAAAATTTTTAAAAATTTATAAACAAAATTTTAAAATGCTCCTTGCTACTTAATTTTTGAGATATTTCCTCGATTTTGCATTTTAATCTCTTTAAAATGTATAACAAACAAATCTGGGTATCAATTATTTAATCCCTTGAATAGTTAATTTTTGAGAGATTTTTTTCTGAATTCCATCCCGATTTTCATCAAAATTTTGCCTTTTGAAAAGTTATAAATCAAATTTAATTACCTTAATGAAGTCGAATTGTAAAATGCATACCCAGTTTTTTTGTAAACAGCATCAGGATTCTTCCTTATCAATTTCATGAATTTTGAAGAAAAATTAAGTAGCATGGAGCATTTAAAAAATCTAAAAACTTTGAAAAATCTGGTTTGAGAAAGACAGATTTAAAATTTATTACTACACTTACCCATTATAAATAACTTTGTAGAAGCTTCATAAATGATTTTTTACTTGAAAAAAATTATTTTGGTACTAATAATCTACAGAAATATATATATTATTTACAATAACACAATCAGTATTACAATGACGAGATTTGCTGAAATAAAGGTCCACCGTTCCCTTAAAGCCAATTCCGAACGGCTACAAATATCCATGCGAACAGTGGGACTCTAACCCACAGGATCTGAACTGAATACCAGCGCAAAACACGGCAAAACAGTTTTGCCGACCTGGGGTCTTTTCCCCCAGGTTTTGAAATAAATAGTATTCTTTTTCCGAATAAACACTTTTAACTCGCATTTCTTAAGAGCATTTCTTTACTATACAAAACGACAAATGAAGGGTAAAAGGGTAGTACCAAACGAAAGGAGCACTTCCTTATAATCACGTTTCTTAAGGATTGTACAACACAACCAATAAATCATGAAACGCAAGAATAAAGAGTTGTTTTAAATTGGAATATGTTTATGCATCAAACTGGTTGGCTCGCAACCTTCGTACGTCCATTGTTTTATCTTCCCTTTCTTTTATCTCATAAATCACGGTTGATTCTTGGTGGCTGTATAACTATTGATTTTTATTTCATTTTTAAATTATTAGTCGTGTGGTTATGGGGTGATTTATTGTGTGGCCACGATACTTATGACGTTCCTATTTTGCATACACCATCTCCCCGTTTTCGAGTGAAGGCTATTTTAATGATGATTTTGTGTTGATATGGGAAAACGTTTTATAGTTAATGGTCTCCATTCGCGTCTCGCGAAAAGGTAGGGACACCCAAATAAGCGTTTGGAAAATCTCCATTCCGTTGAAAGCCCGCGTCGTTTTCGAGAAAATCTGTCCACACCATGGGGATTATGCCGAATTAGACGGGACACTCGTTGCGTCCAATGAAGTGCATTTCGTCAACCGGCTGACGACAAAAAGACTATCTTGCGTAAACGATTGTCGTCAGTTGCTATCTAATAGTTAGCCCATCTGCACACGGAGCAACCCAAAAGAAACTGATAACTGACTCAAATCACAAACCAATCCGTGATGAGTCGTAACCTATGTAATTGAATGGAGCCACGCACACGGCGCAAGAGACTTGCGCCGTGTGCGTGGTTCCCCTTTTGGTTTAGTTTAAGACTTAAAATTCATAATAATTCATACTTAAACTTTAAATGCGAATTATTATGAAATAAATTTATCTGAATTGAATTTAGTTTAATCTTCAATGTATTGAATATATATAGGTTAGTACTAATAACAACATGTTTCATTTAATATATTGATATATATATCACAGTAATGATGTATTTTATTATCTCTCGTGTAATTTACAAATTTAAAAATGAGAGGTGAAAGGGCCTCATAAGTGGAATAGCCTAGGGCCTCTTTTCATCTAAATCCGGCCCTGGTGTGGGGAGACGAATTAAAAGCGGTGAAAGTACGTAGTTGTAATGGAAGGATAATGCCGTTTGTTTGTCCGATGAATGCTGGAAAGCGATACAGCTGGATCAAAGCTTCTCTGTATACGATAAATTTAAATACAAATATCTGATTGGGCGCGGTGGCCCGGTTGGCAAGAGCAGCGGGCCGGTGATCCGAACGTCCCTGGTTCGATGCTCGTCGCTGCAAATCCACCGCCGTGTTCACTCATGGTGGCCGGGGCATGAAAAATAGGGCTTGGCTGCAATGTCCTCCAAGTTCTCAAATTGACCTCTGGAGGTGCGGGGTCAAGTGTTCCGGTCTCGTCACTCGACCCGGTTCAAAATGACGGGACCGGTCATTCAGCCAAGTCGGACTCCGACCCTTGTGGTGCTCATTCAAAACAGGAGCCGCACCTTCATAGCTCAGAGCCTTCGGGACTTGATCTGATGTTGCTGTCGGTCAAGTGGCATAAGCAACACCAACAACAACAAAAAAAAAATCGGCGAGTTTCTGGCTGCATTACGGGACCTGGTGAGGTGCTCCATTTGAGTCCCGACCAGCGCAAGGGAATACTCTCTGTCTACGTCGGCTATGGGCACGTTAAATCTCTAAACCGGAAAGTACCCGTGTGGGGTGTTTGTAGGGGAGGAAGGAAGATACGAGACCCCCCCCCCCCGAGAATTGAGGTGTAATAGGGGGTGAAATTGGTTCGCCAATACGGTGCTGCCATTACAAGCAAACAACCATTTCGCGGTGTAGATTGGGCGTATCTCGAAAGGCAAAAGTGCCTGCCACTTTGGAGGGAGAAAAAAAGAAAAGCTATACCGCGCCACCACAGTGAGTTACTATTATTAGCTTCTTTTTTTCGTGTTGTTTGATGTATGAAAGATCGAGTTGCATAAACTAACTGCCTTATATTGATTTTGTAAATGATTATAAAGAGATGTATTAGATTTTTTAGAGTCACTTCGATTTCCCCCTTATAACTGTTTACATCATAGATTCTTAAACTGTGGTCCGCGGACCCCTGGGGTCCGCGAAACAATTTTGACATTAACAATCTATACTTGAACAAGATATTCTCGTGGAATTATCATGCGATACGTCTTTGAAACTACAATTCAACAAAACGGAACTCACAAATTTTTGGTTATTTCTCAGATCTGATGACCCTGTACTTGCAAATGAAGCCCTCCAACATTTGATTCCGCTCTGCACAACATATTTAGGTATACAGGCTTTTTCGGTACTGTTATATATATGAAATCAATGTATAGAAACAAACTCAATATAGAAGCGGACCTCAGAATAGAACTTTCCGACATATAGCCCGACATTGCGGTTCTGGTTTCGAGAGAACCACTGCACCCATCTCATTAAGTAATAATCATTTACAGAAAACATATTATAATAAGATAGATCTATTTTGACCAATATTTGACCAAGAAATGTTTGTACGAGTTTAATGTATTATGATTTGTAACTTTTAAAATTCTTTTTACTACTGTTTTTATTCATTTTATGTTTTTTATTCTATGTCCTAATAAAAATGTTCGTCTCTATAAATGCGCAAGACCATTTATTAAAATAACCAGCGATACATTTTTACCAATATTTATTATAACGTTAGTGCCTATGAGATTATTGAGCCAGAAATTAAATCTAAAAAACGACGTAAAATGCCTAGAGTTGGGATGGGGTCCGCAAAAAGAAATGCTGTTCAAGAGGGGGTCCTCGGACTACATAAGTTTAAGAACCCCTGGTTTACAATAAAGGAAACTGAATAAAAAAAAATCCCGAATTTCTTTACGAATCGTAACTTGAAAAACAAATTTTAAAAAAAAACACGCATCACGGAAATAAATATAATTATGATTACTATTTTGAATCGGCTGATACGGCACGGTTAATGCCGTTAATTATTTATTTATGCTAGACGAATACTTTGCTGTTCAGTTCCTCTTTCATGTCCTCGGCGGTGATTGATTTCTCGTGCGTCGTTCGGTCGAGCAAATCCCTGCGGCGGTGCTATCACGACGTGAACGGAGCGTGTTTCTTCGAGACGCGTGCCGAAAGAATTGAATGGCGCCGCAGAATAGGGCATGAACACGGAGCAGTTCAATACCTCCGACGCGTTTTACCGAATTTCTGAAACAATACCTGGTAAATGCACGCTTTATACACAGAATAACTTCGACCGACCTCTCCCCAAATCTCCGAAATCGATAGATTTTTATTTTCTTTTCACATTTACGTTTCATAATGATGTTTACGGCAGAAATTTAAGCTATTGCAAAAAATATATATATTGCAAAAAAATATACAGTCGAACCTCCATATATCGAAGTAGCAAATTGCCAGAAAAAAATTCGATATATAGAAATTTCGATAGATAGAATTGAGCTTAGTTTTATCATAATTCTCCTAAAAAAAAATTAAAGCTAATTTTCGTATACGAAACTCCATTTCTAATTTATATGCGAATCCCATTAAATGAAAGTTAATAGCTAAAAAATAAATTAATATGAAAGATTTATTGAGTACTACATACCATTAAAAAAACAATCTAGAAAGTGGTTACAATGATCACAGTTACATTCTTTTAAAAAAAAACTACGAATATCTTGCTGAACAGCCAGTGTTGTGGAAAGTTCAAAGAAATATTCGTATTTATTCAGTCCGCTAAAAACTCCATCAGGGACATTTTCTGCGAATTGAAGTCCAGACATATTGTTTCAAATGCCAAAAATTGGGAGATTTTATTCCAAAGTGGAATAAAATCTCCCAATTTGTCTTGAAAAAAATTTCGATATATAGATATTTTTTCGATATATAAAAACAATTTTTCTATGTAATGAACATGAAGATTTGCTAAGAGTTCGATCTATAGAAAATTTCGATATAAGGAGGTTCGATTGTATATATAGTGGTGCCTCGACTTACGAGTTTAATTTGTTCCATGACGGAGCTCGTAACTCGAAATACTCGTATCTCGAATCAAATTTCCCCATTGAAATGAATGGAAAAGCCATTCATTCGTTCCGGGCTTCCCCAAAACACCGCAATTTTTTGTTACATGTTTTTAAATAAGAGAAATGTGCTTATAAATGATGAACATTGTATAAAAACGCAATACAATAGAATGTATTGCAATGAACTTGTATTATTAAGTGTAATGTTATTACACTTAATAATACAAGTTTACCTTGCAGATCAGACTTGAAGATGATGATGTAAGAGGAGGAGAAAGGCCGAACTGAATAATCAAATCTTATTTTTTGATTTTTAACCAAGGTCATTCCATCCCCTAGACCCCATGGGGGTTCCAGAGTTGGGGAGGGAATTGAAGCTATTTCTCTGTGAGAGAGGTTGGACGCTGTTCGGTTTCGGATAGATACTCAAGTGTCGGCAGAGCAAGCTGCCCGGGTGATAATTGTTGAGTGTTAATCTCTCGGTTTAAGACTGGATAGTAGTCTCAGAATAATATGTATACAGATGTATAATGATTGTACATAAAGGTTGTAAATATTTCTTGTTTTCTCATTTGATGAGCACGTAACATAGCGTTCGCTGCGTAAACTATCGGTGGGGTATCTGAAGCTTGCTCGTAACCCGAATTACAGCTCGTAACTCGAAGCAAAAAATCTACCGAGAGAATGCTCGTATCTCGAAAAACGTAAGTCGAGGTACCACTGTATATCAGCGAGAAAAAAACTTTAAAATTGTATGAGAGGTGGGCATTTTCAGAAAACACGAGTACCTGAAGATAAACAAACATATATCGACATGATAAATTAGAGAGCGATGATTATCACCTTCTGTGGCTACAAAGTTTTAGGAAATTTTCGCAAAAAAAAAAAAAATGAATCCATCTGTATACCATTTATCACTCGAGGCTCCTTCGCAGTCGGTCGAAAAACCTGAATTCGAAATTCAAAGAGATTACCTAAATTTGTTCATTGTATCGTGTGATAAGGAAAATAAAATTCCTAAATTTGAATACAAAAATTTTATTTGGGGGTATTTAAGAACTTGTGCGAAGGAAAGAGGAAAAAAAAATGTACATTGCCGAAATGATTTATGCATTAAATAACAAACACAATGTAAGCCCAAGCGACATTTACACTCAAAAGCCAAAACATTATGACCACCCCTACATTTTGCAATGAATTCGCCTGGATGACGTGGAAGGCACGTGAGCAGGTGGAAGTGGTATTTAACTGCTGCTGGAGAGTCTGAAGAATCATTCTTTCACTTACTTCTGTGTGTGATGGGAAAGGCTGCGGATCTAAGCGACTTTGATAGAGGGCAGATTGTAATGGCTCGAAGGCTCGGAACAAGTATTTCCGAAACTGCACGACTCGTGGGTTGTTCGCGACCTACAGTTGTTAGTACTTATGCAAAGTGGATGAATGACGGTGAAACCAGCAGTAGACGACATGGTGTTGGACGTCCACACGCTATCAAAGAAAAAGGTCGTCGGAGACTGTCTCGCATGGTGAAGCAAAACCGGAGCCAGACAGTGGCTCAGCTGACAGCCCAATACAATGCAGGGCCAAGTAGAATAGTATCGCAGCACACTGTTCAGCGGACACTGTTGGATATGGGGCTACGCAGCAAACGTCCCACTCGTGTGCCTTTGCTGACCAAGCGTCATCGCCAACTGCGCCTGCGCTGGGCCCGGGAACATCGCGAATGGTCCATGGATCAGTGGGAGAGAGTTGCCTGGTCAGATGAATCACGGTTTGTCATTCATCACGTCGATGGCCGTGTCAGGATACGCCGTCTTCCAGGCAACTGTTGCTCCCTCAATGTACAGTAGGTCATACACAGGCCGGTGGTGGCGGTATTATGCTTTGGAGGACGTTCTCTTGGGCGTCTCTGGGACCCGTGGTTGTGGTAGAGCAGACCATGAATGCTACAGGGTATCTGAACATCATTGCGGACCAGTTGCACCCTTACATGGCCTCTGTTTTTCCAGCTGGAAATGGAATGTTCCAACAGGACAAAGCCCCGTGTCACAAGGCTAAAATTGTGTTGGAGTGGTTCCAGGAACATGATGCTGAATTCCAGTTAATGTCCTGGCCGCCTAACTCACCGGATCTCAATCCGACAGAACACATTTGGAATGTCATGGGACAGCAGCTCAGAGTTCAAAGACCACCAATTCGCAATATCTCGGATTTGCGTGACCGTTGCTTAAACATCTGGTACAATCTGTCTCCGGCCATCTACCAAGGACTTGTGGCATCCATGCCAAGGCGGCTTGAAGCTGTGTTGCGCGCCAAAGGTGGGCCAACTCGTTATTGACAGGTGGTCATAATGTTTTGGCTCTTGAGTGTATATATATAAAACGCGTAGGTATGCGGCACAAAAATCGACGATATTTCTACACTCCGAATGGCAACGGCTGCCACTACCAGATGTAAACATTAGCGGCCGTCCGCAATTTGCAACCGCTTGTCAACATGGATTTACGCACTGAAATCAGGAATGTTCGAAAGCGCGCTGTACTTTCAAGTGAAAATTGGGAACAGTCTCAAGAAAGTTAACTGGTTACAAACCCGTCGGACGGGTTGTAACCAGTTGCGCCGTGTGCGTGGCTCCATTCAATTACATAGGTTACGACTCATCACGGACTGGTTTGTGATTTGAGTCAGTTATCAGTTTCTTTTGAGTTGCTCCGTGTGCAGACGGCCTAAACCTCCTATAACACGGTTGATAGGTTCCTAGAAAAGGCCGTGTTATGTGAAACCGTGTTATATGAGACCCTGAGCCAGTACTAAAAGGGGGGTTACGTTCTGAAAACTTATTAAAAACAAACTTTTTCCATATAAGCAACTTAATTGTTATTACAAATATAAATCTGTACATAAAACAAATCGAAAAGAAATAAAAAAAATATTTTCATTTAATGCAACCTTAATTTAATAAATTTCTTCTTCATCAATGCTCAGTACAATCAAACGAGACTGTTTTTTCGATTGAACGATATCACCTCCACTTTCAGAACCTTCTTCGTTTGGATTTTTTGCACCTTCTATCCTCTTTAAAATATCTGTAATTTTGGTTCATTTGCTTGTTCTTACAAGGTCATTGTAGATTCACTGTATGGAGATAGACAATTTTGCAGCTCCCTTTTGAATTTTCGGCTTCTTTCAGCGGAAGGGTCAGCATTCAGGAAAAATGATTCAAGATTTTCAGCTAAGCTTAGGCCTTCTTGTAATTTTATAGAGTTACAAATGAATAAATTATAATTCGTTTATACATTTTCCTGTAAAGCCACTATAGTTCATTATTCCCTCCCGTCATTATTTTAAGGTAATTTAGTTTTTAAATATGTTAAACAAAAATCATGTTATCTAGTATAGAAGTACAGAGCTGTACAAAGGTTTTCGCAATTTATTTTCGTGTTAGAGCGAAACCGTGTTACAGGTTGCTGTGTTATACGAGGGTTCGCGCAATTTATCTTATCGTGTTAGAGCGAAACCGTGTTGTAAGATGCCGTGCTGTAGGAGGGCTACCTGTATTTCATTCGCATGCGAAATTTTGGCACGGGCCACCTAGAAATTCTTAATTGGGAAGAAAAATATTTTTCTTTCTGATATGATATCCCCTTGATTCAGCGGGCATTCGCCCCGGCATTACACTTACTGACACAGAAATGAAAGCTTTGCTCGGTGAATATTATACGATTTTTAGAAATCATTGGATTCCACTGACTGCTGAACAAAATGAGCCGAGATTTTTTCTGTACCAACTATGCCTTGTGAAGGCGTTCGAAACAATCTCTCTTTAGGAACTATTCAAGTCTATTTTTTTATATTATTATTTTTAATGTCACTTACTACAGCACAGTTATATATATTACAGTTTTCCAAATTAAATCTTTTTAAAAAGAGGTCTTTTAAATTCCCAGGTTAAAATGTTTCCTGGGAATGTCATCTTCTTTATTTATTAGGGAAAAAAATTGTCCTTTTGCCTTGAACTGAATCTTTTTTAAATTCACAATCTCTAAAAAAGCGATCGAATACAAGAAATTCAAGGAAGGAAATGATAAAAAAATGAATAAAATGACGATATTTTTTTTCAGCATTTTACATTTAGATTCAAACTTCTTATCATCCAACCTAAAATATACAGAGAATAGAATAAAATGGTTTTATGCCTTTAGAGCAAAAAATAATTTACAAGTTTTTAGGAAATAGTTCATTTACTATCGAAAAAAAGTCAACGCTTCTCAACTTTTTGAAATGTTTTTGAAAATTTTTTTAAACTATATTATCATTCCAGAATTTTTATTATATTTACAAAAATAAATCTATTCGACATATGTTTGTTCTTTGGAATAGGTTGTACTTTTCGAAATGTTTCCCATTGTCTTCCCCACACTATCTCATTTTGTCACTGCCAAATATAAATGCTATTATCTATTCCTATCTCAGAAATGTTTTTCATCATACGTTTTGAACTTTCATGTCCTGTGATCTGGAAAGCATCACAGTAAAATGATGAAGTGAATTTCGAGACTGTAGCAAAAGCCTTTTTGTCAAAAACAGTTTTGCTCGTTTATGTCCAAAAAAAAAAAAAGAACACTTGGTATTCAACTGTACCGCCACTTTCTTTTATTTCCCACAACACGACCACAAATACTTTAAAACCCTCTTTGTCGAAAATTGGTATTGAAAGAAAAGTAATGCATAGGCACTTGTCACTGAATATCTGTGAGATTATGGGATTTCATGCAATAGGTGAACCTGCACCACCCCCTGGAGACACCTGAATTTGGATCGAGCAACCGTAGGGACGACATCTGGAGGGCTCGTACTTCCCACCTCCCTTTAACCACATGGAAGGACTTTCCGGTCAACAGATTGAGCGTGCCTATATCCGGCCTTGATACGACTTAAAGAAATATTGAATCTCGTTAAAGGAAAACCTATTTTACGTGAAATTCAAGCGACAAACATAACAACGTGTGCTACTGTAATTTATGGTCACCGAGTGATGATATATCCCCTTCAAAATCTCTTTATTGAGTGCCGTTCGTTTTGTAGTCCTAATGCTGACGATTTTTTCCCAGTAGTTCTGCAAAATCTTAAGTAATAACTTAGATTCACCTCCACTATTTACAAAATTCGAATATTACTCTATCATTTCATCATGCACATTATTTAATGACTTTATAATATGACTCTTTTAGCAATTTTTCTAATAGATAGGGGGCATAGCTATACTAGAAAAATCGCTAAGACAGTGAAATTACATGTCCTTTTCTATACATCCAAATAAATGAATCCTTAACTCCCGATTTTCTAGCAAAGTTTCTTGCCAAAGGAAGTAAGCAAGGTCTACGGACAGCGTTAGCAGACGGAAGCCTCGTACCAAACATAACTATTTTTTTCTGGTACAAAACAAAATCTTAAAATTCGGTTTCCCTCCCAATTGTGTATGTAATAGTTGAAAGAAACAGTCTTGTGCCGTTCTTACATTCCAACAATGGAAAAGTTTCACCCGCACTAATTTAGAAGAAAAATGGAACAAAAAAGGAAAATTTAAACACATATTTTAGTCATTTGGCATAATACTTTCGCAAAACTTCCCTACTTTCTTTCCAAAAGTAGCAACTGCCCATGATGGAATGTTTCTATAAAGGATAGAAAACCAACTTCCTTTTCTCAAACATGAGGATTTCTCGATACGATTACGATGTTATTAAGATCTAGTGGCAAAGTTTTTTTCGGCGATTTACATAAAATAAAAAATGAAAAAGTTTAGGGGCTAAGCTTTGGACTCCTTTATCAAGATGGGAGGAATATCTTACCTTTTCCCATAAAAAAAAAAAAAAAATCTTGTTTCATACGATAATAAACAAACAAAAAACTTTAAAAATTGGTGAATGAAATCGGATAAGCATATATACAGAGATACCCTTGCAAATAAATTTGGCGTTGTAATTTAAAAAGGCAGCAGGGTTAGAAAAACTTTGAAATTTAAGAATTGTTTACCTTTTTAATTTTTTGAATTAGTTTTTTTTTTTTAAAGGAAGTATAACAAAGACCTTTTCAAAAATAGAGTTTAAGTTGCGGGATTTTTTCTGCTGATTTAAGGGATTGAAAGAGACTTTTCAAGTAGGTTTGAGGTTTTCCCGTGTTGCATGTATCTCTTTATTTCCTTCCCTCGTGAACACGTAAGAAAACGAAATTTTTACGCCGCGGGAGGCATGATACCCTAACACGGTGTGACAAAAGTATTGTTTCGGCAAACAAAACGGAAAAGGGTTGAAGAAATCGTGTGTATGTGTTTGTGTGTGATCTAGGGTGCTAGGGAAGTCACAAATTGTTTCAAAATGACGTACGCCAAATGCCACAACAAACTGAAAGAGCTCTACCGACTGGAAAACGAAGTATGCCAGGTGTGTTTCATGACAAACTTGTTGAAGCATTTGAATACTGCAGAAATGAGACAATGTAAAAATAAAATGGGGTACCTTTCTCTGTCGACCGAAGAAAGGCTGTTTTCTGACCTCTTCCCTACAAGTAGCCTTTTAACAAGTGAATATTTTTAATAGAAATACATAATTTTATTAACCAAATGCTGCACCCAAATTATTATCAGAGGTGAACTTTTTCAAGCCATGTTTTTTTTTCTTTTTTTTTCCCCCGTGTTCAGATCCTATAATTTTAACTCCCCTAAAACTTTAAGATTTCATGTATACACTATAAAACAACATATTGATCGGTTTTTTTTATGATTTTACGCCCAAATATATTTTTTAATTTTCCGTAATATTACCGAAAATTAATAAAAAATGTTGGTCTTAAGGGGACAAAGGACCTTCAAATTTACAATTTTTAACTCTATATACAAATTGAGAATAATTAATTTTCTATTTTACTACATTGAAAACCCTTAAAATTCAAAATAAGGAAGTTTTGGAAGAATAATGCATGTTTTTCAAAAAAATTTTCAAAAATTCTAAAGTTTTCCAAAATACACTATGCGCATTCTATAGTAATTAAAATCCTTAAATTTTGTATTATAAGTTTACCATATGTATATAAATATAAACGCGCATTTTTTTTTTTCGTATGAATCAAAAGTCTTAAATAACTTTTTTTTTTATATTCTGCCTGTTATTTTTTCAAGTTTTTATGTTTTTACTTTAATTTATGGTCTATAAATTTGAAAAATATTTGTGATTTCAAAGAATTATGCACGGTTGTATGACAAACACTTTAATTAAGAATTCTGAGAAATTTGGAATATATCAGAAGAAAATGAATACGCGTGGAACTTTTTGAAAAATTGTAGCATTTTTGAAGAATTTTTTGATAAACAGGTCTTATTCCTCCACGAAATACTTAGTTGTGAATTCTAAGTATCTCCAGTACAGTAGAAAAGAATATTATTTATACTCATGGTGTATATAAATTATGGTATATTGAAATTTAAAGAAGAACGATATTGAAGGTCCCTTGTTCCCTTAAATAATATTTAAAAAATTAAGGCCTTGAAAAAAATTTATTTATATGTACGCTCCACATATACCAGGTGTGGGTGCAAATGAAGTTATAATAATACCTCCCGAGAGAGATAAAAGCTGAATTCTTGTATGAACGACGCATTTTCCTTTGATATTAGACCATCCTCAGCTTCAATACGACAATGAAAATGATTCGAATCTAAGAGCGGAAGGATTTCCATTACACGGGAATGGACGAATGCTAATTTATCATTGACACGAAAAGCGAGTTACTTGCGAAATAACGCAAGTTTCACAAAAAAAAATTCAAAATGCATTCTTTCTTGCAGGGATAGTAATTCAGTGGATAGAATTTCGTAGAATTCACACAAACACACACACACACACACAAAAAAAGAGCAAACTCTCTAAAATACCGCTCGAATTTCTCGTCACGTTTCCGTAGCCGATCTCACAATGGCGCATTTTTGCGACCCTTTCTCCTTTTTTTTTTGGGCTCCGGAACGTGACAGATATTGAAGTAGGACGAAAAGAGGAAGAAAGAAAAAAGCAAACAAACAAACGGCGGCGGAGTGAAAAACGAGCATTATGGGTGACGCGCGGATTATGGGGCAGCGCTAACGAGATTGCAAATTAAGAGAACGGCCGAAACGGGGACGAGATTAGGATCTCGCTGTTAAATGAAGGCGACTTGCGACACGTTTCTCAAAACCGGTGCGTCGAAAAACACGAGGTTGTAATAGGTTAAGGGGTTCCTCGGTACACGAAAATGATGCATAGGCATGAATCGAGATTATCCCGCGGGTAGACACAGAAATATCCTCGTAGTCTTACGGCAGGGGGTCGCCACCCCCCAGGAGGGTCGCGAAGGGTTTTCTGGGCCATCTTCACGGTTTTATTCAATTAAAATAACTTTTTAGCGTATTTCACCGAAAAATAAACTGTCAATATTAATTTATCATGACACTGCGGAGTAGTGATGTCTTTTAAAGGAATACTTGAAGTATTCCTTTGGTCTTCTTCGTTCAGTCTACGTCCAGTCTTAGGGCCTGTTCACATAGGAGTCCTTTGCACTGCGTTAAGGAAAAGATGACGTTGAGACGAAAATAAACCAATCATAGGCGTTAAAAATTTCATTGAAAATCGTTTGGAGGCCTATGATTGGTTTATTTTCGTCTCAACGTCATCTTTTCCTTAACGCAACGCAACGGACTCCTATGTGAACAGGCCCTTATTCTAAGTGAGTTCATTAAAAAAATCCACCCCCTTTATTGGGGAAAATCGCGGTTCCTTACTATACGCACAGTTCTAAACGTCCGTTTGCCTTTCATCATTCCTCGCTGTCACTTTTGGCATGAAGATTGTAGTTTCCAATAAAGCGATTTTATTTAAGGAAGAATTTCACTATTTTTATAGTCAAATAATTCTGAATGGCAGGATTTATCTTGGCTATCACTGGAAACGGGTTCTCTGGAGCGACAAATCAAGATTCGCCCTCTACCGTTAGGATGACAGGGTCTGGGTCTGGCGTCTGCCTGGATAACGCCTCCTGCCAGAATGCATTGTGCCAACAGTAAAGTTCGACGGGGTGGAATTATGCTCTGGGGGTGTTTCTCCTGGTATGGACTGGGACCCTTAGTACCAATTCATGGTAAACTCAACGATGAAGTCTACTAAACTATTTTGGATGACAGTGTGCTTCCTACGTTGTGGCCGTTTTACGGGTTGGACCCATGTTACTTCCGGGACGACAACGCCAGCTGCCATGTTGCGAGGTCCACCATGGATTGGTATGGTGACAATGGGGTTAACTGAATGGACCGGACTGCCCAGAGCCTAGACCCGAACCCTATCGAGAACCTCTGGGACGAGTTGGAAATCCGAATTAAGGGGTACAACAATCGTCCAAAATCAGTGAAGGAACTTACATGTCTTCTCCGAGCCGAGTGAACGGAAATACAATTCGCCGTGATTCAAGGACTTGTGGAAAGCATGCCCCGGGAGGGGGCTGTCATTTGGGGCCCGGGAGGGGGCTGTCATTGCCTCTCGTGGAGGCTCTACCAACTACTGAATATGAATAAATTTCGTTTTCCTTTTCTATCACAGGTGTCCAAATACTTATCGGTAGATAGTGTGTTGGAAAGTTGAAAAGGGGAAAACGATTACTTAGTTCATTGCCAGGGGGTAAATGTGAAGGGTACAAAATAAAGCTATAAACATTAGATAATTAGAAAAGGTTTCCACATTATAACTACTGGCTAAAAAAATTAAATGATTATAACTCTATCCCCCTCACCCTAAAAAAGGTCTTTCTGCATGTCATGCTAATTTTTTTAAATTTTATTTATTATTATTTTTTTTATCAAATTTAGACTTTTATGTAAACCCCATATAAGGATGATTGTACAAATTATCAGTGTAATACACATTAGAGAGTTGAAAAAAAAAAGGCAAGACAGCATTTTTCACATAGTTGCATTAAATTAAAAACCCGTTTCATCACTATGAGGTTTTTAATTTGGTTTTTAATCGGCGAGGATTTTTGTTATTTCTGGCTTGGTTTCGTTCCTTTCGTTTCGCATTCATAACTTCTCATTGTCACCCAGTGGCTAAGTGGTTAAGGCACCAGCCTGCCGCGCCGGGGGTGCGGGTTCGATTCTCGCATAACACTTGGTTGTATTCTGGGGAACCGGTCAGTCTTCCGCCTGCAAATGGAGCCCCGTCTAGAAAGGAGACCTGCAAACCATCGTCCATCGCCGGTGTCATCGTTTGTCAATAAAATTCTTCTGAGATTGTGTCATTTGTCTGTTTCTATTTCCTTGTCTATATATATAAAACAGTTCCGTAACTGACTCATTCATTCACTGACTGACATACAACGCACAGACCAAACCGCTGGACCTAAAGGGCTGAAATTTTGCATGGCGATTCTTCTAATAGTGTAGGGGTGCACTAAGAAAGATTTATCAAAAATTCTCCTTAGATTTTTTAAAATTAAATTTTTAAGCTGTTTTTTAAACTTTTTTTTACGTTTGCATTTAAAATAATACATTGAGGGTTATAAAATTTATATCACGAGAAAGATCATAAAAATTCCTTCAAAATGAAATTTTTTTTCGAATTTTTACCTCCATTTCCTGATATTTGGTGAATTTTTAAAGATTAATTTTTAGAATTTAATTTATTAAATGCCGATCACGTGATTTCTTTTTCTGGTACTTTCAATAAATTTATCGTCACGTGCGTAACAACTAAATAGACAAAAAATATATTTTTTTCTCTTTCTAATGCAGCAGACGATTGGATATTATCCAAAAAAAATGCATATCCCTTACGATTTTTTTATAAATATATATATATAGATAGATATATATTTTACATCAATTGTATACATTGATCATCGCATTTATTATAAATATATATATTTATTTTTTGGCATAAATTGCATACGTTGACCGTTGTATTTAATTTGAATGTACTCCGTAGCGAAGAAGGGTTTTCAGCTAGTCTTCATATGTACACCGGACTGGGGTGTAATATCGTCATCCCCCAGGGACATTAGCAAAAAAAAAAAAAAATTCTCATTATTATTATCTCTTCAATAGTTTTTTGATATTAAAAAAAAAACTAAAAATCAAACAAAAACAAAAGAATACTAGCGTATAAAAGAGACTAAATCAACGCATACTTCAAAGAAAAAGAGTTCGCCCATTTTTTATGCCTTTTCCATTCCATGTTCGGAATTCGGAAATGATAAGCGTGCCCGATCCCTTTCAAGAGATATTTTCTTCCATCACGTCAGCGAAATCTGCCGAAACAAAACATGTACCGGCTAAACATTTTATTCCAAGACTGCAAACTGTATTTATACAGCCCTTTCCCGCATCAGTAACGCTTTGCTAGTACCCATCGGAGACTCAAAGGACTGCAAAATGTTAAGAGGCATATTGTGTGTCGGAAATAACGCCTCGTCACGGTAATTAGTTTCGGAAAAGGCGAGATTTCCCGTGGCCGACATCCGTCAATAAACGACGCGCGGTCAGAAATCTTGAAAACGATAGTCCTGACGTGCGCGAGCTGAATGGGTAAAAAAAAAAAAAAAAAAAGTGAGGCAAAAAACTAGGACGAATGTGCGGCCCGAATTTTTCTCCCCCCCCCCCTCCACACACACACACGTTATCGGAAGACGCAACTCGGTCAAGGTCGGATGTTTCGCCGACACGTGACCGCAGCGCGACCGTCTCCAAGGTTGGCGGAGCGGCACGACGCGTGTCCGCCGGCATGAGATGAAAAAAGCCCGGGCGGTTTTCGAGACAATGTTTGCGTTCTTAAGATTTTCCAGATGCTTAGCATTATGAAAAGGAATGTTGGCTGAAGCATTTTAACGGATTAAAAAATATAAATAGAATGCTCAGTTTGTCGAATACTAATAAGTACAGTGATTTCCGCTTATAAGAATCACGTTTGTTATTACCGTTTTTGTTTCTTATAAGCGGTTGATTCTTATAGCCGAAATTTAGGTTTTTGGACAGGCACACACACACACACATATATAGTATACTTATATTAGATAATTTACCACAAAATACTCTTTAATTTACGTTAATTATCTTTTATTAAAATTATTTTTTATAATTTTAAAAATACAACTTAATTTCTAGACATATAAGTAGATACACATGATTATAGTAAGAGAAGAAAAAAATCCAATATTTGTTACTACATACCTGCTTAACAGTTTTAACATTTCAACTACAGGAAGGGAGCAAGAAAAAGTTTTCTGTGGTAGGTTGACGTAATGAAGTTTTCAGGAGGCTGTTTATACCTCTTTCAATACCAATAGTCTCAGACGAAGATTCACCTTCTAGCTTACGTTTCACGGTTTGATAACGTGCCGAATCTATTAATGTCAGGTTTTCCTAAGTGATAGTGGACACTTCGCCGAAGATTTATGTGTTTCAGGGTCCAGGAATCCACATCCAGTATGTGGGAGGTGGGAAAAAGAGTCCCCGTCTTTGTTTGTCAGTGGACAAAAATGAAATCGGACCCGGACGGGTAAAGATGCGCCCGGGTCAAGCTAATAGGACAGTTTTGTGCTAAAGCGTTTAAGGGGAAACTATTATGTTATGCCTAACAATGAAAGGGATGCATTTTACGACTGTATTCCATCCCATTTTATCACTCTTTCATTAAAAAAAAATGAAGAAAGAACTTCGTGCTTTTGAGGGTTTATGTGGCTTTTTTTGAAAAATGAAAGGAAAGCGAAGAGTGTAAGCTGATTCTTAAAACCGGTGGAATGATTCTTTAAAGCGAAAATTTTAACATGGAAATAATACATTTGTGTTTGTTTTTGCGATATTGATTCTTATAAACGGTTGATTGTTATAACCACTGATCACTATAAGCGGTGGTTACTGTATTTCTGACGTCCATTTTCCAGTCCATTAAATGTTGTATGCACACCTCGCCTTTCGTTTTTAGTAAAGCCGCAAAGCTTTTGGAAGCTCATCATTCACAAATGCATAAATTCTGCCCTTACATAAGTAAAAAAAAAAAAAAAAAAAAAAAAGAATCTAGTGCAGATGAAGTGTTCGTCGAGACCTTTCGACACATTCCCCCAGCGTTTACGGCACACGCCTAAACTCCTGTTTGGAAAAATATCTCCGATTGCAAGAAATTAATGGCTGGTTTCACTGTTGCCTGCCTGCTCTGTCATAATGATTGCACCGCTTTTTAAAGCCGTCGCCTCGATAACAGCACACTTTGGTGGAGCGCCTGTTTGCATAGCCACCGGCTGGTTAGATATTTGCGTTTTCGCGACAAAAAAGGCAGAGACTGTGAACCGGATCTAGGAAAAAAAAGGGGGGGGGTTTGTTTTGTATTCAGATGCATTTTAAAGCATGATAAATTTAGAAAACTGGTAACATACGAGATCATTTCAACTATCATGCTGCTCGTTCTTTTTTTTTTAAATTAATTAATTAATTTATTATTATTATTTTTTTTTGTACATTTGAACTAAGGCCGTCTGCACACCGAGCAACTCAAAAGAAACTGATAACTGACTCGAATCACAAACCAGTCCGTGATGAGTCGTAACCTATGTAATTGAATGGAGCCACGCACACGGCGCAACTGGTTACAAACTCGTCGGACGAGTTTGTAACCAGTTGCGACGTGTGCGTGGCTCCATTCAATTACATAGGTTACGACTCATCACGGACTGGTTTGTGATTCGAGTCAGTTATCAGTTTCTTTTGAGTTGCTCCGTGTGCAGACGTCCTAATTCCTAAATCTCCCGAGATGTGCCTCCGAAGATGAGGAATAAACAGGTCATCGGGGTATCATCTACCGACACTGATCGTGTATATGCGACTTGTACGTTTTCAATCTATATGCAGTGGCTCCCAAAAGTGTTCGTACACTTACGAGTTTCAATGAAATAGGGGTCTATCCATTGATTAAAATGAATATTTCAGAATGGGTATTTTCTATTCTTAACAAAACTACATGAAATATTTAAAAATATAGTAAAACTTTATTTTTAAGAAACCGGTAATCAAAAAGTAACAAAAACTTTCTCACAAAAGTCATCGTACACTTGCAAAAAATCTCTACATATTAGTAAATATTCTAATTTTTCGTTAAATTAATATTTAGTAGGATATCCTTTAGCATCCACAACAGCTTTTAAACGTCTGGGAATAGATTGCTTTAGTTCTTTTGTAATTTTTGCATCAATGTTCATCCATTCTTCCATCATAATTGTTTTTAGTTCGCTTTTCGTGTGAATGTCGTGTTTTCGTACTCGAACCTCCAGTTCTCTCCAAATATGTTCTATTGGGTTTAAATCTGGCGATTGAGGTGGTGTTTTCAAAACTTGTGGACGGTTATAGAGACACCAGGGGAGAACGTTGAGAGCCGTGTGCTTAGGATCCTTATCTTGATAAAAAACAAAGTTGTTTCCAATACCCAAATTTTGGGCTGATAATTTTAAATTGTCTCTAAAAATATTTATATAAACAGCATGATTCATTATGCAATGAATAAATACCAAATTACCTAGTCCTGATGCTGACATGCACCCCCACACAAGGATACCTCCATGCTTAAATGTTCCTACTAAGTTCTTGGGATGAAGTTCCTCATTTTTTCTTCTCCATACAGTTATACGCCCATCGGAACCAAAAATGTTAAACTTGCTTTCGTCGGCAAGTAAGACATTATTCCAATACGATTGGGGCTTATTTATCGTTGATAGTGCGAAGGAAAGCCTAAGCTTTGTGTTTTTATCACTGACAAAAAATTTTCTACGGGCAGAACGCCCATGTAATCCAGCTGCTCTGAGAACTCGTCGAACAGTTTCAGGTGAAATTGAATTAGAAAATGTTTCATTAAATTCTGCAGAAACTTTTACAGCACTCAAACGTGGATTTTTCACAGATTTTCTAATTATAAATCTCTGATCACGTTTTGTTAACCTTGCCGGAAGACCTTTTCTTACCTTGTTTTCGATCCGATTTTCTTCTTTAAAGCGTTTTATCACACACTGCACAGTAGAATGGGATAAATTAAGTAATTTAGCAATATTCCGAACTGATTTAACACTACTATGATGAAAAATAATCAGTTTTCGAATGCTGTTTGTTGTTTCTTTACGACTACGAGCCATTTTTAAATAATAAATAGAATATTACGGAGTAGGCAAGCAAAAATGAACGCCAAACGATATTTTAAATGCCACCGCAATTCAGCGAAAAATTAGAATATTTACTAATATGTAGAGATTTTTTACAAGTGTACGATGACTTTTGTGAGATAAAGTTTTTGTTACTTTTTGATTACTGGTTTCTTAAAAATAAAGTTTTACTATGTTTTCAAAATATTTCATGTAGTTTTGTTAAGAATAGATTATAGATCTTATTATTAAATACCCATTCTGAAATATTCATTTTAATTAATGGATAGACCCCTATTTCACTGAAAATCGTAAAGTTGATATTTTACAAATATAATGACATTTTTTTTATGTACAACAAACTTCATATACAGTATATACATTTTACTAGTAATTTAAAGAAGGTAACAAAGTATACTTTTAATGTCAAAGCTATTGTAAGACAGGCAAAATGAGTAAGGACAGTTACTTAAGTTTCAATTTTACCATAGCTAGATGTATTAGTATTAAGCTTAAAAATTCTTTATCAATTTCTGTCTGGAATAAATTGGTACAAGTTAGACATCTCGATCTACAATATTTCACACGGCTTTGAAGAAAATACCTTATATTTATATACAAAAGTCAACTACAATATATTTATTAAAAGATATCAGAAATTTAAGATGTTTGAATAAGTACAACAGAAGATGTTTTAGATGCTAAGTTTTATTAAACAATACTAGAGTACATACAGTACTTTAACGCATCGTATCATTTATACAGACGCAAAATAGGTAAAAAAGATGCCATGATATTGATCAATAAAAATAATTTAAAGAAAAAAACCTTGAACATCTGTGTCAAAATGAGTTTATTTCAAAAATTCATGCGGAAATACACGCTTGAACCACACTCTGTCAGAAAGAGATTTATGCAGCTTAATATATCAACTTTATATTCGGCTGTGTTAACATAACAAGATTTTTCAGTAAAATCTAGAATTCCTTTTCCCTCAGAGTTCTTTGAAATAACTGTTTAATATAATTTTCCATTACTTTTTATGATGATTTAAATTATTATTAAAGGGTTAATAATTTAAACATATCTTAATAATGTAGTACATCTTTAATGATGTTTACATTAACATTGCATTTCAACAAAATGATTCACAAAAATTGTGTGTATAATCTTTGTCAAGTGAAAGTTACTTTATTTTAATACTAAATACAATCCAAATTTTCAAGTTAATATTATGAAATTATTTTATATTTTTTACTGTGTCAAACTTATTTTATTTTTTAAAGAGTATACTTTTTTAATGGTATTTTAAAGAGTTTAAGAAAATAATTTAAAGCATGAAATTATTTTAAGAATACACAAACTGGTACAAAATTAATATTGCAAATTAAGTTAGGTTTCTGTGCTTACATAGCTAAGAATGTATTAAGCTTGAAAAACAGTGAGTGAACTACAAAAACAAAAGTGACCTAAAAAGCATTTATTACAGTATATAAAAAGTTCAAAATGATTGAATACATATGTCACAAAAAGTTAAAGAATTTACATTTTAGTAAAGAATATTACTGTCCAAAATACCTAAAATAATTATTACAAAAACGTAAAACAAGAATAAACAAACATAAAACGAAACGAAAAATAAGAACAAATAACTGTGTAATATTCATGAACAGAAATAGTCTAAGGAATGAACCATAATCATCGTTTATAAAATGTTAAAATTCATGCGGAAATACACGCTCTGTCAAAAAAAGATGTTCTCACTTCGAATGATAAAATTCTCAACGAAAAATGATTATATTCTCTTAAACCTTGCGAAATATTGAAAGAAAGGTGTTAAAATGCTTGTTACATACAACTGATATGAGGAATTTTATAAACAAACTTAAATTATTTAACTCAAAATTAAGGTAGTATTGTCAAAAAGCACATGCAAACGCATAAGGAACGGCTTCCGTTTTCTGCCCCTCGATAATCACGTGATCTATGGCAGACGAAAACTGACGTAACAGTGACGTTTCGCCTTATACACGAGCCGCCACTGCCCTAAAAACTTCTGGAATAATGATGGCAAGTCATCAGTGGTCACTGTCGGCTGCCATTTCCACCGAGAGAACCTCATCAGTCACATTATTCAACACTTTACCCTCCACTGATAACGACGAGCACAGGTGAAGCCCACCGACACGATAAGCAGTGTTGACGAGACAGGCTGGATGTATCGTTTCGTGACGCTTTCTCTAACTCTGCCTGACAGCCATTGATACAAATCGAAGTAAGACGTGATTGGTTCGACTGCACTGCCTGCATCCATTCATTACAATGCCCAATTACGACGTTCTTTACACCTCTGCATTGCAAGTTTCTGTGATGTCTTTCTGTTTTTTTTTTTTGCAATGAACGGCTCCATTCATCACGGCAGACAGCTGCAAATCCTGTAGTTTTCAGTTACGAAATGTACGCTTAGCAACGGAAGCCATTTTTATTAACTTATTCCGTAAGCTGTTGTTCAGTTTCTTCGAAATATCGGGGTAGTTCAGGGCCACCAACAAGGGGTGGGGTGGGGGGGGGGGTAACTGGGGCACTTTGACCCAGGCCCCCAACTGCCGGAGGGGCCCCCCATAATTTTTTTAAAATTTATTTATTAGATTTCCTCCGAAAGAAAATTCTGAAATTTGTACCATACTTCAGAATTCAAAATAATCTCCTGAAAAAAGGGCCCCCCCCCCAAAACAAAAACAAAATAAAAATTATTCGATTAATCATATTTCTTGGGGCCCCCAACAGAAGTTTGCCCCAGGCCCCGTTAAGTCTTTGGGCGGCCCTGGGGTAGTTGTTCGGAAACTTTGACGAAGAAACTTGAAAGGCATCTCTGGTGTAAATTTATGAGTGTCATCCAATATTAAGTCATATTCGCAACCTATCTCCTGAACCTTTTTTTATATTTATTGGTACGTATGAAACGAAATCGATTTCTTTTAGGAAATAGGTATTGAATGTTTTACTCTAAAAAAATCTGTCGCTGATGATTTCGGTAACAGCCGTTCGTCAGTTCTTTCTAAAAGTAGCCAATTTGGTAGACAAAGTAATATTAGGAATTTTATTTGTCATTATTTATTTGTCAACATACTGGTTCTTTCCTATCAGCATACTGGAAAATGTTGTCGAGAATTTCTAGAAACCTGAAATTGTGTCATTTCCATCTAAATATATATTTATTTAAATTTAGAAAAAGTCTATTGAGCCGTTCGCAGAAAAAAATAACCTTAAAATAGAATGTTTTATATTATTCTACATAGTCAGCTTTCCCTTGAAATACAGTGGCTCCCAAAAGTGTTCGCACACTTACGATTTTCAATGAAATAGGAGTCTATCCATTAATTAAAATGAATATTTCAGAATGGGTATTTAATGTTACACTGAAATATTTCCGGATAAATTCATAATTAAAATAATCGTCTGGCACTTTATTTTTATTTTTTAATTGTAGTGGCATTTAAAATATTGTCTGGCTTTAATTTTTGCTTGACTACTCCGTAATATTCTATTTATTATTTAAAAATCGCTCGTAGTCGTAAAGAAACAACAAAGGGCATTCGAAAATTGATTATTTTTCATCATAGTAGTGGCAAATCAGTTCTGAATATTGCTAAATAACTTAAACGTAAAACATCTCCTGCCCCCCACTCCATAAGGAGTATCAGCCATTACATTACTAAAGTCCGGCCTCACGATCGCAATCCCGCCGTTAGGTGAGGAACCGCAGGAAAGAGGGTCGTGAATAGAATTACCACCTCCAAATCAGACTCCCGCCCAATTCAGTCAACAAAAACCGCCCAGAAGAAAAAACTTAATTTATCCCATAAATAACTTAAATTGCTAAATAACTTAATTTATCCCATTCTACTGTGCAGAATGTGATAAACCGCTTTAAAGAAGAAAATTGGATCTAAAACAAGGTAAGAAAAGATCGTTCGGCAAAGTTAACAAAACGTGATCAGAGATTTATAATTAGAAAATTTGTGAAAAATCCACGTTTGAGTGCTGTAAAAGTTTCTGCAGAATTTAATGAAACATTTTCTACTTCAATTTCACTTGAAACCGTCGACGAGTCCTCAGAGCAGCTGGATTACATGGGCGTTCTGCCCGTAGAAAATTTTTTGTGAGTGAGAAAAACAGAAAGCTTAGGCTTTCCTTCGCACTATCAATGATAAATAAGCCCCAAACTTATTGGAATAATGACTTATTTGCCGAAACTTGCTTTTGTCGACGAAATATTAGAATATTTACTAATATGTAGAGATTTTTTACAAGTGTACGATGACTTTTGTGAGATAAAGTTTTTGTTACTTTATAATTACTGGTTTCTTAAAAATAAAGTTTCCCTACGTTTTCAAAATATTTCATGTAGTTTTGTCAAGAATAGATTATATGGGTGGGTGTATAATTCTACGGAGAAGAAAAAATGAGGAACTTAATCCCAAGGACTTATTAGGAACAGTTAAGAATGGCGGTGGAGGTGTCCTCATGTTGGGGGTGCATGTCAGCATCAGGACTAGGTAATTTGGTATTTATTGATGGCATAATGAATCATGCTGTTTATATAAATATTTTAAGAGACAATTTAAAATTATCAGCCCAAAATTCAGGTATTGGAAACAAGTTTAATTTTTTTTATCAAGATAACGATCCTAAGCACACGGCTCTCAACGTTCGCCTCTGGTGTCTCTATAATTGTCCACAAGTATTGAAAACTCCACCTCAATCGTCAGATTTAAACCCAATAGAACATATTTGGAGAGAACTGGAGGTTAGAGTACGAAAACACGACATTTACACTAAAAGCGAACTAAAAACAATTATGATGGAAGAATGGATGAACACTGATGCAGAAATTACAAAAGAACTAGTGCAATCTATTCCCAGACTTTTAAAATCTGTTGTGGATGCTAAAGGATATCCTACTAAATATTAATTTAACGAAATATTAGAGTATTTACTAATATGTAGAGATTTTTTGCAAGTGTACGATGACTTTTGTGAGAAGATTTTGTTACTTTTTAATTACTGGTTTCTTAAAAATAAAGTTTCACTACGTTTTCAAAATATTTCATTTAGTTTTGTCAAGAATAGATTATAGATCTTATTATTAAATACCCATTCTGAAATATTCCTTTTAATTAACGGATAGACCCCTATTTCATTGAAAATCGTAAGTGTACGAACACTTTTGGGAGCCACTGTATAAATTTAAAAACCTCAAATATTCGGCGTAGAATTGACGAGGAAGCCGTAAATTTGTATAGCTGGGAAGATATCAATTACTCATTCTTTTGTACATTGACATTCCAAATGTACAAATATGAAAAAAAAAGTTTAATGACTTATTAAGATAATTTTTATGCAGATTATTTGACGATCCAGTTAATAACCTTCTTTCGGTAATGAATGTATTCCTTTTCCACGAGTTGGTCATCGGCAAGAGAAACTGAATTTTGACGATTGGTGACCCATTTGGTAACTACTTCGATATAGTACTTCATTTGAGTTCTCTCTCTGTGTTGTTCACGGCGTATGTGTGTAGGTTTGTCGTGACAAATTCTTATTAATAATGAAACTCTTTTCTGACATTTAACATTTCAAAAAGGTGCTTATCAGCAAATATGTTTGAATGCGAAACTATTTAACGTTGCAAAAAGGGGCTTATTAGCACAATTACAGTACATATTTGAAGGCAGAACCTGTTTAACATTGCAAAAAAGATCGTATCAGCACACTATACGTATGTTTGAATGTGATAACTGTTTGACACTGCAAAAAAGAAAAAAAAAAGGATTAGCATAAGTATGTTTGAATACGATAACTATGATATGCTTGTTTGAATGTGACAACTTTTTCAACATTGCAGAAAGGTGTCTATTAGTAAAATATGTTTGAATGCGAAACTATATTTAACGTTGCAAAAAGGGTCTTATTAGCACAATAACAGTACATATTTGAAGGCAGAACCTGTTTAACATTGCAAAAAAGATCGTATCAGCACACTCTATACGTATGTTTGAATGTGATAACTGTTTGACACTGCAAAAAAAAAAAAAGGATTAGCATAAGTATGTTTGAATACGATAACTATGATATGCTTGTTTGAATGTGATAACTAATTCAACATTGCAGAAAGGTGTCTATTAGTAAAATATGTTTGAATGCGAAACTATTTAACATTGCAAATAGGGGCCTATTAGCACAATATATGTTTGAATGCGATAACTGATTAAAGCTGCAAAAAAGGGCCTATTAGCATAAGAATGTTTGAATGCGTTCACTGTGATATCAGTTGAAACAAAATGAGTTTTGTTAAAATCCGGTTTTCCGAGATAGGTTATTTTTCATGGTTATAAAGAAGCTTGCACCACAATAACGGGACTAGAAAAAGCTTAATATAATAAGCAGCAAAATGAAATATTGAGCCTTTTTTTTTTACTGCTAATAGTAGGATAAAATGAAGGTTTTTCTTTTACCTTGTGTTATCGGATTTAAATTTAGTCGGAAGGTCGTGGTTTCAGATAAAATTCCTCTGTTGGCATATGAAACGGAACTCTGGTTTACAGAAAAATGATTTTTTAAGTAAACGACATGTGGTTCTAAGACTAGAGAAAATAAACGGAAATACATAGTGATAATGAACCAAAAATCCTTCTTTGATGAACGTATCAAAGAACTTTTCACGATATTAAAGCGCGATTAATTTCTATTATTATAAGCAATACGAAATGTGTGGTTGGATTAAATTATAACAAAATAAACCTTTATTTCAAAGTCTATTCATTTTGACACAAATTCTTCTTAATGTTTAAATATTTGGGTCACTCGGCAGTCCAGTTTTTGCCTATAGGGCATATTTTTAAATGCAGATTACAAACAATCCTTCAAAATAAATTCTTTGAGAAATTGACAGAGTTTGTATTATTTGCGCTTAGAATTTAGTAAACTTAATAAAACTTGTAGCGCAAGATTTCTATAAATAGATCACTTCCTGTATAGCGCGCATGCGCATTGATTTTCAACATTTCGATTCCCGCGTTAAGTAAATTTTTGTCACTTCGAAAGGGTGCTTCTTACTAAGAGCACATTCCATTTTCATTAAATGTTATTCTTAATATTAATTCTGTTGATTTTCGTTTCTTTTGTCGTTTGATTTAGAAACTTTTAACCACTGAACCCAGTGCCCGATTTAGAAAATTCTTGACTATAGGCACAACTAAGGATGGGGGCCCCCTAACACTGATGAGGGTATAAAATTTCCAAATTTAACACACACAAAAAAAAATTATCATGAATCATCGTGAAAGTACCATTTTACCAAGAATTGGCTATTTGAAGCGTAGAAGCCTAGAACATTATCAAATAACAAAAAGCAATACAACATATTAACTTCATCATTAAAATACCCATACAATGCAACCAGAAAAACTTATTAATACCTTATATAGTACACTATAACATACATATGATGAACTATGCATGTAATTATACATATGATGAACCAATCAATCAATCAAATTTGAAAGGATATATAAAAAAATTGCTATTAAAAAAGGTAAAATAATAAAAAAATTTAAATTGGGAAATTTTTCTTTTTTTTCCTTTTAAAATTAAAATATTGGGGGGCCCCTAGGCCCGGGCCTACTGGGCCTAATGGAAAATCAGGGCCTGACTGAACCTCATGTTGACTACTTCCAATTTCTGTATTTTGAACAATGTATGTTGGGAACACATCGAACTTAACTGAGCGACTTTTAACCGAATAACGTGTTTGTCAAAAGCTGATTGATTAAGATGTTTGCTGATCATTGAGTGATAAGACGCATACGAATCTTAATATCTGCAAGGATATTATCAATATTTATTATTAATTCCTTTAATTTGTATTGAATGAACGAACGAACGAACGACGTGGAAATTTGATTAGAGCGAATTAAGTACCGATACACTTTGGTTGTAAGTGGATGCAAAAGTGTCAAACGCATACACACATGAACTATTTCCTTATCTCCGAAATACGCTCTGCGAAACCTTTTGAAGACGCGAAAGCGCTACGTCATTATCATAAAATTCCACCTTATCTCCGATCGTAATTCGCTGCTATCACCCGATCGCTAATTCAACTTCCCGTTATCGCAGAATCTCGCGATTTCAGGTCGACCTCGGAAATGGATTATGTTACCAGAGACATTTAACGACTCGCGCTCCACAATTATCGATTTAAATATTCATCGCACAACTCGCGCCGTTTGTCTTTCGCAGGCACAGATAAAGCTTTTTTTTTTTTTTTACGGCCGTTATCTAGTCTGGAGATCATCGGAAAGTAAACGGAGTAATGGCTGGTGGCGCGCGTTGTACACTCATTTCCGCGCGATTAGAGCGTGATGGATATTTGTGCATAATAAACTACATTTTTGGAACAAAACGGACGTCAAGGAATCTGACGGACAGGAAAACGCAACTTCCACGATGTAATGAATTCATTAACTCAAGATTCATTACATCGACTTGGCATATACATCGACTTGGCATCTCTGAAATGATTCCAGTGGCGATCGCCTGACGATGAACTGTTCATGGGTTCGAAACACTAAGCCCGTCTGCACACGGAGCAACTCAAAAGAAACTGATAACCGACTCAAATCACAAACCAGTTCGTGATGAGTCGCAACCTATGTAATTGAATGGAGCCACGCACACGGCGCAACTGGTTACAAACTCGTCGGACGAGTTTGTAACCAGTTGAAAAGCTTAGTTGAACCAGTTGAACCAGTACGAAAGCTTAACAATCCTTCAGTCGTTTTTCCGATAAATGTTGCTTATGCATCATTACAGCGTGAAATAATACAGAATGCATTAAATTCTCCAAACAGAGAATTTCCATTTAAAGATGTGGATAACGGAATTTTCTGCAGGATATTTTCGTTCATCGAAAGTATACCTCCATCGAGAATACGACAGATTATATCTTTGTAACGACACTCCCTCTCGATGTAGATGCGTTACCTCATTCGAGTTTCATATAAAATGGTTCATCTTCAGTTGATGAACAAAACGCTTTTATCAAATGAGGTATTCCGAGCCGATTTTTTGATTTCATAGATCATAAACGGCAACTAGAGATCATCCGTAAACACGAGAGTTATTGATGTTTTGAAAACCGCCTTTCTTGCATCGGCAATTTTATGCTTCCACTTCATTCTCGAACTTTTTCGTTTTCCCAAGCGTTTCTTAGAAATGGGAACAATTCATTTCATCGGATCCCATTTGGCGGACAATATTTGTTCATTTTCTAGCTACGTCTCGCAAGTTATTAAACTCATTTTGAGCGATATTAGAACAATGAGTGTTTCATTTTTTCCCCCCGAACTTTTCCATTTTATTGCGTTAAGTTCTTAGACCTGAAATGAACACTTAAACAAATTTCCTGTGTGACGAAACTTTTAAGGAAAACGGCAGAAGAATGCTTCAATACACTGCATTCGACAATAGTTTTTAACAATAACTTCATTTTTATTTACAGTAATAGACTGTGTTAAAAATAGAACCTAGAAATCTCTATGACAGGAAATTTTTTTGTGGGTTTATTGAAATATTTTTTCCTATTCAAAAGTATGAAATTAATAATATTTTATTAACCTCCTCCATGAATAATTGCTCCTTGAAAAATCAGGTGATCTAAAAACCAACTGTAAGTCCAAGTTTCCGTGAGCAGAAACAGGTAGCGTTAATACAGGTAGCCCTCCTATAGCACGGCATCTTACAACACGGTTTCGCTCTAACACGATAAGATAAATTGAGGGAATCCTCGTATAACACTGCAACCTGTAACGCGGTTTCGCTGTAACACGATAAAAAAAAATTGCGAACACCTTTGTATAACACTGTACTTTTTAAGCACTAGATAACATGATTTGTTTAACACATTTAAAAACTAAATTACCTTAAAATAATGACGGGAAGGAACAATAAACTATAGTGGCTTTACATGAAAATGTATAAACAAATTATAACTTATTCATTTATAACTCTATAAAATTACAAGAAGGCCTAAGCTTGGCTGAAACTCTTGAATCATTTTTCCCGAATGCAGACCTTTCCGCTAAAAGAAGACTAAAATTCTAAAGGGAGCTGCCAAATTGTCTATCTCATACCATGAATCTACAATGACCTCGTAAGAACCAGCAAATAAATCAAAATGACAGATTTTCAAAGAGAATAGGTGCAAAAAATCTAAATGAAGAAAAAGGTTCTGAAAGTGAAGGTGATATCGTTCAATCGAAAAAACGTTCTCGTTTGATTGCACTGAGTAGTGATGAGGAAGAAATTTATTAAATTAAGGTCGCATTAAATGAAAATTTTTTTTTGTTTCTTTTCTTTTTGTGTTATACATACATTTATATTTTTAATAAAAATTCAGTTGCTTATATGGAATTTTTAAAAAAAAGTTTGGATTTAATAAGCTTTCGGAACGTAACCCCCCTTTTTGAACTGTCCCCGGGTCTCCTATAACACGGTTTCACACAACACGGCATTTTCTAGGAACCTATCTACCGTGTTATAGGAGGGTCACCTGTACTGCGCCGACCAAATTGGCATCCAAAATGCCACTTTAGTTCTGTTATTAATGTAATCAGTTTTACTAATTCTACTTTTCCTCTCATTCTCTTATCTCGGAGAAACTTATTTGGCTTGTCTCACACCGCGAGGAGTCATTATTAAAGTTTGGGAAATTCCTTTTTTAAAAACCCGAATATGATTAAGCCCTGTCAAAACAAAGTTTGTTTTTTTACTCGTGTATTCCGCCTATTATAAGCTTGGCCCCATAGGTCCTACAAGTTTGGCCCATTAAGTCCTATAAGTTTAGTTTATTTGGAAGTTAGCACAAAATGCGTATGTTGTTCTGTGTATGTATATTACCCATAATATAATACACAGTGCATTTTTCTGTTTGGCGCCTAGCTGTCGCTGCGCAGATTGCATCATAGTTAATCACGAGGAAAAACGATACTATTTTTCCTTTTGTTTTATATATATACTAGTTGGTACCCGTCAAAACATGACGGCTAGATAGTAAATAAATGTACTAATACACACATTAAACTCCACACATCATTGCCAAATGTTGAAAATCATAATAATGCGCAGAAACAAATTAATGCGTTTAAGCGACCTCGTGCTTAGTATCTAAAGCGAGATTTAAAAATGTCACTGAGCATGCGCAGAAAGCAAATTTTTAATTGTAAATTATCGCTAATTAAACAGCGCGAAATTAACAATTTCCATCAGATTTAATCTTATATTTCACAAACATAATTATCGTAAAAATAAAAATGGCAGAGAGAGATCTAGAGAGACTCCTCGGCATTGAAACATGTCACTGAACATGCGCAGAAACAGTGAGTTTCTAAAGCCAGATTGAAACATACCACTGAGCATGCGCAGAAATCAAATTTTAATTGTAAATTATAGCTCATTAATAAAAATTGCAGTTACAAAAACCAAATTTGACAAATCTACAGATTAGTCTTTCGTTTAAGACCAAAATGAAGTAAATGGATGCAGTAGTTTTCTCTCACGGACTGCCCAAAAAGTCGGCTTAGCAACTTAAATATATATATATATATATATATATATATATATATATATATATGCTTCAGTATTTAAAAACCTTATATACTTATTGCATTTTTGTTTTGAAAAATAATATGTTACGTTTATCAATGTTCGTAAGATAACCCAATTTTGAATGTTTTATTAAATGTGGAAAAATATCATTTTAATATCGATAATTTCAATCACTGTTGATTAATTTCAATTTCTTATTTTATATCATTGTATTGTAAAAAGTATCCTTTTTAAAGCATCATTTGGTGTCAATTTAAATTTTACATTAAGATGATGTCCAACTCTTGGTTTAATAGAAGTAATCAATCACAACTAAGAACATACAAGAAAATTTAAATTTTAAGAAATCGAATTTTGAAAAGAAGAAACAAAATTACAATTTTCCTTAAGGGGACTCACTACCTTTAAATCTTTAAAACATTCGATTTTTTGAAAAAAATATATGTTAAAGCCTGATCATTTCTGAACAAAATAAAGCAAACCGTGTGAAAATATTTCGCTTATTTCCGGAGATATTGATATTCTAAATATTTAGTTACTGATCAAGTTTATGGTAAGAAAAATTTTAAACTTGTTTTTCTCAAAATGTAATTTTGCATCATTCCGCAACTGATATCTCAAAAACTATGAAACATAATCCCATGAAATTTTTATCACTGCATAATCATGTTATTTTATTGCGTCTGAACTAGAATTATTGCAATCACTGCACATTTTGTTATTTTTTCAGGGGTAAATGAATGCAAAAATTTCAGGAAATTTTAAGTATATTTTGAGCAGTTTTAAAAAAATTGAAAAATATTTTAATGTTGAATGTTTTATGTTCAATTGTATTTGGAATTATTTGTTTTAAATATAAAACGGGAATTATACATTTAAGTGTAACATTAATTTCATAGTTCTGCGCGCAAGCCAGTATACAATAAAAATGCTTAAAAAACAAGGTATATCTGAAGCATTTTTACAAAAAAAAATTACTAAAAATTATTTTCAGAGTTGAAAGTTTGTTTATTAAAATAAATATATCAATTTATCATATACATAAAATTTGGAAAAATTGGGAGTAAATTGAAATAGTTACAAAGAGTCAAAAAGTATGAAAATATGCCTTATTTCCTCTACTTAAGAGTCGTGAGTCCCCTTAAAAGTTCAAAGATGGCATACATTTTCAAGTGGTTCTGTAATAATATAATGTAATAATTATATTCGCATTTTCGGGCACGGATTTCCGTTCACCGAGCATTTCCGTGCAGTAGGTCAGTGGTTTTCTTCGACCGTGATCCGCTGCCTTTAAAAAAAGACCCCGATGAAAATTTATTGGTAATAGAAAGTTTTTAAAAAAAGTTAACAAAAGACTAGGAAAACGAAATAAGCCAATTTTGAGAAACTATTTCAAACATCAATGAACCGTCAATTTTTGGTATACAATGTCATAAGAATTTAAAAAAAAAATGTCTTCCTTACCATCTACATTTGCTTTTTGCCAAATCTCATGTGACTAAAACTTCGTATTTCAATATTCATACGCATTTGCATTTTTTAGGCAAAAATTTTAAAAATTTAAAGTTAAAAAAAGAGCATGATTTTAAACTGATAAGCTTCCATGATATTAAAATGCTGAAAATTAAAAACTTCATTTATTTATATGAAACTAAAATAGAAAAATAGGGATGACTGAGGAGGGGTGAGCCAGAAAACCCGGATAAATATGACTTCAGTATTCAGTGAAATATTTGAGACTGTCACTCTCCCATCACCATTGTTTGATATTCATAGCAGCTACTCCTTTAGAAAACCCAATCTCGCACAAAAGCGAAGGAAAAGAACGTGAGGCTGTTTCACACCTCATCGAACGACATCGCATGCTTGTAACTGCAGAAAATTAAAAATGTTTTCTTTTAATGACATGATTCAGCATGATATTCTGAGTGTCTGGGACCCGTCAAAGTTTTTTCGCAACCCACTGTTTGCGCTCCAATGCCGTAGATCAGGGGATCGGCAACCTTTTTCAATTCCTACTATTAGTTCACACTCACCCTATAGTATATCTTGTTCAAATTTTCAATCGTTAATAAAATACTTTTTATTCATCCACTCAAGTTCAAATACATTTTTTAAACTTGTAGTGGATGACACTTGATGTTAATACAGTTGTTTGAAATATTAATTCATTAATTAAATTTAATTAATTAATTTTAGTTTTATATGGGAGAAAAAAATTTCTCTGCAATAATGGTGTTCACAGAATCGAGCCAATATCAGTGCAATTCCCCGCCAAACACAATTCCCCGCCAAAAAGTAACTAAAATAAAATTTTTCTTTGTTGACCTAAGTAGGAATTGACTTAAAAATGTTTTTTTTTTTATATATATTACTTGTTTACTAGGAGGGCATATTTCAGAGATGCGAGAGTTCGGCGGGCACCGCTGGATGAAGTAGAGGAGGGTGTGATGTCGGCAACCTTTGTCGACACCTGCCTCCACTCCTTCCTTACTATTCTGTGAACTGGTCAGAAAGGTTAAAGGGACAGTGGACCTTCAAACCTAACTTTTTTTGTTTTAAATGGATTTGCTTGAAATTTGAATATGTGATTAGTACCACAGATATGTAAAAGTGGTTAAAATTTAAAGATGAAATATTAATAATTTATGAATTATGAATTATTAATTATATAAAAAATTGGCCCCATTAAAAATGTTCCATGCGCATTTCTTTTGCATATAATATGGTCATTTTTATTTACAGGATACCTTATAGAACTAACATTGAAACTTATTGCTTGTTTTAAACATTCATTAAAAATATACAGAGAAAAAAATAATAGTGAAAACACCCTTTTTATGACGCAAAATACCTATAAATCATCTTTTCGAGTACAAAATTTAGAAATTCCGAGCTACGAAGCATACTTTTTTTCCAATAAGATTTATTTGATATACAGTTAAGTATATAAAACTTAAATTTCAAAGCAATACGATGATTAGAAATGCGCCCGGAGCAGCTTGAATATTCGTATGACATGAACATTTTTTTTTTTGAGAAAAACACATTTAAAGTTATTGCTATTAGTAACCATATAATATATAAATTAAATACAAATGCCTAGAACTAGGAAAGTAATCGCAGAAATTAAAATTTCTTTTTGCAACACATTCCTACTCGTCCGTAGTTTCACAATTCAATAAAATAAAAAAAAATTCGAATTTTTGGACAAATTTCACAATTTTGAAAGTCCACTGTCCCCTTAAATGGTTTGCGTGTGATGTAGGCAACACATTCCGCAAGCGGTAGACGCCTCCGTTCCTCATGTGTTATTCGGAGAACAATATTGAAAAGGCAAACTGTTCTGTGGGTGACATAACAGGGTTCAGCTTTCTTGGCGGCAGATGATCTCCAAGGAAAGACCTGTTGATAATATTTTTCTGTTCCAGAGAATTGTATTTGTTCCAGAGACTCTATTAGAGAATTTTAAAGAAGAACGGGGATGTTTTTCGTCGGCAGCGGAAGAAATACAGGAATTTTTAGAATTTGAATGATATACGAGGAACGAAAAATTTTTTGTTCCCAATTTTATAAATTCGAAATGATGAAACGCATCTTGCCACTGACATCGCGGATCACCGCTGAGGAATTAATGTTGACGATACTATAGGATTCAAACGTTCGTCGTGTAAACCCAACGACTACCGAGAATTTTCGCCTTATCAGGTTTTGGTACTAATTCCCATACTTTACGCTTCTTCATTGTTGTGAAGGATCCACAATTTGGACATTTTGAACTCCTTCCAACGTCATAGCCATTTTGTTTTTCCAACACGATTACGGGGCATAAAACGGCCATATTGGAAAAAGGGGAAACTGCACCAATTTTCCAAGAAACATCGCACCCCCTGAATTCCTAAGGACGGGAGAAAGAAATTCCAGGAAATTCAACGGACATCCAATTTTCTTGGAAATAAGAGTACCACGTGGGTCAACCGTGGGGATGTCGGAGCATCCTGCCCTCGAATAAAAAACTCGAAGAGGCAATAAATTTACGTGAATAACTGACCTGGGGAGGAGTCATGATCCAAATGGGGGGGGGGAATGAACCCCGAGTGTGGGAGAGAAACGAGGATCGGAGGAGAGGGAAAGAGAGAGAGAGATTGAGGTAGCGAGCTGCGAAGAAAGCCTGGGAAGAAAAGACGCCCCCTTAAAATGGCGAGATGTCCGTGTTCAACCGCTAGCGCCGAATCCTGCTGCCTCCGGCAGTGAAGATCCACATGATTTTTAGCCCGATAACTAAAGCCTCCTCCGATATAAGTGCCACAACGACTCCATGCCTTGCCCTGCTGTTTCATCAAGCTCCCCAGGTTGGTCATTTCTTCCCCTTTAAATAGTGCTCATGCCTTTTGAGAGATTACGAGAAATGTGACTTTATTTCACTCGACCCATAATGGTTCTGCCGCAGGAAGCGGATGAAGTATGCCCTAATTCTGTTAAAATATGTCTAACCAAGATCTTAAATATAATATGTAGACCTGACCTTTTCTTGTAATATATTGTATAATAAATGTTGTTATTTTTTATTTATAAACGCATAGTTCCCTTTGGAATTCACCTCCCTAATTTTACACAACGCAAAGGGGTATCTCTGGTACCCCTCGTAACATTCATCATTAACATTTCTTAGGTAATTTGCTTGCCTACTCCGTAATATTCTATTTATTATTTAAAAATGGCTCGTAGTCGTAAAGAAACAACAAACAGCATTCGAAAATTGATCATTTTTCATCATAGTAGTGGTAAATCAGTTCGGAATATTGCTCAATTACTTAATTTATCCCATTCTACTGTGTAGTATGTGAAAAAACGCTTTAAATTAAAAAATTGGATCGAAAACAATGTAAGAAAAGGCCGTCCGGCAAAGTTAACAAAACGTGATCAGAGATTTATAATTAGAAAATTTGTGAAAAATTCACGTTTGAGTGCTGTAAAAGTTTCTGCAGAATTCAATGAAACATTTTCTACTTCAATTTCACCTGAAATTTTTTGACGAGTTGTCAGAACAGCTGGATTACATGGGCGTTCTGCCCATAGAAAATTTTTTGTGAGTGAGAAAACAGAAAGTTTAGGTTTCCCTTCGCACTATCAATGATAAATAAGCCCCAAACCTATTGGAACAATGTCTTATTTGCCGATGAACATTTTTGGTGCTGATGGGCGTATAATTGTATGGAGAACAAAAAAAATGAGGAACTTATCAAAGGAACGTTATCAAAGATTTATAATTAGAAAATTTGCGAAAAATCCACGTTTGAGTGCTGTAAAAGTTTCCGGAATCTAATGAAACATTTTCTACTTCAATTTCACCTGAAACTGTTCGACGAGTTCTCAGAGCAGCTGGATTACATGGGCGTTCTGCCCGTAGAAAATTTTTTGTGAGTGAGAAATACAGAAAGCTTAGGCTTTCCTTCGTACTATCAATGATAAATTAGCCCCAATCGTATTGGAATAATGTCTTATTTGCCGACGAAAGCAAGTTTAACATTTTTGGTTCCAATAATTGTATGGAGAAGAAAAAAAGAGGAACTTTATCCCAATAACTTAGTAGGAACAGTTAAGCATGGCGGTGGAGGTGTCCTTGTGTGGGGGTGCATGTCAGCATCAGGACTAGGAAATTTGGTATTTATTGATGGCATAATGAATCATGCTGTTTTTATAAATATTTTAAGAGACAATTTAAAATTATCAGCCCAAAATGTGGGTATTAGAAGCAACTTTGTTTTTATCAAGATAACGATCCTAAGCACACGGCTCTCAACGTTCGTCTCTGGTGTCTCTATAATTGCCAACAAGTTTTGAAAACACCACCTCAATCGCCTGATTTAAACCCAATAGAACATATTTAGAGAGAACTGGAGATTCGAGTACGAAAACACGACATTCACACGAAAAGCGAACTAAAAACAATTATGATGGAAGAATGGATGAACATTGATGCAGAAATTACAAAAGAACTAGTGCAATCTATTCCCAGACGTTTAAAAGCTGTTGTGGATGCTAAAGGATATCCTACTAAATATTAATTTAACGAAAAATTAGAATATTTACTAATATGTAGAGATTTTTTACAAGTGTACGATGACTTTTGTGAGATAAAGTTTTTGTTACTTTTGGATTATTGGTTTCTTAAAAATAAAGTTTTACTATGTTTTCAAAATATTTCATGTAGTTTTGTTAAGAATAGATTATAGATGTTATTATTAAATACCCATTTCGAAATATTCATTTTAATCAATGGATAGACCCCTATTTCATTGAAAATCGTAAGTGTACGAACACTTTTGGGTGCCACTGTATATACACTCCCTAAAAGAAATATTACTATAAAATACACCGTTATTATACACCGATGGATTCAATACGTTCGAATAATTTTTGACAAAATATTGTTTAAGCTAACCCTAGAAAAGTAATGAAAGTCTTCAAAAAGAAATATTCTTTCCGAAATAAAGATATTCCTATTATTCAATTTTATCTCCTTTAAAAAAATCCACTTATCATAAGAAATGGATGAACATTAAACTATTAATACCTTTTTAAAAAATCTTACCCTAGGCAAAGTTAAATGCGCGCATGAACTGAATTCCGGATTCCTACCATGCATATAACTTGAAAATCCATTCTATGTATTCCTGAGTTTATGATTAAGGACATTCAGAATAAAGCACTGCAGGAGTCAATAACAACCAATTCTTCTTAAGAGTGGAAAATGAGTTTCAGCTGCAATCAAAAATGGCTTTAAAGAACGGTCTTTACTGACCATCATGGACGTTTTCTTGTCGAGTCTAAAGTCCGAACGAAAGCGAGAAAATGGAACAGAAGATTTTTATATAAAATTTTAAATAAAGCAGCAAACTTTTATGACGTCATAGGTGATATTATCGTTTTCACTGTTTTCACTAGCCGTAAAATTCGAATGGGTTGAAGTGAAATTTTTCCAAAAAGTTTTTAATTTAAAAAAAACAACAACAGGGAATTAGTTTTAAAATAAGGTACTATTTTTTAAACAGAGTTTTGCAGTTTTTAATGTTTATAGACTTTCTACTAGAAAACGATGTTTAAACAACTTTATCCTCATTAACAGCAGGTATCACCTCATTAAGAGCAGGTGAATTCTTTTTGGCGACTTTTTGGGGAAAATGTTGGCTTCATTGCAGACTAGCCCTTTTCTTCGAATGGCCACCGAGACCGGACTGAAATACAAAAAGCAAGGAGAATAGTATAATTAAAATCGTCTTACATTGAACGGCACATGCGCATATTGAAAGTGTCTGGTATTTTATTACCACGTTTTTATTAATTCGCTTTCTTGTTTGTGTATTTGTCCCTTACAAATCGTGCAATCGATTTTTAATTAACTTCCCGACTAGCTAGACATTTGAAACTTTTAGAATAGCTCAGAACACGATGACAATGTATTCTTTTAATAATTTTAGCCATCTTTAAGCAGATTTGAATTCATTTTTACAATGTTTTTATTAACTCGCTTTCTTGTTTGTGTGTGTTTGTCCAGTACAAATCTTGCAATCGATCTTTAACTAGCTTCCCAACTAGCTAGACGTTTGAAACTTTTAGAATAGCTCAGAACACGATGACAATGCATTCTTTTAATAATTTTAGCGATCTTTAAGCAGAATTGAATTCATTTTCAGTTAATTTTGTTGTTTGAAAATTTCTTATAATTGCTCTCTTTATGACGCATTTGATCATTTTCTTTCAAGTGGATGGGATAATTCATCAAAAAAATTTAAAGAAAGTATTTATTAATACATAGAATTGTCAAGTTTATAGGATTCAACAGAAAATTTAAAACCGTGGTATATAAAAAGTTCTTTTTATCTTGTAATTATTGAGATTATGTGAAATTAGAGTGGGGCACTTGTATATTTTGACAGTTTGATATTTTATAGCATTGGAGAGCAGGGGTATTATCTGCACGCACGCAGACACGTGTATAATTTCAATGCGTTTGATCGTTAGAATATATATATAGAATTGATACGAACAGAATGTATAACGCTTTTCTCCACAGAACGCCTCTTCACTGAGGCCTCGGTGAGTGTGTCATAACTGCCCTTTTCAGGTGACTTGGATTAGAACAAGTAATATACAAAAAAATTTTTTTAAAGTCAATTCCTACTTAGGTCAACAAAGAAAAATTTCAGTTTGAACTAATAGTAGGAATTGAAAAAAAGGATTGCCTGCCAGGACCTTGCCTACTGTGCGAGATTAGGAGGGGGGGGGGGAAAGAGAGAGAAAAAGTTCGTCAGGTTGGGGATTCGATCTCGCAACCTACAGGACGGGAGAAGCCCGCGATACCGCAGTGCTACCGTTTACACAGTTACAAGAGGGAAATTACTACTCAAGAGCAAGAGACGCTCTAGGTCTAAAACTAAAATTGATTAATTAAATTTAATTAATGAATTAATATTTTAAAAAACTGTATTAACATCAAGTGTCATCCACTACAAGTTTAAAAAAATGTATTTGAACTTGAGTGGATGAATAAAAAGTACTTATATTAACGATTGAAAATTTGAACAAGATATATATAGAGAGAGTGTGAACTAATAGTAGGAATTGAAAAATAGGAACACATCAATCCCCTAGCTTCATCGCTTAGCGAGTTAATGTAATATCTTTATTATGTAATATAGAAAAATGATTGCACGCTGTTGTAAGTTCCTAAAAAGCGCCCATTTTTAAATCCTTCGAACACGGGCGTTTTGGGTTAAATTTATGCATTTTCGCCAAAAATATCGTTTGAAAATACAATAGTGCTTTTAACGCTTAGTCGCTTTGACTGATAATAGGGTTTGAGCCGCTCAGTGGCACTCTTTAATAAGACTATTGTTACTTGTAATCCCTTGGAGACAGGATACTTGAACAGCTTGTTTTTGATATTATCTCATTACGCCTTTAAATGGGAGACTTTTGCTGTATAATGTACAGGAATTTTTTTTAAAGTTTCCTCCAAACGTTTTCCATTTATTGAGAAAACCCGTCAAACTCCGATGAATGAATTTTAGCTTGAAAAAATGTTAAATAAATTGATTTAAAAATAGTGGATGTGAAAAATAGATTGATTGATTTCCGAAAGCATAATGAACCAACCATAAACCGATCAAAATCTATAGATTATAAAGAGAAATAATATCGATAGAGTTTGTCGTGAAAGATACTACATCCAAGCACGACAGATTCCTTTCGACATAATTTCTGTCCATAAGGCCGTCTGCACACTGAGCAACTCAAAAGAAACTGATAACCGACTCCAGTCACAAACCAGTCCGTGATGAGTTGTAACCTATGTAATTGAATGGAGCCACGCACACGGCGCAACTGGTTACAAACTCGTCCGACGAGTTTGTAACCAGTTGCGCCGTGTGCGGGGCTCCATTCAATTACATAGGTTACAACTCATCACGGACTGGTTTGTGACTGGAGTCGGTTATCAGTTTCTTTTGAGTTGCTCCATGTGCAGACGGCCTAAAGAAAACAATCCACTAAGATAATTAGTTGCCAAATCTCGTAACCCCAACGGTCAGTTTCCAAGTTATAAAATTATCGTCTGTATTTGAGTTATGGTAAATGATAGCTTTTAAAAGAAAAAAAAATTTACAGGTGTCTCAAAGTGTGGGGGAATCGTCTGTCAAACCTGCGGGTTTGTCACCGTGACGAAATTTGTAAAATCCACCAATGAACATTATCGTCGTTTAAGACGATATGTCACGATGACGTAATTTTCCCTCGGTGAAATAAATGTTCGTACGCCCGGAAAATACGGTCCGTTCAAGTCACAGAAACCGCAACCGAGAACTATTTATTCTACCTGCCATTCAGTGGAAAGCAGAAAAATAAATTCTCTAGACGGCATAATAAATAATCCATGAAAATTGATTCTTTGTTTGTTTCGGGAAACATACGCATGTCTACTGTTACATGTAACGTGGAAATGTACGAGAGCAACCATGTTTGAATTTTAGTGGCAACACAACTCAACTACAAACCGCGCCATTATATGCTCCTATCGTAATTTAAATGGTGAATATTTATAATATTTTATAACCTCTCTATTGAGACCAGATTAAAATGTATTTTTGTTTTTGATATTTTTCCATTTCCCATAGTGTTTTCATTTGTTCTGTTAATGAACACCTTGAATTTATGTAGGATGCATTTCTCACGGCAATTCTTTGCAGACAAAATATTATCAGTGAATCCAGCCGTACGAGTATAAGCAATAATTCAGCATATTTCGAATACATTGTCTCTGTAATGAATCTAAATTAAGATAAGGATTTCCTATTTATTATTTATTTATTCATTTTTTAATTTTCATTCGTACCTCCTTGTACATTCTTGTACTTATACAAGTAACCCTTCTATAACACGGTAGATGTGTTCCTAGAAAATTCCGTTTTGTGTGAAACAGTGTTATATGAGACCCAGAGACAGTTCAAAAAGGGGGTTTAACGTTCTGAAAACTTATTAAAAACAAACATTTTTTTAAAATTCCATATAAGCAACTTAATTTTTATTAAAAATATAAATGTATGTATAACACAAAACGAAAAGAAACAAAAAATATTATTTTCATTTAATGCGACTTTAATAAATTTCTTCCTCATCACTGCTCAGTACAATCAAACGAGAACGTTTTTTCGATTGAACGATATCACCTTCACTTTCGGAACCTCTTTCTTCATTTATATTTTTTGCACCTTCTATCCTCTTTAAAAAATCTGTCATTTTGGTTCGTTTGCTGGTTCTTACAAGGTCATTGTAGATTCACGCCATGGAGATAGATAATTTGGCAGCTCCAGTTTCTATTTTCGGCTTCTTTAGGAGGAAGGGTCTGCATTCAGGAAAAATGGTTCAAGATTTTCAGCTAAGGTTAGGCCTTCTTGTAATTTTATAGAGTTATAAATGAATAAATTATAATTTGTCTATACATTTTCATGTAAAGCCACTATAGTTCATTATTCCTCCCCGTCATTATTTTAAGGTAATTTAGTTTTTAAACGTGTTAAACAAAAATCATGTTATCTAGTGCTATATAATGTACAAAGGTTTTCGCAATTTTTTTATCGTGTTAGAGCGAAACCGTGTTACAGGTTGCGGTGTTATACGAGGGTTTCCGCAATTTATCTTATCGTTTTATAGTGAAACAGTGTTCTAAGATGCCGTGCTGTAGGAGGGCTACCTGTACTTGCTTTATATGCTTGCTGTTTAGACAACGAAAAAATTCCTGCTAGCCCTATGTACCTATACCATAAATGTACAAGTCGAGGCTCTTCCTCTTTCGGCAGAACGAGGAAACTTACGGGATTTTTGTCCGTGCATGCGTGGGTGTGTGTTGAATTCGAGAAGTTCTGCAAATTGCAAAACTTTCATCGCTTTGCTACTGATACGTACAAAACTGATTGATGGAGGAATTTAAACTCAAATACACTCTTGCTGTATACGCGTGCGTATAGATAAAAATCTATTGATTCTTAGCTATCGTCTACATGTCATTTCTAAATGTATGTATAACACAAAACGAAAAGAAACAAAAAAATATTTTCATTTAATGCGACCTTAATTTCATAAATTTCTTCCAGTTGCGCAGTGTGCGTGGCTCCATTCAGTTACATAGGTTACGACTCATCACGGACTGGTTTGTGACTGGAGTCAGTTATCAGTTTCTTTTGAGTTGCTCCGTGTGCAGACGGCCTTAGTTAAAAATTAAACGAGACTTAGTTAAAAATTATCGATTGCAAGATTTGTAATGAACAAACAAGAAAGCGGGTTAATAAAAACGTGGTAATAACTATGTTTGACCTAAAAGCTAAGCTATATCAGCTGATGCAATCATTCTACAAGTACCTGGACTTATAAAATGATCATTATTTTTTTAAAGTGTTTTTTTCACTTTTTTGGGTGTATTTCTATGATTTTCGGAAATGGTGTCAAACTTTTAGTTTAGAACACAGGTACATGTCCCATCCAGTACAAAGAAAATTTAAATATATTCTGTTGAATGGATTTGCTTTAAAATTGAATATGTGATTAGTACCATAGATATGTAAAAGTGGTTAAAATTTAAAGTTGAAATATTAATAATTTAGGAATTATTAATTATATCAAAAAATGGCCTCATTAAAAATGTTCCACGCGCATTTCTTTTGCATATAATATGATAATTTTTATTTCCAGGATACCTTATAGAACTAACAATGAAACTTATTGCTTATTTTAAGCATTCATTAAAAATTTAAAGGGAAAAAATAATAATAGTAAAAACACCGTTTTTATGACGCAAAATACCTATAAATCATCTTTTTGAGTACAAAATTTAGAAATTCTGAGCTACGAAGCAAAATTTTTTTCAATAAGATTTATTTGATATACAGTTAAGTATATAAAACTTAAATTTCAAAGCAATACGATCATTAGAAATGGGCCCGGAGAAGTTTGAATATTCGTATGACATGAACATTTTCATTTTGAAAAAACACATTTAAAGTTATTGCTATTAGTAATCACATAATATATAAATTAAATACAAATGCCTATAACTAAGAAAGTAATCACAGAAATTAAAAATTCTTTTTGCAACACATTCCTACTCGTCCGTAGTTTCACAATTCAATAAAATAAAAAAAAATCGAATTTTTGGAAAAAATTCGCAATTTTGAAAGTCCACTGTCTCCTTAATTATCTCCCCATACCGTTTCCATTTTCTTCGTAATAGTGCTTTCACATTCCAACAAGTCTGATCCACCCCTTTCTCTTCTGAGTGGAAAAATAGTTGCACAACTTCCCCTTTGATGGAAACACAGTTTCCAGTGCAAAATCAATTTTTTCATCTAAGGCGTCCCCTTAAGGCTACTGGGTACTAATTCGCTCACCTCAGTGTTAAGCTATGGAGAAAATGTGCCTACTATCGACAGCTCCAAAAATACCGATCTACAGTGGCTCCCAAAAGTGTTCGTACACTTACGAATTTCAATGAAATAGGGGTCTATCTATTAATTAAAATGAATATTTCAGAATGGGTATTTAATAATATGATCTATAATCTATTCTTAACAAAACTACATGAAATATTTTGAAAACATAGTAAAACTCTATTTTTAAGAAACCAATAATCCAAAAGTAACAAAAACTATCTCACAAAAGTCGTCGTACACTTGCAAAAAATCTCTACATATTAGTAAATATTATAATATTTCGTTAAATTAATATTTAGTAGGATATCCTTTAGCATCCACAACAGATTTTAAACGTCTGGGAATAGATTCCACTAGTTCTTTTGTAATTTCTGCATCAATGTTCATCCATTCTTCCATCATAACTGTATTTAGTTCGCTTTTCGTGTGAATGTCCTGTTTTCGTACTCGAACCTCCAGTTCTCTCCAAATATTGGGTTTAAATCTGGCGATTGAGGAGGTGTTTTCAAAACTTGAGGACAATTATAGAGACACCAGAGGCGAACGTTGAGAGCCGTGTGCTTAGGATCATTATTTTGATAAAAAACAAAGTTGTTTCCAATACCCAAATTTTGGGCTGATAATTTTAAATTGTCTCTTAAAATATTTATATAAACAGCATGATTCCTTATGTCATCAATAAATACCAAATTACCTAGTCCTGATGCTGATATGCACCCCCACACAAGGACACCTCCACCGCCATGCTTAACTCTTCCTACTAAATTCTTGGGATTAAGTTCCTCATTTTTCCTTCTCCATACATTTATACGCCCATCAGCATCAAAAATGTTCATCGGCAAATAAGACATTATTCCAATAGGTTTGGGGCTTATTTATCATTGATAGTGCGAGGGGAAGTCTAAACTTTCTGTTTTTCTCACTCACAAAAAATTTCCTTGGCAGAACGCCCATGTAATCCAGCTGTTCTGAGAACTCGTCAAAAAATTTCAGGTGAAATTGAAGTAGAAATTGTTTCATTGAATTCTGCAGAAACTTTTACAGCACTCAAACGTGAATTTTTCACAAATTTTCTAATTATAAATCTCTGATCACGTATTGTTAACTTTGCCGGACGGCATTTTCTTACCTTGTTTTCGATCCAATTTTCTTCTTTAAAGCGTTTTTTTACATACTGCACAGTAGAATGGAATAAATTAAGTAATTTAGCAATATTCCGAACTGATTTACCACTGCTATGATGAAAAATAATCAATTTTCGAATGCTGTTTGTTGTTTCTTTACGACTGCGAGCCCTTTTTAAATAATAAATAGAATATTTCGGAGTAGGCAAGCAAAAATTAAAGCCAAACGATATTTTAAATGCCACCACAATTCAAACATAAAAATATAGCACCAGACGATAATTTTAATTATGAATTTATCCGAAAATATTTTAGTGTACGATGACTTTTGTGAGATAAAGTTTTTGTTACTTTTTGATTATGGTTTCTTAAAAATAAAGTTTTACAATGTTTTCAAAATATTTCATGTAGTTTTGTTAAGTATAGATTATAGATCTTATTATTAAATACCCATTCCGAAATATTCATTTTAATTAATGGATAGACCCCTATTTCATTGAAATTCGTAAGTGTACGAACACTTTTGTGAGCCACTGTATATATATACATACATACAGGTGGTTATCAAAATAACGGAACCTCCTATCAATATTAGTGGTGTTTCTGAATGTGCTTCGTATTCCTTAAAAAATGAGTCTGGCCACCGTTATTTTTTTATATAATATAGTGTATGAATTATTCTACTATCAGGTAGCAGTAATGAAGCTAAGGGCATCGTGCTTTTGGGGGGCACATCGTAAAATGTCAAATATTGCAGACCTTGTAAAAAGGGCAAATTGTTGGAGCGCGTTTAAATTGGAGTATCTGTTACTGCAACCACCAGTCTAATTAGTGTTTTTCGAGCTATGATATCGAAAGTCATGATAGCATACAGAGTGCACGGAAAATGATCCTTTGCCAAACAGAATAGTGGACGAAATGGAGAGCTGAGTGAAAGAGATTGACGAGGTATTGAAGCGGATTGTGACATAAAGAAAAAAAAACAATTGTAACCAAAATGACCGAAGAGCTCAATCGGCAACTGCATCTTCCGGTATCAACCATTAGAGGTAGAAGGGAACTTCACAAACAAAACATTTACGGAAGAGTAGCTATTCCCAAGCCACTTGTAATAGATGCCAATACAAAATATCGCCCACAATGGTGCCCCGAGCGCAAATCCTGGTCGAGTAATATGTCGAAAAACGGCATTTGGTCCGACGAATCATTGTTCACATTGTTCCTCGCAACAGGACGTGCGTATATCTAGAGAACACCTACACAAGCGAAAGAGTCTGGCTGTCTCATCTCAACTGTCAATCATGAAGGTATATCTATCAGGGTTTGGGATGGCATCTTATGGTTTTCTTCAGGCCCCATTGTAACCCTAAAAGGGAGATTGAATGGGAAGGACTATGTCAAAATTTTAGCTCACTAGTCCATCCTATGGTGCAAACATTGTTTCTTGCAGAAGATGGCGTTCTCCAGGATGATAATCCCCCTATACATACAGCTAAATCTATAACTATTGGTTTGAAGAGCATGAAAAAGACGCCAAATATCTTATCTTGCCCTGTACTATCCCCGTGACTATGTATCATCCAACCACCGTGATCTGTATAACCGGATAGAGCCAGGTATCGATATCCACCACAGCATCTCTACTGGACCTTTCATTATTTTTCCTTGAAGAATGGTATAATATATCCTTAACCACTATTCATGACTTGTATAATCCAATTTCAAGGTGAATCAGGTGGTATTGCATGAAAAAGTGATCCTGCGCCGTATTAATAAAGGTCTTCATGATGTTTCTTAGTGTTTCCATCATTTTGATAACCACCTGTGTGTGTATATATATATATATATATATATATATATATATATATATATATATATATATATATATATATATATATATATATATATATATATATGAGAAATATTATAGCAATAGAAACAGTTGAAACAGCAGATACTGGAATATCTAAAAAATAATTCTTGGGACGCAGTAAACAGGCGAATGAATTAAAATAGTTTTATTGTCGTTCATATGGAGTTCCTCATAGGGAGGGAGCTAGACCGTGTGACATATTATATGTACAAACACTATCAGATAAAGCCCGGCTTTCAGCCGTGTTCGCATTTTTATATCGGGAAAAACAGAAGAAGTGGGGCAAGGTGTTAATCCCTATGACGCTATGTTACGTCATGGACTAGGGCGTGCCCGATGATTCTTATCGGCTCAGTCTCCCTAGACAGAGGCTGTTCTAAGTCTATGAGGATATTTCTCTGTCTATAGGGGAACGAAGGGATTAAGTACTGCAAACTTTATGAGCTATTACATCATCTTTAGAAATCGAATAAATTATGTTTTACGGGAATATGGACAAGTCCGATTATTAATATAAAAATTATTTTTATATTACACACACACACACACACACATATATATATATATATATATATATATATATATAAAATTAATTAATTAAGGTCTCGAGTAGGGTTTGACGGTTTTTCAAACCCGGATTTAAAAAACCGGTTTTTAAAATAAATTTGTCACATTTTAAAACCGGTTTTTAAATTAAGAAAACCGGTTTAAAAGAATTCAAATTATTATTAAAAAGTTTTCATTCTATGCAACGGGCAGCAGACATATTTTTTCAACGTTGCGAGTTGCGTTGGCCAGTGCTTGTGCATTGTGCACTCCGCACGTGGAAAAGACGTGCCTAACCGACTTATTTTATGTTAGTACATATGTGCAATCCGTCACGAGTCACGACAGGTTCGCTTAATCTTGTAAAGTGAAAACTGGAAACAAAAATATAAAGTTGTTATAGTTATCTGGAAAGATATTGTCTAGAATATTTCCAAATTCTTATGTGGAAACCGATTCTGATGAAGAGCAAATCGAAGAATCTACTCATCAGAGTAAGGGCCTGTTCACATAGGAGTCCGTTGCGTAGCGTTAAGGAAAAGATGACGTTGAGACGAAAATAAACCAATCATAGGCGTTAAAAATTTCATTCCTAATCGTTTGTAGGCCTATGATTGGTTTATTTTCGTCTCAACGTCATCTTTTCCTTAACGCAACGCAACGGACTCCTATGTGAACAGGCCCTAATGCTTTCTTAATAGAAGCCATGGAAAAATCAATTCATAAGTTTCTTGAAGACCGTGAAGAAAAACTTACAAATCCAAAGACACTGAAAGCTGAATTTTCATTATTTGAGGCAACGAATAAAAGAACCAAAACTTAGATTTGTTATTTGATGCCCTGAAAACTATAAAACCAAGCTCAGGAGATAGTGAACGAGTATTTTCAATTTAAGGCAATATTGTGTCCAAAATGAGAACAAGACTTAGCCACCGTTCAGTAGATGTTTTATGTTTTTTAAAATCCTATTTTCTTAGGAGAAATTAAAATTAGTGAAATAAATATAAATATTATTTGAAATTTGAAATTTTGTTTGAGTTTTAGTTATTTTGTGTAAGTAATGTGTAATCCTTATTTTTTTTTTTTATATTTTGACTTTGATATTGATTTCGTTTTTTGTTATTTTATATAAATTAAATAAAATATTTTCCCTTATTCTATTTTTTTTTGACAAAAATTCGAAAACCGGCTAAAACCGGTTTTTTGGAAATCTGGAATTCGAAAACCCGTTTTTCAAAAAGTCGGTTTTTGTATAAACCCTAGTCTCGAGTTTCTAAGAATCCCCGAAAATTTCGAACGAATGGTCCAGATTTTCTCTGTTTTCCAGAAGTGGCTCCAAGTGTATGAATTTTCATCAATTTTTTAATTTGTCACTGACTGGACCTGCATCTGAACGTATGTCTGACACTCTGGGTCTGAAATAAGAGTGGCTGACATACACCGTACAATCATCTCCCCCCCCCCCCCCCTCTCTGAGTTTTTTGGCTTCCATCAACTTTCTAGCATTTCGGGACAGAAACTCGGATGCGTGCACAAAACCAAAAAAGCCCGTGCAAAAATGTCATCCCACCGAACGAGTCATTCTCGCAGGGAGTCACGAACCATCCCGACAGTATTGTTCTTTTGTGTCGAACCCTCCTCGCGTTTCATCGCATCTCGTCGTGATGCGTCTCTTGACGTCAGCTCGTGACGGCGATGTACTTGACGGCATTATTAGCGGAGAAATCTGCGAAAATATACACTGCACGCGTGCAGGCAAGAAAAAAAGAGATTTCTTTCGTCTGTCAAGGATGGCTGTCGCTTCCACGGTCCCTCTCAAGGATGAACGATTCCTCCCCGGAGGTCAGAAAATCACGCGGGGATGTCGTTTCCGCATTTTGTGGAGGCATTCGCACCGTGGCATTGGGCGGCTCTGTTTTGTGATGCAAATGGACGGCCTTGCGATAGTCGGCGTTTTGTTGGCTCGTTAACGTTGCCCATTTTGTGTTTCAGCCTAATGGTTTTTTATGGATTTGTCGTACGCTCATGCTTGAGAGTGGGTGACCAAAAATAGCGCACATAAGCACTAGACAACTCGATTAAAATGAATCCGGATTTGAACGCGAATATAAAAACTCTCTCCTTCCCATTTCTCTCTTCATATCTATGTATATAAAACAGTTCCGTAACTGACTGACTCACTGACATACAACGCACAGACCATACCGCTGGACCTAAAGGGCTGAAACTTTGCATGGCGATTCTTCTTGTAGTGTAGGGGTGCACTAAGAAAGATTTTTCAAAAATTCTGAGATTTTTTTAAATTCAACTTTTAAGCTATTTTAGTAACTTTTTTTAAAGTTTGCATTTAAAATAATAATTTGAGGGTTATAAAATTTATATGACGAGAAAGATCCTAAAAATTCCTTTAAAATGAGATCAATTTTGAATCTTTACCTCCATTTTTTGATTTTTTGTGAATTTTTAAAGATTAATTTTTAGAATTTAATTTATTAAATACCTATCACGTGATTTCTTTTTCTGGTACTTTAAATAAATTTATCGTCACCTGCATAACATCTAAATAGACAAAAAAATATTTTTGTCTTCCTAATGCGGCAGACGATTGGACATTATCCAAAAAATATTAAAATACAATAAAAGATATTATGTCCTCAAACTGTACTATATTAACTGTACTATATTTTTTTATTATGTCCTTTTACATTTAATTTGAATATTTTCTTCTAGATTATTTTGTCTATAAAAATATCCCTTACGATTTTTTTATAAATATATTTTTTTGTCTTTTTTACATCAATTGTATACATTGATCGTCGTATTTATTTATTTGTTTGTTTGTTTGTTTCATACATTGACCGTTGTATTTAATTTGAATGTATTCCGTAACGAAGTGCGGGTTTTCAACTAGTATATATATAAACATAAATTGCGTGATTTTTTTTTTCACTTGTTATACATGCCACACTACTACCTAAACCTACACTCTTGTACTTAAGACGAGGAACGGAAAATGTTTGGCTTGTTAGATCTCGTGTCATGGTGGTTGAGGTCTCTATTGTTTAGCCATCACAGCCGAGTAGGCCGTGCAGAGTGGGAGGTCGTTTAAAACCACCTCCCTATGAGAATAGCTTTACCAGCGCCAGCGTGTCAATTGGGTTACCTCATGATTGATAAACTCAGTGTTTCTCCAAACAACACTCGCCTTTTTCGTCTTTCTTCTGTTCTGTCTCTTGTAGGAGTATACACGGTATTAAACAAAGGACTTCCATCAACAGGAGATCTGGATCGGAATCCTCATTGGCTCAGCATAAGGACTGATTGTACTGAGCCATGCCCGGCAGACCTCGAGTCATAACGCATCCATCCGGTTGCACTGTTAAAATTATCTGCCCTTCTATGGGTTCATATTAGAAAGAGTAACCCTCAAACAGGCCCATGAATTTGTTGCCACTATCAGGACTATCGGTCAAATTGACCCCCAAGCCTAAAAAGCTGATATTTTTGCGTTATTACGATGGAACTGCATGTTGATATTGTGCGCAGGGTTGTTGGATTTATATTAGTGAGGAATAGTGAGGGGAAAATCCTCTACACTTATTCATTCAATTTATTCTGATCTGGTATCTACATCATCAAATCGTAGGGCTCTTAAAAGAATTGCGCAATGTTTCTCAGACATAATTGCTCGAAAAATTAGCCTGCCGGTGATTGAGGTAGAGAAGAGTGGTGTCAAGGCTTCACAGGATACTTTAAAAATCGCACAGAACACTGAAATCCCTATCAGGACCATCCCTACCAGGACCGGTAGGCCTGTTATTGCTCAGTGGCAATAACAGGTCTACCGGTCATTTTGACCGCCATACTTTTACAAAATTGCGACTTACTGGCAAATGGCAAGCATCTGTGAAACCCTGATGTGCTCTCCCTGATGTCCAGGAACTGACTGAGGATGTCAACGCCAGCCAAGCGTTCACTCCTCTCCCCACTCCTGTCCCACTCCTTAGTTCCACCGCTGCCGGTCATAATGACCGGCCGGCCGGTTTGAGGGTTAACTGTGCGGTGTTGAAGTTTCTCTGTAGCAACCTCCTGTGTTAACACCTCTGGCTAGTAACCTATTGGAATCGCTCAGTTCAGTGTTAACCTATGGAGAGAATTCTTACAATGATTGTCGACTTGGATTCAGCAATTAATTTTTTTTTAAAAATATTGTATTCCGTAATAGGAAGACATTTTTACTTTGCTATCTTATGCATTTTAAAAATGTCGTCCCCCAAAGGAAATTATAAGACATAGAATACCTCATTTTTACCCCCGAATAATTCAAATATGAAAATATTATTTTCATTTCCTTTAAAGAATGCAAAAGATACCAGAGTCAAAAATTTATCTATCATGGAGTATAATTTAAAAAAAAAAAAAATCCTTTCATTCAAATCCGCAATCATTGCAAAATGTTTTCCGTGCGTTAACAAATGGAGTTTTAGGTCCAAGTTCATAAGCAGCCGTACTCGATGAATGTTTGAAGGACATAATGGATTATCTCAGATTTCATGGCTCAAATTTGTTCCCAGTCCAAGTTTAGCAATGAATGCCCAGGGTAACCCTACAGTAACGCGTTGGGCTTTGGCTCGGGGTTCTCGGTTCGAATCCCGACGCCGTCATTTAATACCTCGGATAGGGGCACGGTAAATCTGTAGACCGGAAAGTCCTATGAGGTAAGAGGGTGGGAGAAGGTACGAACCCACAAGATGTTGCCCTTGGGGATGTTCGGTCTAAACTGAGGTGGCGGCCGGAAGGGGTTAAATCCCGAAAGGCCCCATGTGGGCCCTCTCTGGAGCACTGGACTTTTCGCAATTTCATCCTCTTTGGAACCCGTTCAATTCCTCGTGGATGATCAACAAGCACAGGGTGTGATGGAGTCATCAGCATAAATGGTTCTTATCAAATTCATTCAGGTTCCCAATCTGCCAGCAGGCCACACGTTGCATTTCAGTCACCTAATGTCATTTCATAGTCTAAGATTCCTTCAATATTTTTTTTTAACGTAGGATAACGTTCCTCCATAATGGTCCCCGGTAAAGCAAAATTTAAGACGTTAAAACCGTCGTCGCGACTTATAAATCAAGAGTGGCAGAATATTATTTCTAAAAGGTGTTTTTCTAATTAATCCTACGTTAAGGCTGCTATGTACTAAGCCCATTGGATTCGCTCACCTCAATGTTAACCTATGGAGAAAACGTGTCCACGGATTGCCGACTTGGATTCAAAGATTTTTTGAAAAAAATTGTACTCCGTCATACACAAAGAAATTTTACATTTGTGTACGTTTTTCGTTTTTTAAAAAAAATGCAATTAATATTTTAAAATTTAAATTATTCGAGGAAAATCTGGTATAGTGTGTTTTAAAAGCTCATAAATTCCTTCGGTGGACGGAATTTATAAAACGAATCCTGTAGCGCTTTGCATAAAAGTTCGGGCTATCTGACAATACCAATTTTATTGGATTATCGGCATTTATGTAACTGTTAATAGTTGACAAAAATATATTTTAAATAAAAAATTTGGGGGCAGCGCTCAAACACCCCTATAGAGAGAGAGCCATTACAATCCCTCAAAATGTCAATCCTAAGGGGGGTGGAATTCTCGAACTGTCGACTGGACTCCTCCCACCACAAGAGTCTGCAAGAAGAGGAAAAGGGAAATACGATTTTTTTCTTAGTACATAGCAGCCTTCATAACCCGCGGTAGTTTCTGTAGAAAAGACTACCTGAAATTAATTTTTTTTTTTTTTTTTTTTGCGAAGCAATGGCCGGTTTTCGTACACTTTTACGTGGGCGTTTTGGTCCTAATTTTGCCTATCGATGTGTATGTAATCTTCAGTGTGTCGAGTTAAAATTCCAGCGACCACATACATTTATTGCCAGCGTGTATCAGCTTGACGTGTAAAACGTTTTTAAGCACGCAAAAATTGAAACAAACAGATGGAAAATCACATCCCCCCTCCCCATTCTATTTAATTTACGACACTACACACGTACCCAACACAATCTGATAAGACTGAAAACGAGATAGCGGTCGTAGAATGAAACGGCATTCTAGCGGAACATTTTCTTCGTCGTGTCTCTGCCCGCGGTCTAGCACTGCATTTGACCACCTCTATGATTATTATCGCGATAAGATGACCCAGTTGCAATACAGTGATTCTATTCCCATCAGAGGATTCCGTAGGAGTCGTATGCCACAAAAGATTCCTTTCCGTCAAAAACCTAAAACTTGTGTAACTAAACAGTTCATAATATTATCTTTGGTAACACTTGTTAATAAAGTGCGAGGCAAATAAGCTCTCAAGAAAATGTCTGAACACAAGTCTTTACTTTTTCGCAGCATGAAACACCCTAGAACTGGGGTTCTTAAACTTATGTAGCCCGAGGACCCCCTTTTGAACAACATTTCTTTTTGCGGACCCCAATCCCAACTCTAGGCATTTTAAGTCGTTTCTGAGACTTAATTTCTGGCTCAATCTCATAGGCACTACGTTATAATAAATATTGGTAAAAATGTATCGCTGGGTATTTTAATAAATGGTCTTGCGAGTTTATAGAGACGAACATTTTTATTAGTACATAGAATAAAAAATATAAAATGAATAAAAACAGTAGTAAAACAAATTTTAAAAGTTACAAATCCTAATACATTAAACTCTTACAAACATTTCTTGGTCAAATATTGGTCAAAATAGATCTATCTTATTATAATATGTTTTCTGTAAACGATTTTTACTTAATGAGATGGCTGCAGTATGGTTCTCTCGAAACCAGAACCGCAATGTCGGGCTCTATGTTGGAAGGTTTTATTCTGAGGTCCGCTTCTACATTATTGAGTTTGTTTCTACACTTTGATTTCATATATATAACAGTACCGAAAAAGCCTGTATACATAAATATGTTGTGCAGAACGGAATCAAATGTTGGAGGGCTTCATTTGCAAGTGCAGGGTAATCAGATCTGAGAAATAACCAAATGTTTGTGAGTTCATTTTTGTTGAAATGTATAGTTTCAAAGACGTATCGCATGATAATTCCACGAGAATATCTTGTTCAAGTATAGATTGTCAAAATCGTTTCGCGAACCCCCGGTAATAGCTATGCGGACCACAGTTTAAGAATCTATGCCCTAGAACAAAGCTTTTCATGCGATGGCACACTTCGTAAATCCTGAAATTTTAAAGGAAAACTTTGTTTATTTTGTAGGATATGTAATTACACAATCCATAAAATTTTAAAAAATGAGAAAAAAAAACATTAATTATTTATTTAGTAATCATGCAGGAATACCGACATTTTAGAGCATTAATCCGTCCAACATGTTCCGTTGCAAGATATAAAACCATTCCAGATTTTCGCAGAGCACCGTTCCTGTCCTAGAAGAAGCATAAATCGATTGCACGACGCACGAATAGCGTATTCGACATGAATGGTATTGACAATGTCCTTATTTTCTTTTCGTCCAGATGGATTCTTTTGTGAAAAATGGAGTCCCGTGTAGCATGTCATAGCATGGTTTAGAAAGCGTATAAGTGATACATCTTTTTTGGATGGTAAATTTGCAAAACGGATACAAAAAGCGAACTGTTGTTACTGTGAAATTGCACTCGGGATATTTTGCGTGAGATCCCTCTTGAAATACGGCTAAGCATTGCACCTAGGAACAGGAACATTCTATGCAAGGTCATGTTATTGTGCGTGTGAGTAAACCTATTAAATAAAAAAAAAATCTGAGTCAAACTATTGTAAGAGTACTATAAAAAATTCTACACGCGTTTCTATAGAATTCGTGATTAAAAAAATTGTCACGTTCAGCGTCGAAATGAATTTGTTCCACCACTCTCGAACTAGGGATGCGACTGGATGTCGATGTTTTCAAAACATCGATGTTTCTATAAAAACATCGATGTTCTAAACATCGATTTATTGATGCCGATTTTTTTTAACATCGCTGTTTTGTGCTGGATGTTCTACGTTGTTCAATGGTTGTTGTTTTTTAATGAAAAAGCACCATAATAAAAAAAATTAACCACTGGCATTTAGATTCAGGAATTTTTAAAGGTATTTAGGATAGTGTTTATGTTTTCATTAGTTTAAGCTGTAATTGGGGGGTGGCGCTGTAGTATTGTTAAAATGACGTAACTTCTAGGATAGAATTGGCTGCTGTTTCGTCATAACCGTCACTTACGGAATTGGGGTGTGTATGCATCTTTGGCTTTACATTAGGATTATTTGTGTGCTTGCATGTACGGTGCGTTGAGCCCTTACTGTAAGATGTGCTTGTCTTTTCATTTTCTTTCGACTAAATGCTTACATTGGGAACTCGAGGCCTTGGGATGTCTTTTGGTCTTACCTGTATCCTTTTCAGAAAGTTCCCCTTGAGGTAACTGATTTGGTTAGGCTCCCTGATGAAGAGACCTGCCGGTTACCTCTATGTCGTTTTATGGTTCAGCTCCGGCATTTATACAGAATCTTGCCTCTGGTGCGTGGATGCCCTGAATGCTTGATTTCTGTTTGTTTTTTGTCTATATTCTTATTATATTTATCTATCTCTGTTGGATTATTTATTTTTAGTTATATTTGGTTTCTAGCCTCTGTCATATTGCAAATTTCCTCCGTGCGCCCCGATCGTGTCTTTGTTGGCCGTTCGCAGAGCTGTTTTTTGTGCATGCATAACGCGTCCGTTTTCAGTGATACACGTACCGTTCCAACGCTTTTTAGGGTTTTCGCTGAGCATTTTGCGCTGAGCATTTTGCGACGGGAAAAAGTGGGCGTTGCCATTTGAAAATTTCGAATGTCTATACCTATAACCGTAACCGTGAGCGTCACTGTGTTGCCGTTCTCAGAATCACGAGCTCATACCTCTGAATAACTATATCTGAAATCTCATCTCGATAGATTGAACGGAACGGCCGCTAGAGGTCCATATATCGGCAAATTTTCTTTATGACTACCCGGTATATATTTATACAGTGGTACCTCGACTTACGAGTGTCTCGACTTACGAGTTTTTTGAGTTACGAGTATTCTCTCGGTAGATTTTTTGCCTCGAGTTACGAGCTAAAATTCGGGTTACGAGCAAGCTTCAGATATCCCACCGCTAGTTTGATCAGCGAATGCCATGTTACGTGCTCATCAAATGAGAACACAAGAAGCGTTATTATTATACAATTGTATAATATTATTCTGAGACTACTATCCAGTCTTAAACCGAAAGATTGGATTCTGAGAAAACGTTCTTCGGATTCTCAGAAAGAAGAATCTGGACATTACAGCCACAGTGAACGATGCAACAATCGCCCAGCTTTCGTGTCTCACTCGTTCACTTTAAGAGAGTAGCTGGTAATAAAAGCGAAAGTCAGGAAAGCGGGGTGAAAATATCAAAAATCAACGAATAAGATTTAATTTTTCAGTTCAACCTTTCTCCTCCTCTTCCATCAGCATCTTCAAGTCTGATCTCCAAGGTAAATGTTGTACATTACACTTAATAAAACAAATTTATTGCAGTACATTCTATTGTATTGCATTTTTATAAAATGTTCGTCGTTTAAAAGCACGTTTTTCTTATTTAAAAACATGTAACAAAGAAATTGCGGTTTTTTGGGTGAGCCCGGAACAAATTAATGAAATTTCCATTCATTTCAATTGGGAAAATTGATTCGAGATACGAGTATTTCGAGTTACGAGCTAAGTCATGGAACGAATTAAACTCGTAAGTCGAGGTACCACTGTATATATATATGTATATATACAGTGGAATCTCGATCTATCGTTTTTCAAGGGACTGATTGAAATGAACGATAAATGCGGGAAAACGATAGATGCGGAAACATAACAATGTAATAGGATCATTGGGACTGGATAAAATGAACGACACATACGGAAAAACGATGGATCCGAAAACGATCGATCGAGACTCCACTGTATATATATATAAAATAAATATAAATATATGTATAATGTATATAATAAAATATTTATTATTTTAACGTTACCTTCGGACCATAAGAGGAGGAATTTTAAGTCGATTTTGGTGCGTCTTATGGTCCGAAAAATACCGAAAAATACGGTATTTGGTTGATTTTTTTTTCCCCACAACAAAGCATTGAACAGTGGATACCGCTCGATATGAAATTAAAATTGTTCTTTTAAAATAACAAATTAATAAAAAAATGGCTCCGAAAGACCTGTTTTCATTGCGCTTCCCACTGTTTTAAAATGCGGAATTATTTAAAAACTAGAAGGTAACCCGTCATTTTGACTTCATAATACTAATAATGACGTTATAATGGAAAAAGTATATGAAAGTTAAAAAATATCCCGAATTATCTAACAATATTGCATTTAATCCACACCTTGTGAAAGCAAACCCTTTCATTATTTTTTATTTATTTACTTTTTCATGCGATTCGAGTAGCAGACTGCCATCCAACCCGTCATTTTGACGTCATAATACTAATAATGACGTCATAATGGAAAAGTATATGAAAGTTGAAAAATATCCCGAATTATCTAACAATATTGCATTTAATCCACACCTTGTAAAAGCAAACCCTTTCATTATTTTTTATTTATTTAGTTTTTCATGCGATTGGAGTAGCAGACTGCCATCCAACCCGTCATTTTGACGTCATAATACTAATAATGACGTCATAATGGAAAAGTATATGAAAGTTAAAAAATATCCCGAATTATCTAACAATATTGCATTTAATCCACACCTTGTGAAAGCAAACCCTTTCATTATTTTTTATTTATTTACTTTTTCATGCGATTCGAGTAGCAGACTGCCATCCAACCCGTCATTTTGACGTTATAATACTAATAATGACGTCATAATGGAAAAGTATATGAAAGTTGAAAAATATCCCGAATTATCTAACAATATTGCATTTAATCCACACCTTGTAAAAGCAAACCCTTTCATTATTTTTTATTTATTTAGTTTTTCATGCGATTGGAGTAGCAGACTGCCATCCAACCCGTCATTTTGACGTCATAATGGAAAAGTATATGAAAGTTAAAAAATATCCCGAATTATCTAACAATATTGCATTTAATCCACACCTTGTAAAAGCAAACCCTTTCATTATTTTTATTTATTTAGTTTTTCGTGCGATTGGAGTAGTAGACTGCCACCCAGTTTTTTACAGCTCACTACGCAATATGAATACTTGAGCTACTTGATTCATTCACATTCAAGTTTGTTTACTTTCAGAATTCATCGCAAAAGTAAACAGATTTTTAAAAACTGTTAAATATACAGCTAAAAGCATCCAATTTTTTTTAGTTCTGAATGTTTTATAGAAAAATAGGCTGAACAAACGTGATTTGATGGAGAAGGTATTAGTTTTTAGGTAATAAAAAATTCTGATCCACATCTGAAATTGAAATTAAGCCTACCTGGCTGTTTGTTTACTGAGGGCTTCAATTGAAAGAGTACAGCCCGGAAGTGTTATACAGAGACATCGGCTATTATATTTAAAAATAGGAATCCGATGCTAATCCGTCATTAGAAAAATTTCCGTCGCCCGACAATGAGAGATCTCCGAAGTCAACCGATGTGACACCTTAATGGAATTAGTCCCCCCCCCCTTAAAAGGGTGGGGGGAGTTGGTTGTTTGTTTGTGTTAAGAATCATAAAACACGCTTAAAGAATGACAATTTGTTTTCGAAGAAGTCATTTCCTTTATCTAAAAACAGGGAGTTCGAATGTGGGGGGGGGGGGATGACGTACTGAAAGTGTGACGTTTTCAAGGGATTGCAAGATAAGCGACGGTTCCTTATCGCCAGCACCGATGCCATTGGGGGGTAATATTATCTGCATGGATTTGTGCGCCCACGTCAGGCGGGAGTGATTGTCTACACAGGAATAAGCAGATGACGCAGGCTGAGTGACGTTCTTGACGCATGGCGGGGCACAGGTTTTTGGCTGACGCGCGAATCAATTTATATTTGCCCTGAGTTAACCAAGATAGGCTATGTGGCGACTTTAAAAATAAACCAATTTTTGACGGGGCACAGTGCGATTGGGGAGTACCAGAACAGGTTCCACCGTAAGAGTGATCAATGTCAGTGTGGAGAGAAACAAACCATAGAGCATTGTTTATTCTCCTGTAAGCTATTTAGAGATATTAGAAAGACGCTACCCAATGATACAGAGTAGTGAGACAAGAACAAATTATATATATAATAGCCGTTGTCTCTGTATAACACTTCCGGGCTGTACTCATCTTTCAATTGAAGCCCTCAGTAAACAAACGGCCACTTAGGCTTAATTTCAATTTCAGATGTGGATCAGAATTTTTTATTACCTAAAAACTAATATCTTCTCCATAAAATCACGTTTGTTCAGCCTATTTTTCTATAAAACATTCAGAACTAAAAAAATTGGATGCTTTTATCTGTATATTTGATGGTGCATTCACATTCGACAGAGTTCTCTCCCCAACTCCTGTCACATCACTTAGTAACGGTAACATTAGACACGGTATTTAGAACCACCACCCTTCCCGCCCTTGATCTTGGTGTCTCCCCCGACCCCGCTCGACACCATTTGACCCGCTAACCTCACTCTGCTTCTTTGAAGGACCGCCAGAGGACGCGATCGGGCGCAGGGAAACACAGTACAGAGACATAAATCACTGGAATAGGCAGAGAGCGCTGTACAAGTCTGCACGCGCTATGACAGTTTTTAAAAATCTGTTTACTTTTGCGATGAATTCTGAAAGTAAACAAACTTGAATGTGGATGAATCAAGTAGCTCAAGTATTCATATCGCGTAGTGAGCTGTAAAAAACTGGATGGTAGTCTACTACTCCAATCGCATGAAAAACTAAATAAATAAAAAATAATGAAAGGGTTTGCTTTTACAAGGTGTGGATTAAATGCAATATTGTTAGATAATTCGGGATATTTTTTAACTTTCATATACTTTTTCCATTATGACGTCATTATTAGCATTATGACGTCAAAATGACGGGTTGGATGGCAGTCTACTACTCCAATCCCATGAAAAACTAAATAAATAAAAAATAATAAAAGGGTTTGCTTTTACAAGGTGTGGATTAAATGCAATATTGTTAGATAATTCGGGATATTTTTTAACTTTCATATACTTTTTCCATTATGACGTCATTATTAGTATTATGACGTCAAAATGACGGGTTACCTTCTAGTTCTATAAAAATTATTATTGCAAGAAGTACATAAAGAAAATTGTGAGTGTCCTTTTGGACTTTCATTTACCTTTTGTTCATCCTTAATAGCCAGTTGCTTTTTATGTACAAAACCAAATACTATGTATGTGCAATTTGATTGGAAATGAAGTTGTTTTATATTACAATTTAAAGTAAATATAACAAATAAATTGAATAGGCATTAGTATAACTGTTGTAGTGTAATTATACTGTTAAAGAGGTACGAGTTTAGTAGTTTTAAGTAGAAGACTTATTGAATCTATACTATGTTAAATTTGTGTGCTGCTACAGTTTACGTGCCGTTATGCACTTTTATGTAATTGCGACATTGGGCATATGTTAAGTAGCAATGTGTATATCTAGTTAGATTTGTACAGGAATAGTGATTATACAATTTGATTCAAAATGTTAAAGTAAAAAGTTTGTAAAATACTTGTCACAGTAATATATTGTTTTGGCTAGTCATAGTGGTACTAGTATGGTGTTTATACAAATTGTTCTTTAAAGAAAAATGTGGTAAAGAAAACCTGTAAAATAGATGTTTAAGTAATATGGTGCTTATATAATACGTTCTAATATTGATAAAGAAATGTGAAATATAGGTTAATGCAAAGTGCATAATATGAAAGTAAAGTGGTTTATACCTAAAATAAAGTGTAAATATGTGAAATAATAGTTATGGAGACAGATTTAATTACGAACGGATAAGAGGTTTTGACTCTCTTAAACTACACTGGTGTAAGAAATTAAGAGAATTTGCAGACCTGGTCGATTATCTCTAAAACTACTGTACCGATTTTAATGAAATTTGATATGTACATACCTTGATACAATACAAAACAAATAACCATTTAATAATTGTAATACACACGCATGATCGTGCGTAACACTCGTTGGAGTCGGAAGGTATGAAACAGCGGTTGCAGAATAAACAAAAAAAATGGGTTAATAGATGGGTTAATAGGGGGTATGGTCCCCTCTTACAGATATACAGGTCTCGCAGCGTGACATTTCATACTTGAAATAAGGCAGTTTATCATTTCCTGTGGCAGTTGGTCCCACTCGTTCAGCAACGCTGTTTTCATTCCCTGAATGGTTCTCGGAGGGGGGTTGCGAGTTGCAATTGCCCTACCCAGAGCGTCCCAGACATGCTCTATAGGGTTAAGGTCTGGAGATCTGGCTGGCCAATCAATCGGGTGAATATCCTCACTCTCTAGAAATTCGTCGACCAGAAGATCTCTACGTAGCCTCGCGTTATCGTCCATTAAAATGAACTCAGGGCCAACTGCACCCCTGAAAAGGCGAACATAGGGCTCCAAGACCTCATCCCTATGCCTCACACCAGTCACAGTGCCGCTTTCAAAGACATGGAGAGGTGTGCGGTCATCCAACATGATGCTTGCCCAGCCCATTAAACCTCCTCCGTCCTCCGTCTTACTTAACCAACCCGTCGGACGGGTTTGTAACCAGTTGCGCCGCGCGTGTGCGTGGCTCCATTCAGTTACATAGGTTGCGACTCATCACAGATTGGTTTGTGATTTGAGTCAGTTATCAGTTTCTTTTGAGTTGCTCCGTGTGCAGACGGCCTATGTCTCAGGCGGAGTGTACTTGGCTTTATGCGATGGCTGGTAGCACTGTTTGGAAAAAAAAATTGCTGTGTGGACTCTTGAGTCCAGGTCAGAGTATTTCCATTTGAATTATATTTGCCCCTATCGGGATGGTTAGCTGCCAACCGTTAGAATCGCGGTGTTTTTAAAGGCCTAAACAAAGATGATGAATGTAATACCTCCATATTAAAGGCATACATTAAAAGGTCACTTAACCGTCAGAAAGGACGACATCAGTGGCGTAGCTAGAACTTTTGCCGCCCGGGGCGGTCTCCAATTTGCCGCCCTTTCTAAGTCAATCAATTGGTATCCGAGCAAAATTTTTGTCCTGTAAATCTGTATCCGAGCAAAATTTTTAGAGATATTTTCAACCCTACATTGACTTGACGATGAGGAAAAATATTCGAAATCATATAATAATTCATAATTCGTAGAAATCGAATAGTAAACTTATGAATTGAACAAGTGGTTTTTTAGAACTACAGTTGGCTCTCTGTTTATCGACTTTCAAGGGATCGTGAAAAATCGTCCTTAAGTAGAGATCGCCCTTAAACAGAATTTGTGAAAAAGTAACATTTCCCACAACGTCGGAGGGGCCGGGACTGGGAAATATCGTCTTTAAATAGAGATCATCGTTAAGTAGAGCGTCTTTAAACAGAGAGCCAACTGTAATACTAAATAAAAATATGGCGCCCCAAAATATGTGCCGCACGGTGCGGACCGCACCCACCGCACCCCCCTAGCTACGCCACTGGACGACATTACATAACGAATCAGGCTTAAATCAGTCACTGTCCCTTCCTTCGAATGAGATAGATGACTTTATCCATGAATATTGGTTTCAGTTCACAAGTGTCGAATTCTTTCAATTTGACAATTTCTAAACAGATGTTACGCTTTTTATGTTATTCATATTAACTGATATTTACTATTTACGTTAATTATTAAATATTACAAATGAATGTATTTATTCCAACTATTAGGGGAAAGTACTAAAGAAGTATGACGGAATCGGAGACGCTTTTACTATATATTAATTGATTTATTACAATACCATTAAAAACGAAATATACGTGAAGAGTTTTATTTCATTCTTATGATACTCTCAAAACAGCAAACATAAACTCATCGGCTAGCATAAACCTGGCATAAAAGTTGGTCCAGAGCAATACAAATTGCTACAATCTCCCTATCAAAGTATGTTTTATGTGTCCCTACGGGTGCATAAAATGAAAAAAAGATCACGGTGGACTCCCTGCACCAACGTTAATATAGCCTGCGTACTTTGAGCCGTCAGTAAACATACGAAGTCAGTCCTCCTGGGGATATAGTATGATTTGACTGTTTCGAAGATCTTAAGACGTCTTCACTAGTATTACCCTTAATTACACTTTTGACAAAGTCGATACAGACACAATAATCTGTTAAATCTAATGGATTACAAGGGGGCGGCAAAAATTCAGAATCGAAACTTAAGTTTGTCTTCTTTAAGCCAATTACTTTTTTGCTCTAGTCCAGGGGTTCCCAACCTTTTTATAGTACCGTACCTGTACGTTGTAAAAAATTTGATGACGTACCGGTAGACCAAAAATTTTGAAATGGCGAATAAAATGCAACGGAGAACATTTGTAATAAAGACAAGTAACTTGGGATATATTTTTATTGCTAAACATATACATAAAATATAATAATCACTTTAAAAAATGCACAATTAGTGAGAAGGTTCGACCTGTTTATTATTAACTAAAGAAGTAATACCGGGCTCAATGTTTGTCAGTTTAAGGCGAAGTTCCGATTCACTGTCCAGCAAAGCTCTGTATTTGGTTTTCATCGCAGTCATTGCAGAAAATCCTTTTTCACATAAATATGTGGTCGCAAATGGTATTAAAAATTTTACTGCTTGGCAAGAAACTTCTCAGATACGGTTATAATTCGCAAACACACTTACAGACACAGTTATAATTCGCAGGCGAGTGCCAAATTTTTATGGGGCGGTCATAGATAACACATTCAGGTGTAGACGGCATCTTTTGAGATTAGGCAAATCCCAATAAAGTATTACAACACAAACAATGGATAAGAAATTCCAAACTAAAATATTAAAACGCATGGATTATTAGTTACTATAGTCATTTCTTTTCTTTTTTCGTAATACAGATTTTTAATAGATTTTTTTTTAATTGAAAAATCAGTCGCGTACCGGTAGCTGCTTGGCCGCGTACCGGTACTGGTACGCGGGAACCACTGCTCTAATCCATGCTGCTGTGATTTAAGGTTCCGCTCAGTAGTCAGAGAATCACTGTCCCGAAGTGAGAAGCAATCCGGAAGTCTAACTATTTTTTCTAAAGTAGCAAGTCTACTTACTAACTTAATAGGTCTTATAAACTTAATAGGTCTGTTATTTGTGCACACCATTATAGCATCTTTTGGTGTAGATTTAACTGCACAGGTAATCAAGCGTAACGTTTGATTCTGAAATCTCTATAGAGTATTGATAATTTGACCTGACGCTGCTACCAAGCGCAGAGAAAATAAGTATACAGCGGTACTTCCGAAAAACGGACAGTCACGGGACCAAAAGTTTTGTCCACTATTAGGAGGTGTCCGCTATTGGGGAGGACAACCTTTTTATAAAAACGTTTTTGCACTTTTGTTGGACATTTGATTGAAAATTACGGCTGCAATTTTAGTTAAAAGGGAAAATTAATTAGGTAAGAAAAGAATAACTATTTACTACTTTACCTTTTTGTTGTGTCCTTTTATCTTGCATTAAATAATCCCAAAATACAATGTATAAGAGCTAAATTATTTTAATTACTACTGATAAAAATCTGTTAACAATGTTTGATTTCTCTTTTTTACACAACAAATCTGTTAACAATGTTTGATTTCTCTTTTTTACACAGCAAATCTGTTGTTCAAGGTGAATCTTCATAGGATTTAGCTTTGCTAGTCCCTCCGAATCCTCATTGTTCAGAAAGGACTGTTTTAATTGTTCGCTGTATTTCAGTGCTTTCGAATAATGTTTGATTTTGCAGTCTTCCATTGGCGATTCCTCATCATCATCGTCAGAAAGGGCCAGTGCTTCAGTGGTGTCCAGATGAATGGAATTGGAAACATGCAGGTTTTCTTCCTCGATGGATAAATCGTGGTCGATCTTGACATACTCTTCAAAGTTGACATTTGGATCCAAATTGGATACTAGATCCGAAAATTCTTTTTGGCTTTTTTTCAGTAGTACTGTCAGTTGCCACTTCGCTTGTACTCAAATTTTTTTTATTTATTTTTTTTTAATTTCTAATGGCAGAATAAAAGACAACTGTAGACATAAAAACACAATAGAACAAGTAAGAAATCTGAACTACAGTAAGGCCGTCTGCACACGGGGCAACTCAAAAGAAACTGATAACTGACTCGAATCACAAACCAGTCCGTGATGAGTCGTAACCTATGTAATTGAATGGAGCCACGCACACGGCGCAACTGGTTACAAACCCGGTCGACCGGGTTTTCGTACATCAATGTTCGTGAAACATCTAGGCTTAGCTTTCCAATAACAACTGGCGTTTCGAAGTCTCCCAGCAAGTTGGCAACACAGCAAAAATTTTCCCGCCACTACATTTTTCACCCTTAAAACATAAGTCTTGTCCGGAAGGACGCGGTAAAAGAGGCCAGTCTTATCGGCATTGAAAATGTCTCTCATCATATCCTTTGCACAAAGATTTAAGCTTTCCAATCCAATCTGTTACTTCATTTGAATTCACAAATTTTTCTTCGCCACAAATCTGTTTAAAAGATATGTTGTGACGTGAGCAAAACACCACATACACGAATGTTCTTTGCATTAGCAAAACGGAACCATTTCATCAACACTTCGTCAATTTCGCTTGTTTCTGTCTTACAAATTTTTCTGTCCTTCAAATTTTTCAAATTTTCGTTCGAATTCAGGAACCACATTTTTCGAATTCCTTCTTTATCCTTCAAAAGTTCACTAATCTGCGTTTTGCCAAAGTGGAAACATTCGGCAAAGCTACAAACGCTCAGCTTTTCCTTTTCAGCAAATTCCAAAACGTCAATTTTTTCTTTCAAATTCAATCCCATCCTTTACGACGCCATTTTAACACGATCTGAATCAGTTTGCACTGTCGCAATAAACTGAATAGTCAAGTAAAGTTTTAGCCTTGCCAGTGACCAACGATCAAGCCCTCCAAAACAGGTTTCGCGCCTCTAAATTCCAAGAAACACGGGGAGTTTTGGAAGACTAGGAAGAAAGAAAGGGTGAGGGGGGGGGGGGGGCAGAAGAATGCCATTGGACACATTTTAGGGTCGAATTCCATTGTGTCAAGTACAAAAGGGAGGAGTCGGGAAAAGTTCGCCGTAAGGACGCATAATCGTATATTTTTAACTTGCTTATTTGAATAGTTTTGAAATGTTTGCCAAAATAATTGAAAGTTTTTCAAAACTACCTGTCCGCTATCCAGAGGGAATAACATGTATTGTCCTATATAAAATGACTGGGACTCGTGTAAAAATGTCCGTTAGTTAGAGGTGTCCGTTAATTGAGGTACCACTGTATATACTGTGTGAATATATATATATATATATATATATATATATATATATATATATATATATATATACTAAATATAATTGATAAAACTATGAATAAAAATTACATTAATCTAAAAATAATCTGTAATTACTTGGTTTAAGAAAAAATTTGCGGTGAAAATTGAATCCCGGATGAACTCTTTTCTTGGATATCTCTACAGGTGAAGAAAAATTCAATCTCCCAGATCAGAAGCACCACGAAAAGGCGTGCCTACGTTAATTACCAGGTAGTGGTGTCTGATTTATAGCAGATCGAGAAAACACCGTAGGTGTCGGTGAGCGTGTCTTTATTTGCATGTGTCGATGCCAACACCAGAAGTCGAATATTGATTTCCGTTAGCTTATGCTTAATACATGAGGAATCCCGTCGGTCATCATTCTCTGTCGAAATGGTGAACGGAGGCTGTCGTAAATCCTTTAGTCTAGTCTAAAGCAGCCTAACACCTCATACATTTTGAGTTGACATCGATTAAAAGATGGAAGCGGGAAGACGCTTAAAAAAAAAAAAAAATTGTGCGGTCGGGGGACCCCCGTCAGGAACGAAGTTCCTTACGTTAGTTTTTCAACTCTAAACGTGATTTAATATGTAGATTTCTATTCATTATATATATGTATGTATATATATATATATATATATATATATATATATATATATATATATATATATATATATACATATATATATATATGTATATATATATATGTATATATATATATATACATATATATAATCAATATGTATATATATATATATATATATATAGATATGTATATATATATATATATATATATATGTATATATATATATATATATATATATATATATGCTATTCCAAGAATGAGTGGGAATAGAAACGGCCAGCGCTCGTGCGGGGATTTGAACCAGGGACCTCTCGCTCCGTAGTGCGATAGTCCGATACTCCGTAGTCCGATGCGATAACCATTCAGCCACAGAGTCATTGAAAAAAAGCTCTTATGAAGGGGGCATAACGCTTTTTCGTTACGTGACGATTCCTGCCAGTTCCTCTACTGTAAGCCGCGTAAAGGAACTTCGTTCCCAAACAAAAGTGGTGAACTTACGTTAAGAGAGGATTCGTAAACGCAATCGATATCGGGGATTAATTATTATCGAAAATGGTTTTACTATTTAGATACGGTAAGACTTTAACGTGTTTAATGCCTGTTTGGTTAACATTTGAACTCAAGTTAAGGAAAGATGAAGAATATCTTAATGCCTTTGAAATAGAAATTAATGTAAAACATACCCTTTACTAGGGCACGACTGACGAATTGCCATCAGAAATAGAGTATGTGTGAAATGCGTATTTTTGCCGTTCATCTATATATATAAAACAGTTCCGTAACTGACTCATTCCTTCACTGACTGACTGACTGACTGACATACAACGCACAGACCAAACCACTGGACCTAAAGGGCTGAAATTTTGCATGGCGATTCTTCTAATAGTGTAGGGGTGCACTAAGAAAGATTTTTCAAAAATTCTTCTTAGATTTTTTAAAATTAAATTTTTAAGCTGTTTTTAAAACTTTTTTTACGTTTGCATTTAAAATAATACATTGAGGGTTATAAAATTTATATCACGAGAAAGATCATAAAAATTCCTTCAAAATGAAATTTTTTTCGAATTTTTACCTCCATTTCCTGATTTTTGGTGAATTTTTAAAGATTAATTTTTAGAATTTAATTTATTAAATGCCGATCACGTGATTTCTTTTTCTGGTACTTTCAATAAATTTATCGTCACGTGCGTAACAACTAAATAGACAAAAAAAATATTTTTTTCTCTTTCTAATGCAGCAGACGATTGGATATTATCCAAAAAAAATGCATATCCCTTACGATTTTTTTTATAAATATATATATATATACAGGGTGTAACGAAACTCTTGGGCAAAACTTTAAGGGGTGATAGTACACATCAAGACAAACAATATTACATAGGAAACTTTGGGTCCCAAACGTCTTCCAAAGGAGATAGACGCCATTAAAGTTTAGGGTCCGAAATTTCAAATGATCATAAAAAACGGGAAAATTTGTCGATTCGTTTGCTGTTTTCGCTTAAATTATTCTTTATGTCAAGATTTTCTAGAAAATAAATTTTAAAGATAAAGTTAAAAAAAATGCCTATAGAGGGCGCTTTAGACTTTGGAGTAACAAACAACTATTTTTTACTGTTATTTTTTGTATCAGATTAAATGCTTTCAAAAGCTTAGACTTAAACCTAAATTTTGAGCTCAAAATCTGAATCGTTGGGGGTGGTTATGTCGCGAAAACTCAACAGTGTTCAGGAGGTGAAATTTGAACCTCCTCCTCCCCTGTACGCAGTTCAGTTATTCACGATTTTGGATGCTCGGTCGTAGACCAGGCAGCAAGTATTACCCACTAAACGTAAAAGAAACGAGAGAGGGATGAATGACAAAAATGTGTGGGCCGGAATTATCCACGATCATTTGATCGGGCCATATCTTCTGCCAAGGCGCTTGAACGGAGGAACGTATCTGGTATTCCTACAAGAGGTGCTTCCAGTTCTGCTGCAAAGTGTTCCAGCCAACATAAAGGCTCGTATGTGGTTCCCACATGATGGAGCGCCTGCACATTTCAGCTCAAGTGTGAGAAGTGCATTGGATACAGCATATCCAGGGTGATGGATTGGACGGGGTGGTCCGGTAAATTGGCGGCACGCTCGCCTGACCTCTCCTTTCTAGACTTCTTCCTCTGGGGCCATATGAAGAGTCTTGTTTACGCAAGCCCTGACGACTCCAACGAGGAACTGGTTGCGAGAATTGCCGTCGTAGCAGGCGATATCCGGGAGATGCCCGGGGTATTTGCTAATGTTCGAAAGTTTTTCCGCCGGCGGTGTGAGGCCTGCATCCTTGCTGGTGGGCGCTCTTTCGAGCAGTTTTTGTGATTCCACAAGAAAATCATGCGTGTATCATTTTCTACGTGTCATTCATTCAACCTTCATTCATGCGCACGGCGTGCGTACATCAAATTTTTTTTTCGAGAGGAGAAATTGCTCATGTCTAGTATTATGAATAATTTTTTTAATTTTGTCATCCCTCTCTAGTTTATTTTACGCCTAGGAGGTAGTAGTTGCTGCCTGGTCTACGACACAAAGTCCTACGACACCAAGATCGGGAATAACTGAACTCTGTTCAGGAGGGAGGGAGTTTCAAATTTCAACTCCTGAACACAATTCCGTCTGCGCTACTTAACCACCCCCAACGAATCAGATTTTGAGCTCAAAATTTAAGTTTAAGGCTAAGCTTTTGAAAGTATTTAATGTGATAAAAAAAATAACGGTAAAAAATAGTTGTTCGTTACTCCAAAGTCTAAAGCGCCCTCTATCGACATTTTTTTTTTACTTTATCTTTACATTTATTTTTCAAAAAAAAACTGACAAAAAGAATAATTTTAGCTAAAACCGCTAACGAATTGACCCATTTTTCCGTTTTTTATAATCATTTGAAATTTTGGACCCTAAACTTTAATCGCGTCTATCTCCTTTGGAAGACGTTTGGGACCCTAAGTTTCTTACATAATATTGTTTGTCTTGATGTGTACTATCACCAGTGGCGCACCCAGGATTTTTTCTTGGGGGGGGCCGAGATGAATGGATAAAAATATTTATAATGCATGGGGGGGGGGCCGAGATGAACGAATAAAAATATTTATAATGCAAAATCAATATTTCTACTTCTTTGGGGGGGCCAGGGCCCCCTGGGCCCCCCCCTGGGTGCGCCACTGACTATCACCCCTTAAAGTTTTGCCCAAGAGTTTCGTTACACCCTGTATATAGAAAGATATATATTTTACATCAATTGTATACATTGATCATCGCATTTATTATAAATATATATATTTATTTTTTGGCATAAATTGCATACGTTGACCGTTGTATTTAATTTGAATGTACTCCGTAGCGAAGCGCGGGTTTTCAGCTAGTTTGAATATAAGCAATAATTCCAATTTGTAACGAACGATTTCCCTTTTTTTTCCAGCTTCGGAATTTCTGCTGTCACCCTCTTACGGTAGACTGTACTGTCAATTTTTTTCAACTTTATGCATCCACGAAATATTGAACTTGGTGCGTTGAGATCTATCTATAAGTTAAATATGCTCTTAAGGCGACAATGGACCTTCAGACTGATAAAAATATGTCCTCAAAACGATTTTTTTTCTTTCAGAAAATAATTCTGCAACTCATCAGCTTTAAATTTTAGAAGAAAGTATGTTGATCCGATCATTATTAACCGATTTATAAGTATTTTTTTCAAATGTAAACAATGGAAATGTTAGTCAAATTAAAACTTTAAATGCCATTTTCTCAAAACAAGTTTTTATGTCGTTTCGGTAAGTTCAAAATGTTCCATGCGTCATAATTTTTCTTGAATTTTCATAAAATTTCATAAAATGATTATTTATATATGTTAGAATAAAACTTAGTAATCAAATCATTATACTATTTTAAAACAACACGGCGCAACTGGTTACAAACCCGTCGACGGGTTTGTAACCAGTTGCGCCATGTGCGTGGCTCCATTCAATTACATAGGTTACAATTCATCACGGACTGGTTTGTGATTTGAGTCAGTTATCAGTTTCTTTTGAGTTGCTCCGTGTGCAGACGGTCTTAAACTTCCTTAGTGAACTTCATCGTCCGGGTTTTGCCTTGAGAGAGTCTATTTTCCTATCTCGTTATAGTAAATCTAATTAGCATCATAACTCTTTTACCGATATTGACCTTTTTATATGAATCTTTCCTTACTACCTTTACAAATTTTTGTGGCGAAAAAAAGTTGCAGAAAAGTTAAAGACAGCGTGTCCAACCACACTTACGACAAAGTTATACCAGAGCACACACTTATTTCACTGGAAAGACATTTTAAGTGAATATTATAAAAAAAATAACGTGTTTTTGACTCATTTAAATTAAACTTTTATGTCTTTACTGCACAAACGTCCACACTCGTGTATCGACTGGTATCTATATACATCTACAGTGGCTCCCAAAAGTGTTCGTACACTTACGAATTTCAATGAAATAGGGGTCAATCCATTAATTAAAATGAATATTTCAGAATGGGTATTTAATAACAAGATCTATAATCTATTCTTAACAAAACTACATAAAATATTTTGAAAACATATTAAAACTTTATCCAGTTGAAACCAGTAATCAAAAAGTAACAAAAACTTTATCTCACAAAAGTCATCGTACACTGAAATATTTTCGGATAAATTCATAATTCAAATGATCGACTGGCGCTTTATTTTGATTTTTGAATTGTGGTGGCATTTAAAATATCATTTGGCCTTTAATTTTTGCTTGCCTACTCCGTAATATTCAATTTATTATTTAAAAATGGCTCGTAGTCGTAAAGAAACAACAAACAGCATTCGAAAATTGATTATTTTTCATCATAGTAGTGGTGAATCAGTTCGGAATATTGCTAAATTACTTAATTTATCCCATTCTACTGTGCAGTATGTGAAAAACACTTTAAAGAAGAAAATTGGATCGAAAACAAGGTAAGAAAAGGCCGTCCGGCAAAGTGAACAAGACGTGATCAGAGATTTTTAATTAGAAAATTTGTGAAAAATTCACGTTTGAGTGTTATAAAAGTTTCTGCAGAATTCAATGAAACATTTTCTACTTCAATTTCGCCTGAAATTTTTTGACGAGTTCTCAGAACAACTGGATTACATGGGCGTTCTGCCCATAGAAAATTTTTTGTGAGTGAGAAAAACAGAAAGTTTTGGCTTCCCTTCGCACTATCAATGATAAATAAGCCCCAAACCTATTGGAATAATGTCTTATTTGCCGATGAAAATGTTTGATGCTGATGGGCGTATAATTGTATGGAGAAGAAAAAAATTAGGAACTTAATCCCAAGAACTTAGTAGGAACAGTTACGCATGCCGGTGGAGGTATCCTTGTGTGGGGGTGCATGTCAGCATCAGGACTAGGAAATTTGGTATTTATTGATGGCATAATGAATCATGCTGTTTATATAAATATTTTAAGAGACAATTTAAAATTATCAGCTCAAAATTTGGGTATTGGAAACAACTTTGTTTTTTATCCAGATAACGAACCTAAGCACACGGCTCTCAACGTTCACATCTGGTGTCTATAATTGTCCACAAGTTTTGAAAACACCACCTCAATCGCCAGATTTAAACCCAATAGAACATATTTGGAGAGAACTGAAGGTTCGAGTACGAAAACACGACATTCACACGAAAAGCGAACTAAAAACAATTACGATGGAAGAATGGATGAACATTGATGAAAAGATTACAAAAGAACTAAAGCAATCTATTCCCAGACGTTTAAAAGCTGTTGTGGATGCTAAAGGATATCCTACTAAATATTAATTTAATGAAAAATGAGAATATTTACTAATATGTAGAGATTTTTTACAAGTGTACGATGACTTTTGTGAGATAAAGTTTTTGTTACTTTTGGATTATTGGTTTCTTAAAAATAAACTTTTACTATGTTTTCAAAAATATTTCATGTAGTTTTGTTAAGAATAGATTATAGATCTTATTATTAAATACCCATTCTGAAATATTCATTTTAATCAATGGATAGACCCCTATTTCAATGAAAATCGTAAGTGTACGAACACTTTTGGGAGTCACTGTATATAATATATAAAACAGTTCCGTAACTGACTGACTGACTCACTGACATACAACGCGCAGACCAAACCGCTGGACCTAAACGGATGACATTTTGCATGGCGTTTCCTCTTATGGTGTAGGGGTGCACTAAGAAAGATTTCTGAAAAATTCTTCTTAGATTTTTTAAAATTAATTTTTAAGCTGTTTTTGTAACTTTTTTTAAGTTTGCATTCAAAATAATAATTTGAGGGTTATAAAATTTATATCACGAGAAAGATCCTAAAAATTCCTTTAAAATGAAACCTTTTTCGAACCTTTGCCTAGATTTTCTGATTTTTGGTGAATTTTTAAAGATTCATTTTTAGAATTTAATTTATTAAATGCCGATCACGTGATTTCTTTTTCTGGTACTTTAAATAAATTTATCGTCACGTGCATAACAACTGAGCATCTAATGCAGCAGACAATTGGACATTATCCAAAAAAAAAAAGAAAATATATATCCCTTACGATTTTTTTTATAAATAAATATATATATATATATATATATATATATATATATATATATATATATATATATGTGTGTATGTATGTATTTTACATCAATTGTATACATTGATCGTCGCATTTATTATAAATATATTTATTTATTTATTTTTGGCATTAATTGCATACATTGACCGTTGTATTTAATTTGAATGTACTCCGTAGCGAAGCGCGGGTTTTCAGCTAGTTTTCTCATATGTGTGATGTTTATTTCTTCATTAAATGTATACTTTCGGTTAAATCTACGTTCCTCTAGCTGACTTTGAAGTGTCTATGGCCGACACTCAACACCGGATTAACATTGTTCCACAATGACGGATCGAGGAAAATAAAATCAACAGGTTTCTGTAGATGAAAAAAAAATGAGAAAGAGAAAATAGAAAACCAAGAGGTGTGGTCTTTAATTCCTCGGCATTCATTTGGCAATGCGGAAAGAGTTCAGTGCATCTGGCGTCAACAATTCGTCAAAAGTGGCGTTGGAGGCAAACGAGAAGTGGCAAGAACGATGACAACCTGATCAAGTATTTGCCACCAGATAGGCACTTCTGGACTGGCATACCTAATGGGAAAAGCCGTGTTTCTCAAAGGAATGAAAGATTTATGAAGTAGCCTTGTAAGACGGCAAGGTTGTTTTTAGGTAATCATCGTTGTTTTTTTCGGTAAACGTGTGATCAGTTCCTCGTTATATTTCAACTACACTGCCACCTGAAAAATGAACGCTGAAGCGAAATCTCCAAATCTGATAAAATCAATAACTCGGGAATGAATAGCGCCCTTTACACGTACGCTCTTGGAGTGCTTGGAGCGTACGGGATTGCGCGCGGGAAAACTCGCAGTATGCTCCAAAGCAGCTTTCCCTTCCTCTCCGACACCTTCACACGTGCACTCAATCGCGTGGGATCGGGGTTTCACGCGGGAAAGAGCGTACGTGTAAAGGGCGCTAATGTGTCTCATATGACAGGAATGGTATTCATTCGACTGGATTTTAAGACACGTTTAAAATTTGACTTCGCTTGGTTCAAACATAAAAATGCAATATTATCCCTCGGGCAAGTTCTCGAAATTTAAGTTTAAGGGTATTGCTCTAAATTTATTCGAATCCCTAGAGCTTTTACCAATTTTATCGTATATCAGAAGCTTGGTGTCAAGAATATGGTCGATTTTTGGTGGGATTTGAGCTCCCTGGCTTTTAGAGTGTTTATCTTCTTCCTTATGTTGAAAACGAGATAATTTCCTAATCCCTTACAAGGACGACAAATTTCATATTAGTTTTGCATATGTATAAATATTTTAGGCATAGACGGAGTAATAAAAGATATTAAGTATGAAAGGAATGAAGTATAATCTATCCTTTATTCCTTCAATTCTTAAAATCTATCATAACTCAGTCTGCTCGGTTCTATTTTCCAGTCTTATCTCATTTTTTTATATTTTGTCAATTAGATTCGATAACGGGTGTCCCCCGTGTGTGGTCTCCACCCCCTCCCTCGCAACATCCCAAGCGGTTTTTCTTCCCCCCTTATTTATATCGAAGATTTCAATGTTCTTGTCATTTGTAAAGGGTTCAGAGTGACCATCTCACCAATGTTCCTCGGCCTGACTGTCTATTAATGAGATCAAAACATGTTGCCATCCTTTTTATTTGGTTATCGCTATTGCGAAGCTTTATAGTTGGGGGAAACCCTTGTACCTAGGGCCGGCTATTTTCAAATGGCAGTATCTTTACTGATAACAACTTACAATAATAAAAATAGTTTGTATACATTACGTGCTTTATTCTCTTTAAATAAAAATCACATCAAGTGTAGAAAAAAAATTTTGTAAATAATATTGAAAATTAAAAAAAAAATTACAAATGGCCCTAGGTACAATAACACTATTGTACCTAGGGCCAGTTATTTCCAAAAACTGAAATTCTTGTTTACAATAAAAAAAACAATTTGTATGCATTATTTCTTTCATGCACAACTTCTAAAATCTTCGTAAGGAAGAAATGTTAATTGTAGGCAATGTCTTAAAGAAAGAATTGTTTATTATTTCATCACTTTCTAATGTATGTTTTTCTCCATTGTCTTCTTAATGATCCCACATAAATTTTCTTTTTCAAACAGATTTCGCAACATTTTTTTTTTAACAATTACTTTTTTCAATATTTGTGCTTCAATTTCATTTTTCTCGGGGGTATCAGTGAGAATGCTGCACCTGCCAAGTTTTCGTCCACCTCTTTTCTACCAGAGGCCATGGCCCTAGGTACAAGACAAGATTATGACCCTAGGTAGAAGATGTTGTTGTTTTTGGTAAAATGGCTTCCATAGCCAAAGACCTGTAGAAACCAAACTTTGTTTTTATATAATTTTTTCCTTTAATGATTACAAAAATTATCTGCTATACATTAAAACATAAGTTTGCACTTACTTTCACAAAATAAGACTTCAAATTGAAGTGAAAAAAATTTAGTGTTGATCTTCAAACCAAGACTTTCTTTTCTATTTAACTATAGCTTCTTCTTGCTTTCGTTAAAAATGGCTGTTATGATTTGAAACAGTGTTGTCACTCACTCCATTGAGTAAAATTGCTGTAAAATAATAATTATTTGAATAAAGCATGGTGGCCCTAGGTACACGATGGCCATAGGTACAAGAGTTTCCCCTACTGTTTTTACCTCCACAAGTTTCCTGCAAGTGGTTATTGATAGCAGTTCAATTTCTTAGATTTCTCGTGTACGTCAAAACGTTCCAACCTTCAATCACCCATAATCGAAGATTTTTTTTTTTTCAGACATCGAAGAAACCTCCTTCCCACTAGGGATGCGACATCGATGTCGATGTTTTCAAAACATCGATGTTCTAAACATCGATTTATTAAAGCCGATGTTTTTTTAACATCGATGTTTCGTGCTCGATGTTTTACGTTGTCTCGATTTTTTTTTAAATGAAAAAGTACCATAATAAAAAATATACCACGTAGCATAATTTTCACACTCAGTAAATGTAAGTCTGAGTTCTGTAAAGGACGAATACAAAAGGAGGAACGATTCCTTAGCAAACAGACAAATGGCAATCAACAACCAATGAACCAATCAGAGCGCTTGGAATGTTCTTGACACTCCAGAACTTTCGATGGGGTTTTACTTTATAAATAGTATATACATGAGATCAGCCATTTAAGTTTTTGTTTTGTTCTGGTTTTATATAAGTTGATGTTAATATTATTAGTAAGATGTTTCCTAAAAGTACCGTTTGAAAGTATTTTTCCAAAACTTCTGACAAATTAGCGAAATGCAATATTTGCCTTAAAACTTCTGGCAATTCCACGAATTTATCTCGACATTTGAAGGCAAAACATGGCGATATTTACAAAAAAAATTTTGAGTCACCAATGTAGCCCAAGGCAAAAGCAACCAAGTTTTTGTCATTAGCCTAATCAGAGAGTAAAATTAAATCCCCCCCCCTCACACGACTAACTGAAGTAACATTAATGTTAGATGTTACTAAACCAGTTTTAAAAAATGGATGTTCTAAAACATCGATGTTTAAAAACATCGATGGTTTTTGGGCGATGTTTTATTAGCATCGATGTTTTAATATTCAATATCGATGATTCAAAACATCGATGTTTTGTTATCGATGTCGCATCCCTACTTCCCACTTTGTACAAACATCTGGTAAAGTACTCATGGAACATTATTTTTTGGCAGTGCATAATAACTGCGCAGAGACGATGTCCTTCCTACAGATGAGTCACCCAGAACCTCTGCGATTCCAATAACATCGGATATGCGAAGAAAAATGCAATGCGAAATTCCCTCCAAGGTACGAGACCTTGAGTTCGAGAATGAACAGCTCACATTTTCGAAACTTTTTTTTTTCAAAATTTCAATGGCAATCAATAAGCAAAAAGATAAAAAAAAAAGTACAAGAAAACAGACAACAACAAGAAAAAAAAGGTAAAACAAAGAAGGAAACAGGAACGTATCAATTGTTCAATGCTCCCAATATCGGCTACAGAGATCTCGAGCCGACATTGCCTCACAGGTAGCGATTGCAATGCCGGTATTTCGTGCTATTTTGCAATTTCGTAAAACCGGTATTTGCTAAGGATAAATACCGGTATTTTGGTATTACTGTAAATGATAAATATTTTTTATCAAAAGTTTTGACTTAAATTATTGGCATCTACTGTTATTTGAAATACGTATTATTTTTTTTTTCATTGATGTGGCAGCACTAACATAAATCCTTTGCTGTCTCATTTTCGTTCCGTTTCGATTAATGATTTCAATACTGGTATTAGCTATAAATGAAAAAATTGTTACACACAATTATACAAAAGTAATTCAAAAGTAGAATTATTCACAACCTTCAGACGAGAGACCGAAATGTTAGAACATGAAGGACTTCGAGGCAAATATTTAGAGTAAGTATATCACTCATTATTAACAGTACCACCAACCAGCGTAGATGCGGAAAGTGTATTTTTAACTGCAGGTAATTTGTGCACAAAGATATATTCCCGGCTTAAGGCTGCTATGTACTAAGAAAAAAAATCTCCCTTTTCCTCTTCTTGCAGACTGTTGTGGTGGGAGGAGTCCAGTTGACAGTTCGAGAATTCCACCCCCCTTAGGATTGACATTTTGAGGGATTGTAATGGCTCTCTCTCTATAGGGTGTTAAGCACTGCCCTCAAATTTTTTATTTAAAATATATATTTGGTCAACTACACTGCTGGCCATTAAAATTGCAACACCAAGGAAAGCAAACAGCATAACTTTATTTATTGTACGTATAGAGCATAGTAGGATGAAAACATGATTAAATTTGTTGGCAATTTGGGAGTATACAGGGTTCGAAATTAGTACACACAGCTGCCGCCTCTGGCAGCTAAAACGGCTCTATCCTGGTTAGGCATCGAGTCGAACTGGGCTTGGATGACACATACGGGCAAGTCATTCCATGCTGCTTCAAGTCTATGCCACACTTTATGAATCGTAATGGCTGGAGAGTGGTGGCGGCAAAAAAGCGTTCTGGAAAAAATATAATAAGTCTGTTATATAATAAGTCGCAACTGTTATTATAGTTGGTTATTGGTCCACTGAGACACATTAACCAATACACATTAGCCTGATGGTATCGGAATGATCTAGAAGGATCAACAACAGATTTAGTAGATGCATCCTAACTTTGCTCCTATCGAAATCACCTGATTGTAAATACCCGAACAACCCCAATTTAGAAATCTATAAAAAGGATTTCTTCAGGTTCGCGAAGAAAGGTACTGCTAATTAACAATTGTACTTGTATAGCAAAATTGTACCGTCTCAGCGGACCAATAACCAACTATAATAACAGTCGCAACTTCACTCTTCTCCTTTTTGTCTGTTGGTTTACTGTTAAAAAAAAAAAAAAAAACACCCATTCATTTAGGATAGAGCCTTAGGCTTTATGAGGTGTAAGTAAGCCCGCTGATTAGCCGTTAACTAATAAGCCGCTTTAACAACTGATTGACAAAACATTATAAGTTACCGATAACACATTAGCAAAAGGTTGTTTTACGATTTTTATTTGTGCGCGTGAAATGGAACATCCAATACGGTTCGCGATTTAAAAAGAAACAAGTTTTTCAAAAATTTGATTGTTTAAAAGAATTATTTTATGGCGAGAGTCATCAATAGCTTAATGCCCCACCAAAAATGAACTGCTCGAAACTTGAAAAAAAAAAAAAAAAAAAATTACCGTGTTTTTCGGATCATAGGACGCACTTCAAATTTATGGGAGGATTTTTAGAAAAGAATATTTTGTATTTTGTTAGGCAGAAAAACAATCTTTCAATTTCTTATGTCATACAGATTAAAAAATAAATAATAAAAATATGTATAATAAATATAATAAATAATATATATATAATATATAATAACATATTCATTTTATTTTAATGTTTCCTTCGGACCAAAAATACCACTTAGATATCTAATTCTGTATGTAAAATCAGTAAAAAAAAAAGTGAACCGAATTAAAAATATCTTCTAGAATAGAATGAATAATTAATCTGGAGATCTACCAAGAAACTAATGCGTTCTGCATCGAGACAAATGCTAAAAAGTTCCGATGAGTGTGCATTTCGACCTTTCAGAGAATGTCAAAAATCCGTGAAAAGCGAATGAACATTCATTGTTAGAAGAAAATAAAGCACAATGCCTGATTTACAAAAACGGAAGAAAACACCGTCATTCATAAATATGGTGGAGGAAAAATAACTGTTTCCTCTTCTTTCAAAAACGGAAATGAGAAGCGAGAGTGGAGACTTTCTTGAAACTTCGGTGCTTCCTGTTATTTCGAAGGGTTATTTTTAACTGTGTCAAAGTGTGTCCCTTGAAAACTCGGTAAAAACTGGTATACGCAAACATCTTCTGGGAAACGAATGTAACATCCCTTTTCGGACGAGAAATTTTCTGAGCTTGCTTACCGAGGCTTTTCCTGTTGGGATGAAATATCATGCACTAAGGCATAGGTTCTTAAGGCTGCTATGTACTAAAAAAAATCGTATTTCCCTTTTCCTCTTCTTGCAGACTCTTGTAATGGGAGGAGTCCAGTTGACAGTTCGAGAATTCCACCCCCCTTAGGCAGGGCCCGACTTAGCCTAATTGGGGCCCGGGGCAAAAACTTCTTTGGGGGCCCCCCTCTGCTTCACTACTTTAGTAATGAAGAACCGAACTTTATGGAGGTACTTAAATTTTTCACCTCATTATAGATATATAACAAGAAAATTGACTAGAACCCAAAATAGCTATAAAATAGCCCCCTCCAATGGTCAGACGAAATATCGTTCTGTCCATTTTATTGATTTTCTGACAATTCTATGTCCATCATTAAAAGGGATATAGCACCTCTTTCAATGATGGACAATGAATGTCAAATTTTGGCTGAAGAGCCAAAATTTGACAAAAATGCTATTTAAATTTATCCGTTATATTTCCGTGATTTTTCTGATTGTTTCCATGAGTTTTCTGATTGGAACTTTGTCATCTAGCTGCGAAAAATGCATATCCTTGCTGACATTAGGGTGGAATTCAGCTAAATTCCACCCTAGAAAGCCATGGATTTACGAAATATAGATTTTTGTGTTCATACGATAGGTTAATAAAAAAGCTAACATAAAACTGACGGATTTTACACTGTACTGATATTTTGTTTATAAAAAGTTCATTAAAGAAGGAAACAAAATAAAATTTCTATTCGATTTGGGGGCCCCCCTCTGATGTGGGGGCCCGGGGCTACTGCCCCCTATGCCCCTGCCTTAGTCAGGCTCTGCCCTTAGGATCGACATTTTGAGGGATTGCAATGTCTCTCTCTCTGTAGGGGGTTAAGCGGTGCCCACAAATATTTTATTTAAAATATATTTTTGTCAACTATTTATAGGTACATAAATGCTGATAATCAAATAAAATTGACAATGTCAGATAGCCCGAACTTTTCTGCAAAGCTCTACAGGATTCATTTTATAAATTTCGTTCCCCGAAGGAATTTATGAGCGTTTAAAACACACTATACCAGATTTTCCCCGAATAATTTAAATTTTAAAATATCAATTGCATTTTTTAAAAAAACGAAAAATGTACGCAAATGTAAAATTTCTTTCTCTATGACGGAGTACAATTTTAAAAAAAAATCTTTGAATCCAAGTCGGCAATCCGTGGATACATTTTCTCCATAGGTTAACATTGAGGTGAGCGAATCCGATGGGTTAGTACATAGCAGCCTTAAACTGTGGTCCGCAGACCTCTGGGGGTCCGCGAAACAATTTTGACACTAACTTTACATCCCCCAACTTTTCGCTTTTATTCAAATAACTCATTTAATAAAAATCCTACATGGTCCAGACTTTTTCTATTTGTTGTTACTTAACTAGTTAATAGCATAACTAAACAATAATTAGTAAAAACTTATTTTTATTCAACCGAAAATACGGAAAAATTAATAAAAGAATGCAATTCTTTGCATTGTTGTAACTATTGTGCGGCGCGGTAACACGTAGCTATAAATAGACTGGCGACTCGGGTGGATCGTTGGCTAAACACTGGATCTACACTGAAACAAAATATAGATGAAAGCGACCAATCCACCAATTCGTCGATGATGGAGCATCAACCTTGAAATCCATCAAGAAACGGAAAATTAAAAAAATATTGTGATGAGTATTTATTATTTGGATTCACTTATGGGGGGGGGGATTCATTCATGGAGGATTCATCCCATCCCCCCCATGAGAGGGGGGATAGGATGGGGTCCGCAAAAAAAATGTTGTTCAAGAGGGGGTTCTCGAACTACATAAGTTTAAGAACACCTGCACTAAGGAGTTTTGTGAAGGCGAAAATATTATGTTTAATATAAACTTTGTTGATATTATACATTGTTCTACAAAATCTCCCGCAAATACAGTAGAGTAGTAAGTCGATTGTCATCGTAGACGTAGAATTTGAAATAATTTATGATGTCGTTCTAGCCTGGAATTCGAACCTTTGATGTCCCAATGACGCCGTGCGAAACCTAATTGCCTAGGGATTGCAGTATCCAAGAAATTATTGGACCCGTTTCCAATAAGTGTAGGTTCCAATAATTAGCGGGTTTCACAATTTATCATTATCTTCGTGCTCCAAAAATGTATCGGGCATCTCAGAAGTCGATTTCCTCCTGCTGTCAAAAGACGAGTGACATATGCTTTTATTGCTTCATTTCATAAAAATATGACAGAGAAATTTTATTCACTGCAGTTATAAACAGCAAAAATGTATTGTATTTTATGTTATTTAAAATGATGCAATCTAGTCTTCGAATTTCTAATCGAGTGGCAACTCATTTCTTGAGGGTTTCGACGGAGTCATTAGATTTTTCAACGTGTTTATTAACTCGATCCGAACCGCGTTAAAAATCCAGTCGAAGAAATTTTCCCGTTTCTTGATTCAACCCAGGTGTGCTTTTGTAGTTGTTAAAACAGTTTAGATGGAAGTAGAAAATGGCGCTTATTAACAGAATGAAGTGTTGCACCGTGTTACAGTAAATGTTAGTACGTTTTTACCGCCTCAAGTATCGAGTAAGAAAGTACCTTTCCTGCTTCAGACCAAATTTTGTACCGAAATTCGTTTACGTCTATGTGACAAAAGCATGGATACTCAATATTTTTTGCTCGCGTACATCCGAACAAAATTTTAATTAACATAAATTAAAAAGATATTTTATTTACGTAGTAAACTAAAATTCTTTGCACTCTAAATTAATGGAGTTTTTTCCTTAATATTTATGGCAAATGCTTCGTGGTTCATGTCTCATTCAAACCCGGTTCTGAATTCATAGTCCGGTCCTACTAATGCCAGATCCACCCCTGCCAGAATTTGTGGACCCTCATCCTATAGATTGACACGTATGGTTATTTCAATTTCATGATCTGAATCACTCTCCAGTGTTTCCTACGCTGTATCATTCCCAATATTTGAAACACGAGAAAGGGGGGAGGGGAATTCGATTTACTTAATGTATAAAGTGCACATGTTGCCATGTTTCTCCCTCAATCAAGTGAACCCTATCCTCAAAATGATTATTTAGGTAGAGTACGAAAAATTCCTACTGTTGGAATTTTCAGACTGTGGTTCACAGCGCAGTGGAAAAGGCCTTTTTTATCATTGCAGAAAAACTTGCAAAAATATATTATTTAGTAATAAATAATATATATATATATATATATAAATATATTATTTATTACTAAATAATACATATACTAGTTGATACCCGTCAAAACATAACGGCTAGATAGTTAATAAATGTACTAATACACAAATTATATTCAACACATCATTGCCAAATGTTGAAAATCATAATAATGCTGAGAAATAAATTAATGCGTTTAAATGGCCGAGTACTTAGTGAGTATCTAAAACCAGATTTTAAAATGTCACTGAGCATGCGCAGAAAGTAATATTTCTTAATTTTTAGGGGACTCACTACCCTTAATTCTTTAAAACATTCGATTTTTTGAAAAAAATATATGTTAAAGCCTGATCATTTCTGAACAAAATAAAGCAAACCGCATGAAAATATTCCGCTTAGTTTCGGAGATATTGATATTCTAAATATTTAATTACTGATTAAGTTTATGGTAAGAAAAATTTATTATAAAAATTTATTAAACTCATTTTTATAATAAATTTTTCTTATGAAAATATGCCATAAAAGAAAAATTTATTAAACTCATTTTTCTCAAAATGTAATTTTGCATCATTCCGCAACTGATATCTCAAAAACTATGAAACATAATTCCATGAAATTTTTATCACTGCGTAATAATGTTATTTTATTGCGTCCAAACTAGAATTATTGCAATCACTGCACATTTTGTTATTTTTTCAGGGGTAAATTAATGCAAAAATTTAAGAAAATTTTGAGTATATTTTGAGCAGTTTTAAAAAAAATAAAAAAAAAATAATGTTGAATGTTTTATGTTCAATTGTATTTTGAATTATTTATTTAAAATATGAAACAGGAATTATATATTTAAGTGTAAAATTAATATCATAGTTCTGCGCGCAAGCCAGTATAGAATAAAAATGCTTAAAAAACAAGGTATATCTAAAGCATTTAAAAAAAATTATTTAAAATTATTTGGAGAGTTGAAAATTTGTTTATTAAAATAAATATATCAATTTATCATATACATAAAATTTGGAAAAATTGAGTGTAAATTGAAATAGTTACGAAGAATCAAAAATTATGAAAATATGCCTTATCTCCTCGACTTAAGAGTCGTGAGTCCCCTTAAATTATCGCTAATTAAACTGCGAGAAATAAACAATTTCCACTGGGTTTAATCTTATATATTTCAAACATAATTATCATAAAAATAAAAATGGCGGAGAGAGATATAGAGAGACTCCTCGAAATAAATGTTTATCATTAAAACATGTCACTGAGCAAGCGCAGAAACAGCGAGTTTCTTAAGACAGATTAAACCAAAAAGCTTTCTGGTGCTCTATTTCTTCGAAAAATAAGACAGAAATTTTCGCAAGTACAATTTTTGAAAAAATTGGCTCCGAGCGTAGTCGGCTACCTTCACAGCGCTAGTACATTTTAGTATTATTGATGTACTAAAAATCGCACATTACTACGCTGAAAATTAAATTTATAACACAATACTTTGCCAAATTTATATTTTAAATTTTACATTTTGAAAACAAGGTAGGTGTACCGAACTGTGAGAAAGTAAATTTCTTAGTGTTTCACAGTTTTCATTTCTACGTTGTTGGGATGCCTTTTGCTACAACAACGCCCCGTGGAGTGAACCAACGATTTGAGTTCACGAGACGTTATAATACGATACCATGATTGTATAACTGCTTCTGTTAGTTGTACTTTATGTTGTGGTTTCTTCTGACTGGCAAGCTTCTCCAAAGGTCGGATTAAGGTCAAGGTTATTTTGCCTGGCCATTCTAAGCAACGCTAACTCCTTTTTGCACTGAATAGAAACATGACAAGGCCTAGAGTCCTGCTGAAATATTAAAGTCCCATTATCGTGGAATACCCTGGCGGTATTAATTTTGACTCTAATACGTCGCTGATGTATTTTCTGGAATTTAAAGGGCCATCTATCACATAAATTCTTTCCAAACCTTTTGCTGCCACATTAATTGGATGCTTCACAGTTGGCGCAGTGCACTTCTATTTCTGACATATTTCATTCTACCGAATAGGGAGAATCTATTTTCGTCACTCAAAATGACACTGCTTCATTGTTCTTGTGTCCAATTAATATATTTTTTAGCCCATCCTAGCCAGTTCGGTCTTTTTTGAGAGACAAAAGCGACTTTTTCTTTGGAATTCTGAAGTTTGACTCAAAGTTTTGTTCGTCAAACAGTCCTGGCACAATTACGTCAGTTCGCGTATCGTACTTTTCGGACCATAAGACACTTTTTTACATTTAAAATCGACTTAGAATCTGTCTTGCCTTGTGATCCGAAGGTAGCATTAAAATCAAATTAATATTTTATTACATATCTATATATTTAAGTTGCTAAGCCTACTTTTTGGGCAGTCCGTGAGAGAAAACGACTGCATCCATTTACTTCATTTTGGTCTCAAACGAAGGATTGTAATCTGTAGATTTGTCAAATTTGGTTTTTGTAACTGCAATTTTTATTAATGAGCTATAATTTGCAATTAAAATTTGATTTCTGCGCATGCTCAGTGGCATGTTTCAATCTGGCTTTAGAAACTCACTGTTACTGCGCGTGCTCAGTGACACGTTTATTCCGAGGGGTCTGTCTAGATCTCTCTCTGCCATTTTTATTTTTACGATAATTATGTTTGTGAAATATAAGATTAAATCTGAAGGAAATTGTTTTTTTTTCGCGCTGTTTAATGAGCGATAATTTACAATTAAAAAAAACATTGCTTTCCGCGCATGCTCAGTGACCATTTTTAAATCTGGCTTTAGATTCTCACTAAGCACGAGGCCGTTTAAACACATTAATTTGTTTCTGCGCATTATTATGATTTCAATATTTGTCAATAATGTGGTATAATTTGTGTATTAGTACATCCAATTACTATCAAGCCGTCATGTTTTGATTGGTACCAACTATTATTATTATTATTATTATTATTATATATATATATATATATATATATATATATATATATATATATATATATATATACAGTGATTTCCGCTTATAAGAATCACGTTTGTTATTACTGTTTTTGATTCTTATAAGCGGTTGATTCTTATAGCCGAAATTTAGGTTTTTTGGACAGGCACATACACAAACACGTATATATACATATATGGGATAATTTACGTTAATTATTTTTTATTAAAATTCTTTTTTTATAATTTTAAAAATACAACTTAATTTCTAGACCTATAAGTAGATTCACATGATTATAGTCAGAGAAGAAAAAAAATCTAAGATTTGTAACAACATGCTTGCTAAACAGTTTTAACATTCAACTACAGGAAGGGTGAAAGAAAAAGTTTTCTACGGTAGTTTGACGTAATGAAGTTTTCAGGAGGCTTTTTATACCTCTTTCAATATCAATAGTCTCAGACGAAGATTCAGCTTCTAGGTTATGTTTCACGGTTTGATAACGTGCTAAATCTACTAATGTCACGTTTGCCTAAGTGATAGTGGACACTTCGCCGAAGATTTATGTGTTTCAGGGTCTAGGAAGCCACAACCAGGAACTGGGAGGTGAAAAAAATAGAGTCCTTGTCTTTGTTTGTCAGTGGAGAAAAGTGAAATCGGACCCGGTCGGGTAAGATGCTCCTTGGTCAAGCTATAAGGACAGTGTTTAGCTAAAGCATTTAAGGGGAAACTATTATATTATGTCTAACAAAGAAAGGGATGCATTTTACGACTGTATTCTTTTAGTTACAAAAAATAAAGAAACGACTGTATTCTTTAGTTTTAAAAAAATAAAGAAAGAACTTCGTGCCTTTTGAGGGTTTAAGTGGCTTCTTTGGAAAAATGAAAGGAAAGCGAACAGTATAAGCTTCTTAAAACCGGTGGATTGATTCTTTAAAGCGAAAATTTTAACATGGAAATAATACATTTGCTTTTGTTTTTGCGATATTGATTCTTATAACCACTGATCACTATAAGCGGTGGTTACTGTATATATATATATATGACAAAGATGAAAGTGAAAAACCCGTATATGGCCAAAACCACTATAGCCAGGAACTAAAAACATGAAAAGATAAGTGAAAAATAGGTTTTTGACAGCATCTTTTCATCAGCGGAGCCGATACTGTCTAAAAACCAATGGATTGTTTCTAATAAGTATGATCTGAGCAATAAACATACTTAGACACCGTAAAATCCATAAGAAACAGAAGAAGAGAATAATCAGTTGCTTTATCATACAACACCAAGCCCGGCGCCAGACAAAGTGGAAGTTAAGTTAAGGAGACCGCGAGAAGAATGACGTCACAAACATTGCAACCATGGAGCAAATGGAAACACAGAAGCAGACTTACTAAGAATACTTTTATATGAGAAAATAACCTAAGTTAACTTAAACATTTATTATGAATAAGAGTTATTATTATTTATTATTATTATTATTATTACACTAGTTTTTATTATTTTTTTATTTTAATCTTTTAGTAGTTATTTACTATCATTAATCATTTAGTTTTGTATTACTAAATTATAGCAACAGTACATGCTATTCATTAAATCTAAAACAACCAATTATGTGCTTGGAAAGACTATCAGGGTAATAATTACGTTTTAGCACTACTAACAATTCTATAATATGCTTATGCCTATTGTCCTTAGAACAAAGCCTATTTATTCTTACTAGTTGATTAACAATATTATTAAATACAGATTTGTATATATATATATATATATATATATATAATCTTTATTAAGTAAGAAATTGAAAATATCTTTATACAAAATATTCTTTTCTAAAATTCCTCCCATAAATTTGGGTTGCATCTTACCGTCATATGATCGAGAAAATATGGTACATCATTTTAAAGTGTCTCGGGCGATTTTCTTCTGTCATCCCAACACAATTTTTTCACTCCTCTATTGCCGCATGGTGTTGTGGAGAGCTGTTCCTGCCTTTAGCAGTTAAGTTTTGAATGCACTGATACTTTATCTTATCCTCCTTTGATTTTTATCGTCTCCTCCTACTTTTCTTATAATTTCGTAATATGTGCCATCTTAAATGTTTTGCATCTCTTTCTTGGTGCCCACTCAACTCTTTAAACTTTGCTTAAATGCTCTGCTTAATAACTCTCTAAACTTGCTGAAATGTGATATAAAATTATGCAAACAAACATCATTTTGGCAAAAATTTCATGACGTTTTAAAACAGAGGGCATCGTTCACAGATTTTTAGTACGCCAGAGATCCTGTACTCCATTCCGCTACGTTTCATTTTTCTTTATACCAGCATTTCTTAAACTGTGGGTTGCAAAAAGAAATTTTGGAGGTCGCGAAAATTTGACTTCTGTCGCCCGTCGCGAGTGTCTAAGACATATATTTTATGTTATTTACTACTGTTTGTCATATATACTACTACTATCTGAAAACCCGCACTTCGCTACGGAGAACATTCAAATTAAATACAACGGTCAATGTATGCAATTCATGCCATATATATATATATATATATATATATATATATATATATATATATATATATATATATATATATATATATATTATATGATAAATACGACGATCAATGTATACAAATGATGTAATCTATATATATAAAACAGTTCCGTAACTGACTCACTGACATACAACGCACAGACCAAACCGCTGGACCTAAAAGGCTGAAATTTTGCATGGTGATTCTTCTCATAGTGTGGGGGTGCACTAAGAAAGATTTTTCAAAAATTCTTCTTAGATTTTTTAAAATTAAATTTTTAAGCTGATTTTTTAAACTTTTTTTACGTTTGCATTTAAAATAATACTTTGAGGATTATAAAATTTATATCACGAGAAAGATCATAAAAATTCCTTCAAAATGAAATTTTTTTCGAATTTTTACCTCCATTTCCTGATTTTTGGTGAATTTTTAAAGATTAATTTTTAGAATTTAATTTATTAAATGCTGATCACGTGATTTCTTTTTCTGGTACTTTAAATAAATTTATCGTCACGTGCATAACAACTAAATAGACAAAAATGATATTCTTTTTCTTTCCTATGCAGCAGACGATTGGATATTATCCAAAAAAATATCCCTTACGATTTTTTTCTAAATATATATATATATATATATATATATATATATATATATATATATATATATATATATATATATATATATATATATATATATATATATATCTTTATATATATATATATATATATATATATATAAGTTTTACATCAATTGTATACATTGATCTCGCACTTATTATAAATATATAAATTTATTTTTTTGGCCTTAATTGCATACATTGACCGTTGTATTTATTTTCCGTAGCGAAGCGCGGGTTTTCAGGTAGTATATACATATATTTATAAAAAACATCGTAAGGGATATTTATTTTCTTTGGATAATATCCAATCGTCTGCCGCATTACAAAGAAAAAAAATATTCTTTTGTCTATTTAGTTGTTATGCGCGTGACGATAAATTTATTTAAAGTACCAGAAAAAGAAATCACGTGATTGGCATTTAATAAATTAAATTCTAAATTTCAATCTTTTAAAAATTCCCCAAAAATCAGAAAAGGGAGGTAAAGATTCGAAAAAGATTTCATTTTACAGGAATTTTTAAGATCTTTCTCGCGATATAAATTTTATAACCCTCAAATTATTACTTTAAATGCAAACTTAAAAAAAGTGACTAACTAAACAGCTTAAAAATTTAATTTTAAAAAATCTAAGAAGAATTTTTCAAAAATCTTTCTTAGTGCACCGCTACACCATAAGAAGAATCGCCATGCAAAATTTCAGCCCTATAGGTCCAGCGGTTTGGTCTGCGCGTTGTATGTCAGTGAGTCAGTCAGTCAGTCGGTTGCGGAACTGTTTTATATACTATATAGATATAGATTATTCATATGTATATTGTTTGCCAAAAAAATAAATTACTTTTGAGAAAATATTTATTTTTATATCCTTATTTCCGGGGGTCGATAGCAAAAAGGGGGCCACGAAGGAAAGGAGTTTATACTAGTGTGACACTTACCGGGATTCTGGAGTAAAAGTTTGACCAAAAATCCCCGAAATATACCCCGAAAAAGGGAAAAACACTGATTCTTTTAATTACCTTTTTATAAGTGCAGGTACCAATAGACAATCAATGAACACATGTAGCTTAGCTTTTAATTCGAAACATAGTTAATAATACGTAAAACACGACTGCAAAATTTCATTGAAATAATATTGAAAAATGGTTAGCTCTCTCGTTTAGAAAAGTGACTGAAAAATGAGTTTTGTAGAAAACTCATAGAAAGAGGCTACTTCCGGTTTTTTAATTTCGGGGCCATAAATTCTCGTCCGATGATCGTACAGCATTTTTAGAGCCCTAAAAGATGGGCCTTTGAAAGATTTTGCTCCAAAAACAGCCATTTCAACGTACACAGATATACCTTAAAAAAATGACAGTTAAGGCCGTTTGCACACGGAGCAACTCAAAAGAAACTGATAACTGACTCCAGTCACAAACCAGTCCGTGATGAGTCGTAACCTATGTAATTGAATGGAGCCACGCACACGGCGCAACTGGTTACAAACTCGTCGACGAGTTTGTAACCAGTTGCGCCGTGTGCGTGGCTCCATTCAATTACATAGGTTACGACTCATCACGGACTGGTTTGTGACTGGAGTCAGTTATCAGTTTCTTTTGAGTTGCTCCGTGGGCAGACGGCCTTAAAACCACATAGTGATAATCAAACAACTAAATAAGAGTCAATTCTGCTAGCAAAAGATCTGAGCTTACTCATGCTGACACCATTTGGTGGCGTCACATTTTGCTCTCAGAGCTAAAACTCCTTTGAGTCCGTTTTGATTTTTAAGAAATCTCCTCTTTATACATAAGATGGTTGTATTTTCTTCCTCTAGTTTCTTCCTATAACTTTTTATGCAACTCAGAAAATACATCTCAGTAAAACTGAATTAGATTTTGCATAAAATTATCTTTCCAGTGATGGATAACTCCATTGGATTTATTTTAAAAATAATGAAGTTATACGCAATTGAACCTTTAAAACACATATTTTCCAAAGAGTTTCCACAATTTTGGATATAGCACTGCTTGAGTTAATGAATTTGGGAACTAAATATCGTTTACCTGGTACTATGAATAATAAAATGATAGTAAATAACTTAAATGCTGATTTGGATAAATTTATTTATAAAATAGCTATTAATTATTCTATCCCAACTGAAGCCTTCAATCTATGGAAAATAAATTTATTGAAGCTAGTACATTCTAAACTACCTTATAATAGTAAGTTCTTTAGTCACTCTAATAAAAATTTAAAAGAAGCTATAAAAAAACTTTCAAGAGTATTTTATAATAACATATGTAGATAAAGCTGCTAACAATTTTGCAATTATTTGTAAAAAATATTTTGCTATAAGCTTAAAAAATCTGTTAGACAATTGTGATCTGTTTCAGCCTTTGAGAGAATCTACCTGTGTAATTATCAAGAAAATAATAGCAAAATACAAACTACTAGGTATAACTGCAGATAACTTTCACTTTCCTTATCTTACTTTAGTTCCTAAGTTTCATAAAGCACCTATTGCTTTTAGAGCAGTCACCTGTGGTCACAACACTTATGCTATTAAGGCAAGTGTAATACTATTAAATTACCTAAAATTTATATATAAAGTAATAACTTCTGGTGTTTGTGGAATAATTGATAATAGCTTAAGTCTGGTAAGAAAACTACAAACATTAAATAATTGTAAATCTCTAGTCACATTTGATTTCAAAGATTTATTCAACAATATCAATTTAATCGATTTAAATAGGGTAATTATAACTTTAGTAAAAAATCATAATCAATACTTAAACAAAGAATTTAAACTAACTCATTTCAATAGGCTATTAGAATTAGTAACTAAACATAATTATATAGTACACAATAATAGTATATACTTACAGGTTAAAGGTGTACCACAAGGTGGAAATGCTTCCAGTATGCTAGCCAATTTATATTTACATTTTTATGAAGTTGATAATATTAATAATATTGTTAATGGCAATTACCAAATATTTAGATGTATTGATGACATAATTGTTATTAATAATAGTAATAATAATATAACTCTAAATTTTTACCCTCCTAAACTAGAACTAGTACAAAGTAGCCAAGAAAAACTTAATGTAAACTTCTTAGATATAAACATAAAAATAAATTCTCATAGTAATTTTACTTTTGATCTTTATGATAAAAGATCAGAATATGACTTTAATATAGTAAAATATCAAAGTTACTTAACTTGCTTACATAAATCTGTATTTAATAATGTTATTGTTAATCAACTAGTAAGAATAAATCGGCTATGTTCTAAGGACAATAGGCATAAGCATATAAAAGATTTGTTAGTAGTGCTAAAACGTAATTATTACCCTGATAGTCTTTCCAAGCACATAATTGGTTGTTTTAGATTTAATGAATAGCATGTTCTGTTGCTAATAATTAGTAACACAATACTAATCATTAAAGTTAGTAAATAACTACTAAAAAGTAAATAAAAACTAGTGTAATTAAAATAATAAATAACTCTTAGTCATAATAAATGTCTAAGTTAACTTAGATTATTATGTCCTATAAAACAGTATCCTAAGTAATTCTTCTAAAGTGATTCCATTGTCTCCATGGTTGCAATGTTTGTGACGTCAGTCTTCTTGCGGTCTCCTAAATTTAACTTTCACTTTGTCAGGCGCCGAGTTTGGTGATCTATGATAAAGCCACTGATTATTCCTTCTTCTGTTTCATATGGATTGTACGGTGTCTAAGTATGTTTATTGCTCAGATCATACTTATTAGAAACAATCCATTGGTTTTTAGACAGTATCGGTACCGCTGAAGAAAAGATACTGTTTAAAACCTATTATTCACTTATCTATTCATATTTTTCACTTATCTTTTCATGTTTTTAGTTCCTGGCTGTAGTGGTTTATGGCTTATACTGGTTTTTCACTTACAACTTTGTCTAATATATATATATATATATATATATATATATATATATATATATATATATATATATATATATATATATATATATATATATATATATATATATGTATGTATGTATGTATGTATGTATGTATGTATGTATGTAAGTATGTATGCATGTATGCATCTTTCTTCAGTAAAATATAGAGAGCATTTTCCGCATGATCTAGCTAGCATGTCTTCCTTCCGAGCAACTTCAGTTCACTTCCTGATTATGGTCTCATCACGTGCTCCAATTTATGCAATGGAAATGGAAACCGCGACCACCAACAGTTGCCACTCAGCTTAACCAACTGTCACATCTGCAATTCCTGCGATCGTTTGCTGCACTCCAGATGTTACTGACGTAACACATTTTCTGAAATGACGTGAAAAACTCGCATTCACGTGTATCAAAGCTCTAATACTTAAAGGAACGCTTTTATACCGGGCCTTCATTCTGTGAAAAATAATTTTAAGGAAAAATTATCTCTCTTCCTCTCTCTCTCTCTGTATATACAGTCGAACCTCCATATATCGAACTTCCCTATATCGAAATTTTCTATATATCGAACTCTTAGCGAATCTCCATGTTCATTACATAGAAAAATTGTTTCTATATATCGAAAAAATCTCTATATATCGAATTTTTTTTCAAGACAAATTGAGAGATTTTATTCCACTTTAGAATAAAATCTCTCAATTTTTGGCATTTGAAACAATACGTCGTGGACATCAATTCGCGGAAAATGTCCCTGATGAAGTTTTTAGTGGACTGAATAAATACGAACATTTCTTTGAACTTTCCGCAAAACTGGCTGTTCAGCAAGATATTCGTAGTTTTTTTAAAAAAGAATGTAACTGTGATCATTGTAACCACTGTCTGCATCATTTTTTAAATAAATCTTTCATATTAATTCATTTTTTAGTTATTAACTTTCATTTAATGGGATTCCCATATAAATTAGAAATGGAGTTTCGTATATGAAAATTAGCTTTAATTTTTTTAGGAGAATTATGATAAAACTAAGATCAATTCTATATATCGAAATTTCTATATATCGAATTTTTGTCCTGCAATTTGCTACTTCGATATATGGAGGTTCGACTGTATATATATATATATATATACTAGCTGAAGTACCCGGCGTTGCCTGGAATTTTAAGAAGGTTTGTTAACCAAAATCAATTTAAAAAATTAACACAGTATAAATTAGCCAAAAAAAGCATGTGAAATGTTATACATATCTCAGTATTTTGGTAGATGCAGTCTTTCATCATTGTACCACTAAAAGCTGCAAAGTAAAAATGTCAAATTGTGGAATGTTTGTTAAACAAAATCAATTTAAAAACTTAACACAGTATAAATTACATAACCAAAAAAAAGCATGTGAAATGTTATACATATCTCAGTATTTTGGTAGATGCAGTCTTTCATCATTGTACCACTAAAAGCTGTAAAGTAAAAATGTCAAATTGTGGAATGTTTGTTAACCAAAATCAATTTAAAAACTTAACACAGTATAAATTACATAGCCAAAAAAAAAAGCATGTGAAATGTTATACATATCTCAGTATTTTGGTTAGATGCAGTCTTTTATCATTGTACCACTAAAAGCTGTAAAGTAAAAATGTCAAATTGTGGAATGTTTGTTATCCAAAATCAATTTAAAATCTAAACAATTTAGCAAGATTTAACCTTCTATGTTTGGAGCAAAAGAAGCTGATAAGTAAAACATAAAATATACATACATTTATAATAAACCACTAAAAGCTGAAAAGGAAAAATGTCAAATTGTCTTTTGGAAAGTAAAGCTGAAAAGTAAAAATGTCAATTTGTGGAATGTTTGTTAACCAAAATCAATTTAAAGACTAAACACAGTATAAATAACATAGAAAAATAAGCATGTGAAATGTTATACACCCAAATAATTTTTAAAAAATCCAATATAAAAATATATAAATTTATAATTAACTCCTCAGAATTCATCTAGATTTAACCTTTCATCTTTGGAGCAAAAGAAGCTGAAAAGTAAAACATAAAATATATACATTTATAATAAACCATTAAAAGCTGAAAAGGAAAAAATGTCAAATTGTCTCTTGGAAAGTTAAGAGTTTTAAAAAGTAAAGCTGAAAAGTAAAAATGTCATTTTGTCGAATGTTTGTTAAACAAAATTGATTAAAAAAGTAAACACAGCATAAATAACATTTAAAAAAAAACATGTGAAATGTTATACACATCTCAGAATTTTAGTAGATTCAGCCTTTCATTTTTCAAGTTTAAATTAAAAATGTCAAATTGTCTAATGTTTGTTAACAAAAAGTAATTTAAAAACTAAACACAGTATAAATAACATAGATTTAATAACAGTATAAATATCATAAAATATATACATTTATAATAAATCACTAAAAGCTTAAAAGTAAAAATGTCTAATTGTCCATATAAATACCTCCATAAATGCAGGATTCTGTAGCCAAAAAAATATATAAATAAAGTATTAAAGTATTTGTTAAAGGCAGTGACTGATGAAAAAATTAACAGAAATCTGCAGTTTGGGCTACACGCACCATAAATGCAAGATTCTGTAGCAATAATAGAAACATTCTGTCCTTATTAAACTCCATATAAATCTCTGTTCAATTAAACTGATCCAAATATCATCTGAAGTACCTTCATAAACTATGTTTCTCGTTTCTTGATTCGGGGTTCAATATGAATGTTTGTTAACCAAAGTCAACTTAAAAACTAAACACAGTATAAATAGCATAGGAAAAAAACATGTGAAATGTTATACACATCTCAGAATTTAGATAGATTCAGCCTTTCATCACTAAAAGCTGAAAAGTAAAATTGTCAAATTGTCTTTTGCCTTGTGAACTCTGCATGAAAAATTAAACATAGTATAAAAAAGGGATGGGAAATGTCATACACATCAATACTAAAAAACAACGAATAAATTTTGGTTCGAATTTGACTCTTAGTGTGCTTCAAAATAGTTGAAACTCTTGAAAATAGTTGTTCTCAGATGTACGTGCTTCCAAACGTTGATGACCAGAATAACGCTTGACTATGCAGTGAAGGATATTTATATCTTGGCAGGTATGATTTATGAGTACAACAAAGAGACTCGATTGAATTTCTCTTTAAGTTAAATGTCAGATTGCAACTCTATGCATTCCATTTGACAATTTGCTAGCATTATATCTATATCGACTGTAAATAGAATAGAAAACATGCAAAAACAAAAATTGTTTATTTTCCCCGAAGTCCTGAAATCAATTTTAAATTCTTGTACTAAATCGGAAAGTAGGGCTGCGTATTTTATAACATTTTTAGAATTGTACTTGGGAAATTAAAATAGTAGCATTAAGATTTTTATGCAGTTATAGGCATTTTAGCTAAATTTCAATAAAAATTACTTCAAATTGACCAATTTATAGAAAAAGTATGCTATTTACAGTTAAGTTTTTGTTTCTTTTTTTTAATTTTTAAGTGCTATTTTACCATAAAGCACCAAAAAAAAAACCTTTAAAAAATCATTTTTTAAAACAAACAAATGGAATAGCTAAACACAAACATAGTTAACCGTAAATAAATCGCAAAACTGTGCTTAAGTTTAGACTGATTCTTTTTAGTTAAGATATACTAATTTTTATGCTTTTAAAAGTACATCGTGAATTATAAAATTAAGAACAATATAAAATACAGTAACGGATTATTGCTTCTTTTAGGAAACAACAAAACAATGTTTCAAATTCAAACTTGTGTAACTACTGCCACTCGCTGCTACTGTCGTCTGATGAGCAAAAAAAAAAAAAAAAATTAAATAATTCAATATTATTCTGATTTTTCACGCTAGTGGAAAAAATGCCACGCCCACTTTAGAGTCACTTGAAATAATTAAACACACACAAATATATAAATTACACAAAAGGTTTTTTTTTTAAATTCTGTAATGTGTCTAAATCTCCACTATGGAAATATATCGGAGAATTCCATCATTTTAATAAGAAATTTCTAAAATGAAAATAGCAACAAATAACGTCTGTTTATAATCTGAAGACGATGTTAATTTCACTGAAATGTTTTAAAATATAAATTTTAGATAAGAAATATTTAACGCATTTACTACGCATTACATCGTTTCAATAAGAAATGTCTGAAATGAAAATGGCAACAGAGAAACGTTTGTTTACAAAATAACACGGCGAAAATAAACGACGATCGTTAATCGAAATGTCTTAAAGTATAAAATCTGACTTGAAAGATTATTATTTTCATTTATTATTCTGGTTTAATATATAACTTGAAACTTTTTGATTTTATTTATTTTTATCTTTTCGCTCGCTGTCAGCTAAACCTAACGTGGACGCCATATTCAGAGGGATGATGCCACAAAGTGTAACAGCTTACATTAAGTTTCAAAATTGTGGTTTTTTATTAATTAAAAATCAACGGTAATTAATTTCGATTTTTGAAGTTCTTCAGACCCTCGGCTGTTTTTAAAGACGCCTGTATTTAAAATTTCACGATCGTTGCTCCTAAACTGTGGATTTCTATACAATTACAGAGATACAAACATTCATTTTTATATATTAGATATATACGAGGGTCATTCTAAAAGTAAAGAACGTTTTGATCTGACGAGGCGCACAATTCTCCCACATCACCCGCTGCCGGGAAATTTACTTACCAAATCATTCCCGCTAGTTTGACACAAACAGCGAGCAGCTGCGGTCATTTACTGTTTATTTTTGCGATTTTAAAATGTTTGACAAAGTTAAGAATCCCGCCAAGTGTGAGGTTCGTAGCGTAATACGCTTCCTGAATGCAAAAACACGTTCGCCCAATTGAAATTTACAGACAGATAACTGAAGTTTATGGAAAATGTTATGAATGAAGCTTCAGTTCCAAAATGGTGCATTATTTTTAAATGCCGCAGCCTACAGCCAGACCGACTACGCCGTGTCATTCAAAACAAACGGCGTGGATTATTGTCCAGCGGCATTGTGTTTCTTCGCTCGTCCGCATGCTGCTGCGTTGACGAAGGAATTTGCTTCAGCAATTTAACTGGGAAGTTTTTGAACATCCAACCTTATAGCCCGGACTTGGCCCCCAGTGATTACTTTCTTTTTTACAAAATTGAAGGATTTTTTGGGTGGAATCCACTATGGAAATGATGACGAACTGAAAGAGGAAGTTAGTGACTGGTCCAAAAACTTGGCGGCAAGTGAGTATGCAGAAGGCATAGGAAAGCTGGTACAGCGCTTTGACAAATTGTTCAATTTGAACGGCAACTACGTAGAAAAATAGGTAAGATATCAAAATATGTTGTACAATAAGTTTTCTTTCATTATCTTGAATAAAAATGACTAGAGAAACAAACGTTCTTTACTTTTAGAATGACACTCGTATATATATATATATATATATATATATATATATATATATATATATATATCTAATATATAAAAATGAATGTTTGTATCTCTGTAATTGTATAGAAATCCACAGTTTAGGAGGAACGATCGTGAAATTTTAAATACAGGCGTCTTTAAAAACAGCCGAGGGTCTGAAGAACTTCAAAAATCGAAATTAATTACCGTTGATTTTTAATTAATAAAAAACCACAATTTTGAAACTAAATGTAAGCTGTTACACTTTGTGGCATCATCCCTCTGAATATGGCGTCCACGTTAGGGTTAGCTGACAGCGAGCGAAAAGATAAAAATAAATAAAATCAAAAAGTTTCAAGTTATATATTAAACCAGAATAATAAATGAAAATAATAATCTTTCAAGTCAGATTTTATACTTTAAGACATTTCGATTAACGATCGTCGTTTATTTTCGCCGTGTTATTTTGTAAACAAACGTTCTCTGTTGCCATTTTCATTTCAGACATTTCTTATTGAAACGATGTAATGCGTAGTAAATGCGTTAAATATTTCTTATCTAAAATTTATATTTTAAAACATTTCAGTGAAATTAACATCGTCTTCAGATTATAAACAGACGTTATTTGTTGCTATTTTCATTTTAGAAATTTCTTATTAAAATGATGGAATTCTCCGATATATTTCCATAGTGGAGATTTAGACACATTACAGAATTTAAAAAAAAAACCTTTTGTGTAATTTATATATTTGTGTGTGTTTAATTATTTCAAGTGACTCTAAAGTGGGCGTGGCATTTTTTCCACTAGCGTGAAAAATCAGAATAATATTGAATTATTTAATTTTTTTTTTTTTTTTTTGCTCATCAGACGACAGTAGCAGCGAGTGGCAGTAGTTACACAAGTTTGAATTTGAAACATTGTTTTGTTGTTTCCTAAAAGAAGCAATAATCCGTTACTGTATTTTATATTGTTCTTAATTTTATAATTCACGATGTACTTTTAAAAGCATAAAAATTAGTATATCTTAACTAAAAAGAATCAGTCTAAACTTAAGCACAGTTTTGCGATTTATTTACGGTTAACTATGTTTGTGTTTAGCTATTCCATTTGTTTGTTTTAAAAAATGATTTTTTAAAGTTTTTTTTTGGTGCTTTATGGTAAAATAGCACTTAAAAATAAAAAAAAAGAAACAAAAACTTAACTGAAAATAGCATACTTTTTCTATAAATTGGTCAATTTGAAGTAATTTTTATTGAAATTTAGCTAAAATGCCTATAACTGCATAAAAATCTTAATGCTACTATTTTAATTTCCCAAGCACAATTCTAAAAATGTTATAAAATACGCAGCCCTACTTTCCGATTTAGTACAAGAATTTAAAATTGATTTCAGGACTTCGGGGAAAATAAACAATTTTTGTTTTTGCATGTTTTTTATTCTATTTACAGTCGATATAGATATAATGCTAGCAAATTGTCAAATGGAATGCATAGAGTTGCAATCTGACATTTAACTTAAAGAGAAATTCAATCGAGTCTCTTTGTTGTACTCATAAATCATACCTGCCCAGATATAAATATCCTTCACTGCATAGTCAAGCGTTAGTCTGGTCATCAACGTTTGGAAGCACGTACATCTGAGAACAACTATTTTCAAGAGTTTCAACTATTTTGAAGCACACTAAGAGTCAAATTCGAACCAAAATTTATTCGTTGTTTTTTAGTATTGATGTGTATGACATTTGCCATCCCTTTTTTATACTATGTTTAATTTTTCATGCAGAGTTCACAAGGCAAAAGACAATTTGACAATTTTACTTTTCAGCTTTTAGTGATGAAAGGCTGAATCTATCTAAATTCTGAGATGTGTATAACATTTCACATGTTTTTTTCCTATGCTATTTATACTGTGTTTAGTGTTTAAGTTGACTTTGGTTAACAAACATTCATATTGAACCCCGAATCAAGAAACGAGAAACATAGTTTATAAAGGTACTTCAGATGATATTTGGATCAGTTTAATTGAACAGAGATTTATATGGAGTTTAATAAGGACAGAATGTTTCTATTATTGCTACAGAATCTTGCATTTATGGTGCGTGTAGCCCAAACTGCAGATTTCTGTTAATTTTTTCATCAGTCAGTGCCTTTAACAAATACTTTAATACTTTATTTATATATTTTTTTGGCTACAGAATCCTGCATTTATGGAGGTATTTATATGGACAATTAGACAGTTTTACTTTTAAGCTTTTAGTGATTTATTATAAATGTATATATTTCATGATATTTATACTGTTATTAAATCTATGTTATTTATACTGTGTTTAGTTTTTAAATTACTTTTTGTTAACAAACATTAGACAATTTGACATTTTTAATTTAAATTTGAAAAATGAAAGGCTGAATCTACTAAAATTCTGAGATGTGTATAACATTTCACATGTTTTTTTTTAAATGTTATTTATGCTGCGTTTACTTTTTTAATCAATTTTGTTTAACAAACATTCGACAAAATGACATTTTTACTTTTCAGCTTTACTTTTTAAAACTCTTAACTTTCCAAGAGACAATTTGACATTTTTTCCTTTTCAGCTTTTAATGGTTTATTATAAATGTATATATTTTATGTTTTACTTTTCAGCTTCTTTTGCTCCAAAGATGAAAGGTTAAATCTAGATGAATTCTGAGGAGTTAATTATAAATTTATATATTTTTATATTGTATTTTTTAAAAATTATTTGGGTGTATAACATTTTACATGCTTATTTTTCTATGTTATTTATACTGTGTTTAGTCTTTAAATTGATTTTGGTTAACAAACATTCGACAAATTGACATTTTTACTTTTCAGCTTTACTTTCCAAAAGACAATTTGACATTTTTCCTTTTCAGCTTTTAGTGGTTTATTATAAATGTATGTATATTTTATGTTTTACTTATCAGCTTCTTTTGCTCCAAACATAGAAGGTTAAATCTTGCTAAATTGTTTAGATTTTAAATTGATTTTGGATAACAAACATTCCACAATTTGACATTTTTACTTTACAGCTTTTAGTGGTACAATGATGAAAGACTGCATCTAACCAAAATACTGAGATATGTATAACATTTCACATGCTTTTTTTTTTGGCTATGTAATTTATACTGTGTTAAGTTTTTAAATTGATTTTGGTTAACAAACATTCCACAATTTGACATTTTTACTTTACAGCTTTTAGTGGTACAATGATGAAAGACTGCATCTACCAAAATACTGAGATATGTATAACATTTCACATGCTTTTTATTTTGGTTATGTAATTTATACTGTGTTAAGTTTTTAAATTGATTTTGGTTAACAAACATTCCACAATTTGACATTTTTACTTTATGGCTTTTAGTGGTACAATGATGAAAGACTGCATCTACCAAAATACTGAGATATGTATAACATTTCACATGCTTTTTTTTGGCTAATTTATACTGTGTTAATTTTTTAAATTGATTTTGGTTAACAAACCTTCTTAAAATTCCGGGCAACGCCGGGTACTTCAGCTAGTATATATATATATATATATATGTGTGTGTGTGTATGTGTATATGTATATGTATATGTATGTATGTATGTATAAAGACACCTTCTGCATAAAGCGATCGGACACATTACGTATTTAAAAACATCATAAATAAAGATGACGTCATAAATAAAGATGACGTCTTGCAGGAACAGCGGGAAATATTTTCTGTTGAATTACGCGACCTGATTTGTCTTCAGCAAATAAGACACTTAAATTTGGAAAAATATTTTAGGATGATATGAAACATAGGCAACACATTCTAAATACACGGGCTTGAATTATTTAATAGAGTTTTCGTAGATTTTTTTGAATGTTTTCCCTGATATGGCTGGTTCAAGAAAGCAACGTATCTATAAATTAATGCTTATTGTTCGTGAACAAGCAAAATAAGCTTAGAGAATTGCTAAAATAGATTGTTAACCGTTCAGCAGTTTCCAAAGTGCGAAGGGTAGAGAAATGATTACTTTTCTAACATAGCGACTTTCCATTTTATCAGTATCAGCAGATTACAAAATGCACACGTGATGTCGACTAATGAGTTGGACATTTCGATCCAATCGATTTCACGAGGACTTTAAATTGGCGATTCCGGTAACTGGTTCTTCTTGAAAGGACGCCGGCGATAGTCTAACGCCAGTCGTTTTAATTAAAGAAGCAAACATCGGGTGCGGGAGAAATTGCCTTGTTACGGTGTCGACGAGGTGCAATTAGATCGATAAAAGTCGATTAGCTCCACTCACTTAGACTAATGCTCCGGCGAATTTATCAAAATTAATGACACGTTTTCAAACACCTTTCCACCGACGATAAGGGATCGGGCTGCACCCTTATCGTACCTGTTTGATCAGCAGCGGTGGCGAGAAGTTTCGTCCGGCGGCTTGGGAAAAATACTTCACTAAGAGAACATTTCGAAAGTGGAGCAGCAGGTTTGACATTGATACTAGAATCTTGCTTACTATTTTGAAGAATTCAAATGGATGAAATCTGTCTCGATGTTTGGAAAGATAAGTTGCTTTGTGATAACGAAGGCGGGGAGAGTGTATTTAAGTGTGAGACGCTCACATAGTCTGAAAACAGATACAAATCTAACTTTGGAAAATCCAGTCCAGACGTGACTTTTTGCTAAAGAAATCTTGCAGAACGTTAAATAGATAATGATACGGCGGCCACTTTTCTAAGTGAAAAAAGGGTCCTTCGTTAGGAAAAGACCCCAAAGAGACAATGCAAGGCCCGGGGTGTCGGGCTGACAAAAAGGAACGCAGCCTGGAGGTGACCAGCTGACGAACTCCTGTATAGGATGACATCAAACACATGAAAGAATGAAACCAGAAGATCGGGAGTTCGAGATGTGGAAAGACCTAGATTGTTCGAGAAAGACAGAAAAAGGTATAAATGATGAAAAGACGAGTAGACAGGGCTTCTTTTTAGACTAGAAACGACGCGTGCGAGCGGACAAAATAGAGATACAGGGTCTCTTTTTAACTGTGATTATGAACTTCGGAACAAACGTGTATATACACTGCTGGCCACCCAAATTGCAACACCAAGAAAGACAAGACATATCACAACAAAATTTATTTTGTAGATAACATGTTGACCAAGTATCAAATGATTAAATTTATAGACTTCTGTGAAGTGTGGTTCCTGCCAAAATCAGTAGCCAGAGTAGCCGCCATTGTTGGAGATCACCGCTGCCACACGCCTCGGCATTGATTCAAAGAGACTTTGGATGAGTTCTTGGGGTACAGCAGACCAAGCAGCTTCCACACGTTGCCAAAGTTGATCTGCTGTGGCAGCTGGGGATGGAATCTGGGTCAATCGTAGAGCAACCATGGACCACATGTTTTCTATCGGCGAAAGATCCGGAGAGCGAGGCGGCCAGGGAAGCAATTCAATCTGGCGATTGACGAAGAACCGTTGGACAATGCGTGCCACGTGTGGTCGCGCATTATCCTGTTGAAATATGGCTGTGGGCAAGCCTTGAAGGTAAGGAAGGACAACTGGCTCCAACACCTCGGAGATGTAGCTCTGGCTGTTTAAAGTACCGGCAATGCGTACTAGAGGTGTGCGAGAGTGATATCCAATACCGCCCCATACCATAATACCCGGTGCAGGACCAGTGTGGCGATACATAACGCAGCTGTTCAGCATCCTCTCTTCACGGTGTCTCCAGACTCGAATGCGACTATCGTGGTGTTGCAGACAGAAACGTGACTCATCAGTAAAGACAATTTCATTCCATTCTGCCGTCCACATCCTTCTGTCATCGCACCATTGGCGGCGGAGACGTCTGTGGTTCTGCGTCAAGGGTAGACAAAGCAATGGACGTCTTGCGGACAGACCACTCTGCTGTAAACGGCGTCGAATGGTACGCGCAGACACTGGATGATGCGTTACAGACTTCATATGCTGTGCTATGGTTCGTGATGTGACTGAGCGATCCGTCACTGCCATGCGCACAATTTGCCTGTCATCACAATTTGCCTGTCAAGTGGTGCGCTGAGGTGGATGCGATCGAACACGCCGGTCCGTCGTACCCTCTTGCATCCAACGATCACATATCCGCATTACAGTTGTTTGGTTTCGTCCAACACGACTACCGATTTCCCTGAAAGATAATCCACAATCTCGGTAGGCCACTATCCTTCCTCTGTCGAACTCGGATACTTGATTAAAAGATGATCGCTGTTTTCGACGAGGCATAATTGATCGTTTTTTTGAAAAAACCACAAGAAAAACACAATTGCCGAACTTGAAATCGTCGAAATCTCCAAGCCTTAAATAGCGCTTTGAAGTGGCGCCACAGGCGCGCGTGATGTGCGTCTGCGCTGAAATTCTAATGATTTGCATATCTCACCTCCGCTAATGCATGTTGTAAATTTCATGTTATTTGCATGTTTCCTTCAGGGTGTTGCATTTACAGTGGCCAGCAGTGTATATTAATATTAGTCTAGATGTTGATTTTATAACAAGAAAGATGTAAATAGACATGTATTAGTGTCCACATTCATATTACTAGTGGCTTATACATCGGATCACGACGATCGAGGTTAACATTTAGTTTGGATCAAGCAAAACCGTTTTCTGACAAATCAGAAATAATTTTTTCCCCGTGTGTTATCCGGAGACATTCGTTCATACATATACTTTTTCATTATGGGAGCACACTTTAGATCGAGCACCCTAAAAACGGAGGGACTTCCCCGGCCTACACTTTGAACGGGTCCATACCCGGCATAAACACGAAAGCATGAATGTCGGGACATGAAGCGAGGTACCCATTCCTAACGTGCTAACCGCTAGGGGGCCTCGGGCCAGCGAACAAAATGCAAATCTGAGGTTTCAGATTTTGCGAAAAACAGTAAATGAAAAAAAGAAGGAATGCTTATAGAATGAACTACAGGTGACCCTCCTATAACACGGTAGATAGGTTCCTAGAAAATGCCGTGTTGTGTGAAACCGTGTTATATGAGACCCAGAGACAGTACAAAAAAGGGGGTTTCGTTCCGAAAACTTATTAAAAACAATTTTTTTAATTCCATATAAGCAAGTTAATTTTTATTAAAAATATAAATGTATGTATAACACAAAACGAGAAGAAACAAAACATTATTTTCATTTAATGTGACATTAATTTAATAAATTTCTTCCTCATCACTGCTCAGTACAATCAAACGAGAACATGTTTTCGTTGATTGTACTTCTTCACTTTCAGAAACTTTTTCTTCTTTTAGATTTTTTGCACCTTCTATACTCTTTAAAAAAAATCTGTAATTTTGGTTCGTTTGCTGGTTCTTACAAGGTCATTGTAGATTTCACGGTATGGGGATAGACAATTTTGCAGCTCCCTTTTGAATTCTCGGCTTCTTTCAGCGGAAGGGTTTGCATTCAAGAAAAGTGATTCAAGATTTTCGGCTAACCTTAGGCCTTCTTGCAATTTTATAGAGTTATAAATGAATAAGTTATAATTTGTTTATACATTTTCATGTAAAGCCACTATAGTTCATTATTCCTTCCCGTCATTATTTTAAGGTAATTTAGTTTTTAAATGTGTTAAACAAAAATCATGATATCTAGTGCTGTAGAAGTACAGTGTTGTACAAAGGTTTTCGCAATTTTTTTTATCGTGTTAGAGCGAAACCGTGTTACAGGTTGCAGTGTTATACGAGGGTTCCCGCAATTTATCCTATCGTGTTAGAGCGAAACCGTGTTGTAAGATGCCGTTCTGTAGGAGGGCTATCTGTACTTTAAAGTTGGGAGAGAGTCTAGAACTGCTTATGATGAATGACTGTGAAGGTACTTTAATGTCAGGCGTGAGAATTATTTTATTATTTCTCATGATCGCTTTAAGCAAAACGTGCTGATAAATTCAACGATTTGATAAATTAAATTTAAGATAGGGGGGGGGGGGAACGTGCCCCCCCCTAACTTAACTTGATATAAAATAAAACATTTATAGAAGTTCAGTTAAAATAGGTAAATTGCAGAAAACTTTTATGAAAGTTGGTTTTTTCGCCGCTTTTTCAAACCGTGCGACACTGAAGATTCCGATTATGTCTTTAGCCTTAACATATTTTTTAACAATGATATGATCCATAACAAAAAATCGATGCTACTTTTCTTTTCTCATTTTATTTATATTATATTTATTTTTCTCATTGTATAACTTCTGAATACTACTCAAACATTAATTCTATTGTTATTGAATTAAAAAAAAATCATGATATTTCATATTTTAATGTCCGCCCGGCAGTCAATGCGCGGGGGAGGGCCCTAACTGAATTCAATTCGTGCCCCCCCCCCTCCTCCCCTAAAAAAAAAAAAAAAAAAAAAAAAATAGAAGCACGTTACGTCTATGATCAGTGCAGTTTGATTTTCAGAAGCAATTTTAATAGTCCCGATATCTTTAAAGATGGAAAAACAAACAAACATGTTTTTTCTCTACGTCATCTTATCGAAACTTGATAACTCATTATCTTTCGTAAACGAGTTGCCTCTCATGACCTCGTTTTGTTTCCTGCAACACCGAGAAAGCAAGACAACAAAAGAAAAGAAAAACCAAACGATATCTTCTTTTTTTTTCTCTCTCTCTCTCTCTCTCGAGCACTGTGACATTGAAAACGGCTTCTCTTTCGTCGCTATGCCATCCGAAAGCGACGAAATTATCTGGGCCAATGTCAACATACCGCGCATCGCCACCTCGAGACAACAACAGCTGGACGAGCCACGCCGTCTCCGGATGAATAAACAAAACGGAAGAAAAAAAAATGAAACCTATCGTCCTTTTTCGTTTTGTTTTTCCTCTGTTCGAATGTGGCAACATTTTATCTAAAAATCCGCGGAGACTTGAAACGTTGTAGGAATAACCTATCAAAGAAAGATAACTTTATTTTCCTTGAAAACTTTTTTTTTAACCTTGAGCAAATAGAGACTCTTTCATTTGATCATGATCTGAAACTGATGAAATTTCAACCGATTTTTTTTTTTTTTTTTTTTTTGGGGGGGGGGATGGGATGGGATAGGGGATGAACTTATATATATATATATATATATATATATATATATATGTGTGTGTGTGGGGGGGGGGGTAAGCGATGAAAGAGTCCTCAATAAATTCACAATACGATGTATATTTTAAGATTATATACAGTGGCTCCCAAAAGTGTTCGTACACTTAAGATTTTCAATGAAATAAGGGTCTATCCATTAATTAAAATGAATATTTCAGAATGGGAATTTAATAATAAAATCTATAATCTATTCTTAACAAAACTACATGAAATATTTTGAAAACATAGTAAAACTTTATTTTTAAGAAACCAGTAATCAAAAAGTAACAAAAACTTTATCTTACAAAAGTCATCGTACACTGAAATATTTTCGGATAAATTCATAATTAAAATTTATCGTCTGGTGCTTATTTTTATTTTTGAATTGTGGGGGCATTTAAAATATCGTTTGGCTTTAATTTTTGCTTGCCTACTCCGTAATATTCTATATTTTTAAAAATGTCTCGTAGTCGTAAAGAAACAACAACCAGCATTCGAAAATTGATTATTTTTCTTCAGAGAAGTGGTAAATCAGTTCGGAGTATTGCTAAATTACTTAATTTATTCCATTCTACTGTGCAGTATGTGATAAAACGCTTTAAAGAAGAAAATCGGATCGAAAACTAGGTAAGAAAAGGGCGTCCGGCAAAGTTAACAAAACATTATCAAAGATTTATAATTAGAAAATTTGCGAAAAATCCACGTTTGAGTGCTGTAAAAGTTTCTGCGGAATCTAATGAAACATTTTCTACTTCAATTTCACCTGAAACTGTTCGACGAGTTCTCAGAGCAGCTGGATTACATGGGCGTTCTGCCCGTAGAAAATATTTTGTGAGTGAGAAAGACAGAAAGCTTAGGCTTTCCTTCGCATTATCAATGATAAATAAGCCCCAAACGTATTGGAATAATGTCTTATTTGTCGATGAAAGCAAGTTTAACATTTTTGGTTCCGATGGGCGTATAATTGTATGGAGAAGAAAAAAAGAGGAACTTTATCCCAATAACTTAGTAGGAACAGTTAAGCATGGCGGTGGAGGTGTCCTCATGTTAGGGGTGCATGTCAGCATCAGAACTAGGTAATTTGGTATTTATTGATGGCATAATGAATCATGCTGTTTTTATAAATATTTTAAGAGACAATTTAAAATTATCAGCCCAAAATGTGTGTATTAGAAACAACTTTGTTTTTATCAAGATAACGATCCTAAGCACACGGCTCTCAACGTTCGTCTCTGGTGTCTCTATAATTGCCAACAAGTTTTGAACACACCACCTCAATCGCCAGATTTAAACCCAATAGAACATATTTGGAGAGAACTGGAGGTTCGAGTACGAAAACACGACATTCACACGAAAAGCGAACTAAAAACAATTATGATGGAAGAATAGATGAACATTGATGCAGAAATTACAAAAGAACTAATGCAATCTATTCCCAGACGTTTAAAAGCTGTTGTGGATGCTAAAGGATATCCTACTAAATATTAATTTAACGAAAAATTAGAATATTTACTAATATGTAGAGATTTTTTACAAGTGTACGATGACTTTTGTGAGATAAAGTTTTTGTTACTTTTTGATTATTGGTTTCTTAAAAATAAAGTTTTACTATGTTTTCAAAATATTTCATGTAGTTTTGTTAAGAATAGATTATAGATCTTATTATTAAATACCCATTTTGAAATATTCATTTTAATCAATGGATAGACCCCTATTTCATTGAAAATCGTAAGTGTACGAACACTTTTGGGAGTCACTGTATATATATTAATTATTGAAGTAAGAGTATAAGGCACATTAACATAAAGAAAAAAATAGTGTATAATTGAATCTTACAAAATTTCAAAGTAATACCTACTAAATTTGTATATGTTATAGGAATCAGGATCATAGAAGCATAACTAACTCTTTCCGTTCAGTTTATCTTCTGATTGGTGGGAAATTATGAATCCTAGGCGCTTACCCAGTGCGTTGTATTGGCTGCCAATTAAAACATTTCTGTTGATGAATGGTAAAATAAAATTTACTTGCATTTTTTTCCCGTATAGTCAAGACTGGGAAAAAAATACAGGGAGACTCTTTGACCTGTGACTACCTGTCTTTTTACCTGTATTAATTTTACTGGTACAAAAATAGATGTGTTCATTCCTACCTTGCAACCGAATCCTTGCTCTGTTACATACAGGTTGCGTAACTTCAGAGGAGATGCCTTGTACCTAATGTGTCTAATTGTCTGTTAAATGATTTTTAATCGGTCATAAATTTATATTGCCTATCTCTGACATATTAAGTTCAAAATGTGTCGGTAATATGCAATCATATTAAATATGAAAGCGAAACGGTGTTTCAATTTACAGTCTATTCTTCGAATGGAAATATTTTTTTCAATTCCTACTATTAGTTCACACTCTCTCTATATATATATCTTGTTCAAATTTTCAATCGTACTTTTTATTTTCAAAAGTACTTTTTATTCATCCACTCAAGTTCAAATACATTTTTTTAAACTTGTAGTGGATGACACTTAATGTTAATACAGTTTTTTAAAATATTAATTCATTAATTAAATTTAATTAATCAATTTTAGTTTTAGACCTAGAGCGTCTCTTGCTCTTGAATAGTAATTTCCCTCTTCTTACTGTGTAAACGGTAGCACTGCGGTATCGCGGGCTTCTTCCGTCCTGTAGGTTGCGAGATCGAATCCCCAACCTGACAAACTTTTTCTCTCTCTTTCCCCCCCTCCTAATCTCGCACAGTAGGCAAGGTTCTGGCAGGCAATCCTTTTTTTCAATTCCTACTATTAGTTCACACTTAAATTTTTCTTTGTTGACCTAAGTAGGAATTGTCTTTAAAAATTTTTTTTTATATAATACTTGTTTCCAAAACTATTTGCAAACTCTTTTTCTGTTTAAGTATATTACAGAAACTTTTCCTGATTATTCGTAATGACTCATAACGACCTTTATAATTTAACATTGGCACTGCTGAATAAATGTTGTTCGTTGCAATTCTTTTTTTTTTTTTAACATTTGTATCGTTAAAGAGGCCAAATGGATCGAATAGGAAAACCGAATTTGCATATCCTCCAATTGACTCATCCAATTCCCGAAGGCGTGTTAATTCCTAAGTTCGACAGGTTCCGGATGAGCCTGATGGTTATCACTAATCCCACCCCTGAATGCCTTCGTATCTACGCCAGGTATGGGCACGTTAATCTGTAGACCTTCCGTGTGAGACCACCAGATGGCTCTGTCTAAAGTGGTTACCGGAACGAATTCAACCTAGTTGTTAAGGTAAATGTACCTATAATGGGCCATGCACCTATAATGGGCCACCCTTTAGAAATGTCGAGAAATTGAGGGTCTATTGTTACCTTAGGCAGTGGAAGGGGTGAGGGTCATTGGCTACTACCTGCGAGGATCCCTTAGCATTGGAATTCAGTTCATTCCTTTACTTTGTGCAAAGTGTAAGGTGTATTCTGCTAGAGAGAAGGAAATTTTTGTTTGTTTTAACGCCTGCTTAAGAAATCTGTTAAGGTAAGTGAATTTTTCAAAATTTTTTATTTAAGTACTATAATACCTGTTTATTGACTTAAACTATTATTCATTACGATAGTATGTATAATTTAAATTGTACAGTGATTAAATGACAAAAAACTTAGATTCCACTGTCAAAATAGCGTGGCCCATCATGGGATCACGAATTGTTACACTGTCCCTGTATTGGACCAGCCCGTGTACTGGTACAAATTATTTTTTCGGAAATGTCAATATTTGTAACATCATACCAGCTGTGACAAGTAAAGCGGTACATCACCTGTAACATTACACACAATTTTTAAGTAAATTTAATTTTAGATGTTTAAGTTAATAAATTTATATTTCAGTTATATTTCAGTTTTTATTTATTTAGTGTAGTTGTACTGTAGTTATAAAATGAATAATCCGGTTTAAAAATATACATCATGTTTTTAGTTACTTTTCTTTCCAATTTTATGATATTGTAGAATTGATTTTTGTTCCATAACAGATTAAATAGATGGCCCATTGATGTTGTGATGGGCGATATTGATGGCCCATTATTGGGTGGCCCATTATAGGTGCATCAGGTTGGTTATTATTTATGTATATATATATATATATATATATATATATATATATATATATATATATATATATATATATATATATATATATATATATATATATATATATATATATTATGAATGCAGCCAGTGCTCTCCAGGCTACTACAGATGTAAGGCAGTTATTAAAATGGCAGGTAAAAATTTGGACCAGTTTGCTTTATCTATAGCTGTGAAAATTCAGATTTACTTCAATTTTTCTCTTAACCGGCCCATTACTGGTACGTTTACCTTATGTCGGAGCCATCAGTCTGGTGCAGTGGAACCTACGCCTAACATCACGTAAATGCTGTGCTACGCCTTTACATTTGTTCGGGGGAATTACCGAGGAGATACCCATTGCAAGTGTTTAATGGTTTTCGTTCCACTACTTCTGTGTTTTAACTTTGCCGTGTTTACGGAACGAATTACATGACATTGTTTCACGGCAATCACAGTGAGACGAAGGAAAAAACAAATTGACAGGAGCTGTTTAAGTCTTACAACCTATGCAGACTGCATTAGGTCAACTGATATTTTATAAGATACTTATTAAAAAGCAAACCAAAATCTATTCAATGCTTTCTGTAAGTACCGGTTTAATTAGTCCCTAGAGTATCAAAAGGTAACATCAATGAACCAACCAATAAGTTAAAGTTCTTCTGTATGTTGAGGGGGAATATGAAAGCCAAAGGAAGAGTAATTCGAACAAAAGTGATTTCAAAAAGGATAAATCACTGAGTTATCAAGAGGATTGATATGTCCTTTATATTTAGAAAACTATTCATTCCCGAGAGTCTTCGAAAATCATTGGACAAATTCAGGATTGCTCTTATATTTTACTGATGTACAGGTAGCCCTCCTATAGCACGGCATCTTACAACACGGTTTCGCTCTAACACGATAAGATAAATTGCGGGAACCCTCGTATAACACTGCAACCTGTAACGCGGTTTCGCTCTAACACGATAAAAAAAATTGCGAAAACCTTTGTACAACACTGTACTTTTATAGCACTGGATAACATGATTTTTGTTTAACACATTTAAAAACTAAATTACCTTAAAATAATGACGGGAAGGAATAATGAACTATAGTGGCTTTACATGAAAATGTATAAACAAATTATAACTTATTCATTTATAACTCTATAAAATTGCAAGAAGGCCTAAGGTTAGCCGAAAATCTTGAATCACTTTTCTTGAATGCAAACCCTTCCGCTGAAAGAAGCCGAGAATTCAAAAGGGAGCTGCAAAATTGTCTATCCCCATACCGTGAAATCTACAATGACCTTGTAAGAACCAGCAAACGAACCAAAATTACAGATTTTTTTTAAAGAGTATAGAAGGTGCAAAAAATCTAAAAGAAGAAAAAGTTTCTGAAAGTGAAGAAGTACAATCAACGAAAACATGTTCTCGTTTGATTGTACTGAGCAGTGATGAGGAAGAAATTTATTAAATTAAGGTCGCATTAAATGAAAATATTTTTTTGTTTCCTTTCGATTTGTGATATACATACATTTATATTTTTAATAAAAATTAAGTTGCTTATATGGAATTTTAAAAAAAAAGTTTGGATTTAATAAGTTTTCGGAACGTAACCCCCCTTTTTGAACTGTCTCCGGGTCTCATATAACACGGTTTTACACAACAAGGCATTTTCTAGGAACATATCTACCGTGTCATAGGAGGGTTACCTGTATAGGAAAATCTTTGTATATAAATCCTGTTAGTGATGTCTAAAAAATGTGAGTTTTTTTTTAGGTTTCGTAGCTTATTATTTACTTTTCATAATAGAAAAACGATCTTGGGTATATTATTTTGCATAGATGGCAATACAGAAGATAGATTAAAGTTCTACATTGAAAAAACAGAAAATTGAAACCTTATTTTGCTTAATAAAATAATCCATATTACGTTCAGCTAAAAAAATGAAACACAATGTCATAAAGTTCAACATTCATGATTTTAGAATCATGTATTTTCAGTAAAATAAAATATTCTAATAATCGATAGGGTTGTTTAAAATTAAGTGATCACCCATACAACACAAACAAAGCGCAAGAAGAGCAGGTTCTATAAAAATGGAATATTTTTAGAGAATCCGTAAAGAATAGAATATTTTAAAAATCGCCTTTTATAAACCATTCTAGATGTGAATATGATAACCTCACCTAACGCGATGGTATATAGAATGCAAAATTACTAATTCTATCCAACCTTACACGCGTATTGGCAATTCAGACTATATTTAAAATATTCCTTCATCAACTAAAAAAAAAATATAGAACTTAAAACACATAGGAATTCTTTTAGGAATTTGTTTTCGTTTTTAAATAATCCCTTTTATCGTGAGTAGGGCTTTTTAAATCAAAATATGATATTTAATATATATATATATATATATATATATAGTTACAGTAGAATCAATTGAATGTAAACTTCCCTTTATTTTTCTGTCATTAAAAAATACAGATACAACTGCAGTTGTATCCGTATTTCATCCGTATTTCCTGGGATATAAAAAATGATGATTTTATATCCCAGCGTAAATGATTTTCCTTATCCAGAACTGTAAGGAGGCATTCATCGAGGATATTATGCCGTTAAAAGACGTCTTCACAACCAGTGGTGAGTAGTAGGATTGATTTCTTGATTGGAAAAATGTTGCCTGGCGCGTAAAATCCCGCCAGATAAAACGGGCAGCTGAATAAATTCCCCTCTGCTTGTAATCCGCTGTTTGTCACGTCATAGTTGCCACACGGCCAGAATGCGATAATTTACCGCCCGGAATGAAGCACTTAATTAACTCACTACTGGCTAGTGGGAATTTGAAATATTTAAATTGATTTCACGGAATGCTGCGTGACAGCCTTTAACTCTCGTCTCCCGAACCATAATCACCAATCCGCTGAGAATTCGTGTTTGTATAGAAAAGCTTGCCTTCAACTCCTCTCTATCGATGCTCTAAAAGAGATTGGACGGAGGGCATTTATGAGAAAGTTTCCCTCTCCCCTCACCATTCAAATGTTTCCATAGCATGGAGACTAATGAAGAAATACTCTTTATTTAGGACGCGTAAGAATGGATGGCAAACATTAAAAAATGAGACCGTTTCTCTGATAATGAATCAATGGTAAACATTTGTACTTAAGTTTGAAAAAAAATCAATTTTTCTTTTCCCGGGTTCATCACTTTTTCGTAAAATTTCCCATTCTACATCCATCTGTCTGTGTATTCTCGAAATTCTCCATCGATGTTGAGAGGAGAGCAGCATCTATATATATAAAACGCGTAGGTATGCGGCACAAAAATCGACGATATTTCTACACTCCGAATGGCAACGGCTGCAACTACCAGATGTAAACATTAGCGACCGTCCGCAATTTGCAACCGCGTGTCAACATAGATTTACGCACTGAAATCAGGAATGTTCGAAAGCGCGCTGCACGATCAAGTGAAAATTGGGAACAGTCTCAAGAAAGACAGCGAAGAAATAATTCATTAAGAGAGAGACGTGAAAGAGAGAGTATAAATAATCGCGAGGTTAGGCTTAACCGTCGCCGGCAGAGCAATCAACAACCAGTAATAGTTTATTTTTTACACTTTTTTCAGTACTTGCTGAATTTTTACTCCATTTTTTTATAAGTGAAAAAATTATCTCAACAATTTATTATTTGATATGATTAAGTGTAGATATCTGGATTGTGAACAGTAATAGATACAGAGAGTGATGTAATCAACACTCTATCTTAAATTTTCCCCCAACAATTTCTTATTTGTTGTAATGACAAAGTGTAGATATCTTAATTTTGAAAAATTGCTGAATTTTTGCTCCATTTTATAAGTGAAGAAATTTTTCCAACAATTTATTATTTAATATGATTAAGTGTGGATATCTTAATTGCGAACAGTAATACATACAGAGAGTGATGTAATCAACACTCTATTTTAAATTTCCCCCCAACAATTTCTTATTTGTTGATATCTTAATTTTGAAAAATAGTACATACAAAGAGGGATGTCATTTTTAAAATCATTGATGTTGGGTTTCTCAGTCTTATCTTTAACTCTGTTCTGAGGTAATGGAAATTCACATTTTTTTATCACAGTGTTCTAGAATCAGCCTTATAGAGAATACCCCTTAACAACGTATATTTATGATGACAGGTAATGGTAACATTCCTTACATACGTTACTTTCAGTTGCGTTGTTTTGCAAAAGAAAATATAAAACTAAAAACGACCATGCTGGTCGCGCAGCGGCTAGTTCTCAAATATTTCCCCAAATATTGAAGTCGTATTATCTGAGGTCCAGGCTCACCCCTTCATTCATGTTCTTTTTTTTCATAAATCATTTAGTTATATATAAATAAATATAAAAAATTGTATGATTTTCAGTGTCTTAATAGGAAGCTTATCATTTTAAAATCATGCTCTTTTTTAATTCTATGTTTTGTTCATTTTTACCCCAATGAAATATAAATGCATATTAATATTTAAATAGGGAGTTTAGGTGTACGAGGTTCAGAAAAAAAAAGTGTACATGGTGTATAAGGAAGACTTTTTTTTTTTTACTCTTATTATGCAAAGCAAATTCATACCCAAAATTTACAGTTCAGTGATTTTTGAAATAGTTTCTCAAAATCGGCGTATTTCGTTTTTTCTTTTCTCTTATTAAAGTTTTCCTAATTTAAAAAAAATGCTATAAACAATAAATTTTCATTGGGTCTCATGATTTTTATAAAAAAGAAATGGGTGGCGGTAAAAAAAAAAACCACTGCTCTAACCCAGCGGTTCCCAACCGGTGGGTCGCGACTCGATCCTAAAACTATCAGAAACCATCGACTAAACCATCAGAAAAGATAACAAAAATTGAAACTTACTTAAAAACAGCAATTTTACATATTGATAGATTGTGATAACAATTTTCTTAACTGTAATTATATCAAAGCTGTATGATTTTTTTTGCGCCTGAAAAATTAAGATGATCTTTGTCTACTTTTATAATTGTAGTTTTTATCTTCTCCTAGGAACACTTGTTAGTGAGTATGAAACCACTTGTTGCATATATTGCAAACATATATCTATTGTTAAATAAATAACTGTTTTGCTACAAAGTGTTTATATTGTCGACCATTTTCAAATCAGAACACAAATTGTTTATCAATAATTAATCTGTATCTTCAAAAAAGCATATATATATATATATATATATATATATATATATTTGCAATATTTGATGGTAAATTTTATATACATAAGGAAGGGATACGATACAAATAAGGTTTTTCACTCCACCATGGACCGATGGACCGTGGAGGTATTCCAAGAAGGAAATGTGGGTCGCCAGCTGAAAAAGGTTGGGAACCACTGCTCTAACCAATACATGATTGTTCTCCAATCACACAGATGTATCCGTTTGATTACCTCATATCGGATTCGTCCTGCGAGAGGCAAACCCTCTTAAATTTTTCCCCAACTTCTTATTTGTCTCATATAGTACCGACTCGTCATTTAACTTTATTCAACCGATAAAATGTTCCTGATACAAAAGTAGCTGAATTTTATTGACTTGGAAGTTACAGATCTAAAAATGAAGAGGAATAAAATCGAGGATTATCGAACGGCGTGGACTGAACACGATTGGCTTTTCGAATTATGAACTCGGAGAATAAGAGTGGAGAATTATAACAAAAGGTAGGACGATCTCGAATGAACTGGAATTCGTTAGTGCAAACTCGTTATGCAAATTTGTTAGTGCAGTCGTGATAGGGCTTGATGCAGGAGGCGTGATATCTTGCAGATCATTTGTCTCTGCGGATTAACTGATGGCAAGATTTTCGTCCCACTTGCGTTGCCGTTAGGGTGGCGGGCAATCAGTTCTTGTTATAACATTCAGAAGATATACTTTGGCTTCCCGAAATTGATTCCCCGGATGATAAAATCATTTATTTTAGGCAACAGATCACTGATTGAGAAGGTGAGCTTAAGATACTCGTGCAACGTTGAGGGACTGTAGGTATCTTCAAACCCAGTCAACGAGTTTGATCCTTTGTACGATTTCTTCAATTTACAATAGCACTTCAAAGGGTAAAAGTTATTTCTTATCTACTCTAATATTTTCCCTGCTACGGCCCGCACAGTATTTCTTTTTGTGTGTGTTCTTAATCCATCATTTCTTATTACGCGGCAGTGGCGTAGCGAGCATAACTGGCGCCCGGGGCACAATACCTTTGTGGCGCCCCCCCCCCCCGCAAAACATATATTAATATAATATATAGGCCTTATATTGGCGCCCCCCCAAAAAAACATATAATAATATAATATATAGACCTTATATTGGCGCCCCTCCCGAAAACATACATTAATATAATATATAGACCTTATATTGGCGCCCCCCCGAAAAACATATAGTAATATAGTATATAGACCTTATATTGGCACCCCCCCCCAAAAAGCATATAGTAATATAGTATATAGACCTTTTATTGGCAACCCTCCCCCCCGAAAAACATATAGTAATGTAATATATAGACCTTATATTGGCGCCCCTCTGCAAGTGGCGCCCAGGGCATGATAGACCCCCTTGCCCCCCCTCCCCTCGCTACGCCACTGTTACGCGGATGACACTTGATAAGAACGGTGAAATCCAAAGATGATCTGTCACTTGGGAAGCCATCAACTATTTCTTGAGTTTGAAAGCTGTAGATGCTTAATACTAAAATATTTTACTAAACGTATGACAACAATATACGATTATTCGCCATTAATCCCGGAGAATCATCGGTTGCTTTCAGCGGGCGCGTATAGGATTTTAAACCGTATACATATGAAACTTTCAACTTAATTTTATCTCTGCACACATCGTCCACATCCACCAGTTCATTTTTTTTATGCATATGTCATGTTCATACATTTTTATAATCTTTTTCCTGCTTATATGCTTAAAGGAAATGTTTCTTTTTTTTATCAAAATAATAAAATATAGAGCAAAGTAATTAAACTATTATAAATTTAATTTTTCATATTTGTGGAAAACTTGGACGTGTTGGGTGCATTTTAGTTTTGTTTTCCTTGATATCCACTCTGAAAGATGTATTACGATGTCAGCTGAGGTTTAAAAACACAAAGAAGCGTTTTATGAGGAGCGGTTCGGGGTAATTATTATATTTGATAGCCGACTGACGGATGGTGTAGAGATGGCGTAAATAATGGTAATTTGTTGCAGTCATCTGTCAAAACCGCTTCCAGTTACAAGAGTGATGATGGTTGAGGATATCGAGATATCGGACGCAGTGTTTCCGAAAATTACGACCCGGCTCTATATTGTTAAGGCTGTTATGTACTAAGAAAAAAATCGTATTTCCCTTTTCCTCTTCTTTCAGACTCTTGTGGTGGGAGGAGTCCAGTTGACAGTTCGAGAATTCCACCCCCCCCCCTTAGGATTGACATTTTGAGGGATTGTAATGGCTCTCTCTCTATAGGGGAGTTAAGCGCTGCCCCCAAATTTTTTATTTTAAATATATTTTTGTCAACTATATACAGGTATATAAATGCTGATAATCAAATAAAATTGGTATTGTCAGATAGCCCGAACTTTTCTGCAAAGCGCTACAGGATTCATTTTATAAATTTCGTCCCCCGAATGAATTTATGAGCGTTTAAAACACACTATACCAGATTTTTCCCCGAACAATTTAAATTTTAAAATATTAATTGCATTTAAAAAAAAACGAAAAATGTACACAAATGTAAAGTTTCTTTCTCTATGACGAAATACAATTTAAAAAAAAGAATCCAAGTCGGCAATCCGTGGACAAATTTTTTCCATAGGTTAACATTGAGGTGAGCGAATCCAATAGGGTTAGTACATAGTAGCCTTAAAGGGTGTGGTCTGGGTAATCAAATAAAATTGGTATTGTCAGATAGCCCGAACTTTTCTGCAAAGCGCTACAGGATTCATTTTATAAATTTCGTCCCCCGAATGAATTTATGAGCGTTTAAAACACACTATACCAGATTTTTCCCCGAACAATTTAAATTTTAAAATATTAATTGCATTTAAAAAAAAACGAAAAATGTACACAAATGTAAAGTTTCTTTCTCTATGACGAAATACAATTTTAAAAAAAGAATCCAAGTCGGCAATCCGTGGACAAATTTTTTTCCATAGGTTAACATTGAGGTGAGCGAATCCAATAGGGTTAGTACATAGTAGCCTTAAAGGGTGTGGTCTGGGTAATCAAATAAAATTGGTATTGTCAGATAGCCCGAACTTTTCTGCAAAGCGCTACAGGATTCATTTTATAAATTTCGTCCCCCGAATGAATTTATGAGCGTTTAAAACACACTATACCAGATTTTTCCCCGAACAATTTAAATTTTAAAATATTAATTGCATTTAAAAAAAAACGAAAAATGTACACAAATGTAAAGTTTCTTTCTCTATGACGAAATACAATTTTAAAAAAAGAATCCAAGTCGGCAATCCGTGGACAAATTTTTTCCATAGGTTAACATTGAGGTGAGCGAATCCAATAGGGTTAGTACATAGTAGCCTTAAAGGGTGTGGTCTGGGTAATCAAATAAAATTGGTATTGTCAGATAGCCCGAACTTTTCTGCAAAGCGCTACAGGATTCATTTTATAAATTTCGTCCCCCGAATGAATTTATGAGCGTTTAAAACACACTATACCAGATTTTTCCCCGAACAATTTAAATTTTAAAATATTAATTGCATTTAAAAAAAAACGAAAAATGTACACAAATGTAAAGTTTCTTTCTCTATGACGAAATACAATTTTAAAAAAAGAATCCAAGTCGGCAATCCGTGGACAAATTTTTTCCATAGGTTAACATTGAGGTGAGCGAATCCAATAGGGTTAGTACATAGTAGCCTTAAAGGGTGTGGTCTGGGTAATCAAATAAAATTGGTATTGTCAGATAGCCCGAACTTTTCTGCAAAGCGCTACAGGATTCATTTTATAAATTTCGTCCCCCGAATGAATTTATGAGCGTTTAAAACACACTATACCAGATTTTTCCCCGAACAATTTAAATTTTAAAATATTAATTGCATTTAAAAAAAAACGAAAAATGTACACAAATGTAAAGTTTCTTTCTCTATGACGAAATACAATTTTAAAAAAAGAATCCAAGTCGGCAATCCGTGGACAAATTTTTTCCATAGGTTAACATTGAGGTGAGCGAATCCAATAGGGTTAGTACATAGTAGCCTTAAAGGGTGTGGTCTGGGTAATCAAATAAAATTGGTATTGTCAGATAGCCCGAACTTTTCTGCAAAGCGCTACAGGATTCATTTTATAAATTTCGTCCCCCGAATGAATTTATGAGCGTTTAAAACACACTATACCAGATTTTTCCCCGAACAATTTAAATTTTAAAATATTAATTGCATTTAAAAAAAAACGAAAAATGTACACAAATGTAAAGTTTCTTTCTCTATGACGAAATACAATTTTAAAAAAAGAATCCAAGTCGGCAATCCGTGGACAAATTTTTTCCATAGGTTAACATTGAGGTGAGCGAATCCAATAGGGTTAGTACATAGTAGCCTTAAAGGGTGTGGTCTGGGTAATCAAATAAAATTGGTATTGTCAGATAGCCCGAACTTTTCTGCAAAGCGCTACAGGATTCATTTTATAAATTTCGTCCCCCGAATGAATTTATGAGCGTTTAAAACACACTATACCAGATTTTTCCCCGAACAATTTAAATTTTAAAATATTAATTGCATTTAAAAAAAAACGAAAAATGTACACAAATGTAAAGTTTCTTTCTCTATGACGAAATACAATTTTAAAAAAAGAATCCAAGTCGGCAATCCGTGGACAAATTTTTTCCATAGGTTAACATTGAGGTGAGCGAATCCAATAGGGTTAGTACATAGTAGCCTTAAAGGGTGTGGTCTGGGTAATCAAATAAAATTGGTATTGTCAGATAGCCCGAACTTTTCTGCAAAGCGCTACAGGATTCATTTTATAAATTTCGTCCCCCGAATGAATTTATGAGCGTTTAAAACACACTATACCAGATTTTTCCCCGAACAATTTAAATTTTAAAATATTAATTGCATTTAAAAAAAAACGAAAAATGTACACAAATGTAAAGTTTCTTTCTCTATGACGAAATACAATTTTAAAAAAAGAATCCAAGTCGGCAATCCGTGGACAAATTTTTTCCATAGGTTAACATTGAGGTGAGCGAATCCAATAGGGTTAGTACATAGTAGCCTTAAAGGGTGTGGTCTGGGTAATCAAATAAAATTGGTATTGTCAGATAGCCCGAACTTTTCTGCAAAGCGCTACAGGATTCATTTTATAAATTTCGTCCCCCGAATGAATTTATGAGCGTTTAAAACACACTATACCAGATTTTTCCCCGAACAATTTAAATTTTAAAATATTAATTGCATTTAAAAAAAAACGAAAAATGTACACAAATGTAAAGTTTCTTTCTCTATGACGAAATACAATTTTAAAAAAAGAATCCAAGTCGGCAATCCGTGGACAAATTTTTTCCATAGGTTAACATTGAGGTGAGCGAATCCAATAGGGTTAGTACATAGTAGCCTTAAAGGGTGTGGTCTGGGTAATCAAATAAAATTGGTATTGTCAGATAGCCCGAACTTTTCTGCAAAGCGCTACAGGATTCATTTTATAAATTTCGTCCCCCGAATGAATTTATGAGCGTTTAAAACACACTATACCAGATTTTTCCCCGAACAATTTAAATTTTAAAATATTAATTGCATTTAAAAAAAAACGAAAAATGTACACAAATGTAAAGTTTCTTTCTCTATGACGAAATACAATTTTAAAAAAAGAATCCAAGTCGGCAATCCGTGGACAAATTTTTTCCATAGGTTAACATTGAGGTGAGCGAATCCAATAGGGTTAGTACATAGTAGCCTTAAAGGGTGTGGTCTGGGTAATCAAATAAAATTGGTATTGTCAGATAGCCCGAACTTTTCTGCAAAGCGCTACAGGATTCATTTTATAAATTTCGTCCCCCGAATGAATTTATGAGCGTTTAAAACACACTATACCAGATTTTTCCCCGAACAATTTAAATTTTAAAATATTAATTGCATTTAAAAAAAAACGAAAAATGTACACAAATGTAAAGTTTCTTTCTCTATGACGAAATACAATTTTAAAAAAAGAATCCAAGTCGGCAATCCGTGGACAAATTTTTTCCATAGGTTAACATTGAGGTGAGCGAATCCAATAGGGTTAGTACATAGTAGCCTTAAAGGGTGTGGTCTGGGTAATCAAATAAAATTGGTATTGTCAGATAGCCCGAACTTTTCTGCAAAGCGCTACAGGATTCATTTTATAAATTTCGTCCCCCGAATGAATTTATGAGCGTTTAAAACACACTATACCAGATTTTTCCCCGAACAATTTAAATTTTAAAATATTAATTGCATTTAAAAAAAAACGAAAAATGTACACAAATGTAAAGTTTCTTTCTCTATGACGAAATACAATTTTAAAAAAAGAATCCAAGTCGGCAATCCGTGGACAAATTTTTTCCATAGGTTAACATTGAGGTGAGCGAATCCAATAGGGTTAGTACATAGTAGCCTTAAAGGGTGTGGTCTGGGTAATCAAATAAAATTGGTATTGTCAGATAGCCCGAACTTTTCTGCAAAGCGCTACAGGATTCATTTTATAAATTTCGTCCCCCGAATGAATTTATGAGCGTTTAAAACACACTATACCAGATTTTTCCCCGAACAATTTAAATTTTAAAATATTAATTGCATTTAAAAAAAAACGAAAAATGTACACAAATGTAAAGTTTCTTTCTCTATGACGAAATACAATTTTAAAAAAAGAATCCAAGTCGGCAATCCGTGGACAAATTTTTTCCATAGGTTAACATTGAGGTGAGCGAATCCAATAGGGTTAGTACATAGTAGCCTTAAAGGGTGTGGTCTGGGTAATCAAATAAAATTGGTATTGTCAGATAGCCCGAACTTTTCTGCAAAGCGCTACAGGATTCATTTTATAAATTTCGTCCCCCGAATGAATTTATGAGCGTTTAAAACACACTATACCAGATTTTTCCCCGAACAATTTAAATTTTAAAATATTAATTGCATTTAAAAAAAAACGAAAAATGTACACAAATGTAAAGTTTCTTTCTCTATGACGAAATACAATTTTAAAAAAAGAATCCAAGTCGGCAATCCGTGGACAAATTTTTTCCATAGGTTAACATTGAGGTGAGCGAATCCAATAGGGTTAGTACATAGTAGCCTTAAAGGGTGTGGTCTGGGTAATCAAATAAAATTGGTATTGTCAGATAGCCCGAACTTTTCTGCAAAGCGCTACAGGATTCATTTTATAAATTTCGTCCCCCGAATGAATTTATGAGCGTTTAAAACACACTATACCAGATTTTTCCCCGAACAATTTAAATTTTAAAATATTAATTGCATTTAAAAAAAAACGAAAAATGTACACAAATGTAAAGTTTCTTTCTCTATGACGAAATACAATTTTAAAAAAAGAATCCAAGTCGGCAATCCGTGGACAAATTTTTTCCATAGGTTAACATTGAGGTGAGCGAATCCAATAGGGTTAGTACATAGTAGCCTTAAAGGGTGTGGTCTGGGTAATCAAATAAAATTGGTATTGTCAGATAGCCCGAACTTTTCTGCAAAGCGCTACAGGATTCATTTTATAAATTTCGTCCCCCGAATGAATTTATGAGCGTTTAAAACACACTATACCAGATTTTTCCCCGAACAATTTAAATTTTAAAATATTAATTGCATTTAAAAAAAAACGAAAAATGTACACAAATGTAAAGTTTCTTTCTCTATGACGAAATACAATTTTAAAAAAAGAATCCAAGTCGGCAATCCGTGGACAAATTTTTTCCATAGGTTAACATTGAGGTGAGCGAATCCAATAGGGTTAGTACATAGTAGCCTTAAAGGGTGTGGTCTGGGTAATCAAATAAAATTGGTATTGTCAGATAGCCCGAACTTTTCTGCAAAGCGCTACAGGATTCATTTTATAAATTTCGTCCCCCGAATGAATTTATGAGCGTTTAAAACACACTATACCAGATTTTTCCCCGAACAATTTAAATTTTAAAATATTAATTGCATTTAAAAAAAAACGAAAAATGTACACAAATGTAAAGTTTCTTTCTCTATGACGAAATACAATTTTAAAAAAAGAATCCAAGTCGGCAATCCGTGGACAAATTTTTTCCATAGGTTAACATTGAGGTGAGCGAATCCAATAGGGTTAGTACATAGTAGCCTTAAAGGGTGTGGTCTGGGTAATCAAATAAAATTGGTATTGTCAGATAGCCCGAACTTTTCTGCAAAGCGCTACAGGATTCATTTTATAAATTTCGTCCCCCGAATGAATTTATGAGCGTTTAAAACACACTATACCAGATTTTTCCCCGAACAATTTAAATTTTAAAATATTAATTGCATTTAAAAAAAAACGAAAAATGTACACAAATGTAAAGTTTCTTTCTCTATGACGAAATACAATTTTAAAAAAAGAATCCAAGTCGGCAATCCGTGGACAAATTTTTTCCATAGGTTAACATTGAGGTGAGCGAATCCAATAGGGTTAGTACATAGTAGCCTTAAAGGGTGTGGTCTGGGTAATCAAATAAAATTGGTATTGTCAGATAGCCCGAACTTTTCTGCAAAGCGCTACAGGATTCATTTTATAAATTTCGTCCCCCGAATGAATTTATGAGCGTTTAAAACACACTATACCAGATTTTTCCCCGAACAATTTAAATTTTAAAATATTAATTGCATTTAAAAAAAAACGAAAAATGTACACAAATGTAAAGTTTCTTTCTCTATGACGAAATACAATTTTAAAAAAAGAATCCAAGTCGGCAATCCGTGGACAAATTTTTTCCATAGGTTAACATTGAGGTGAGCGAATCCAATAGGGTTAGTACATAGTAGCCTTAAAGGGTGTGGTCTGGGTAATCAAATAAAATTGGTATTGTCAGATAGCCCGAACTTTTCTGCAAAGCGCTACAGGATTCATTTTATAAATTTCGTCCCCCGAATGAATTTATGAGCGTTTAAAACACACTATACCAGATTTTTCCCCGAACAATTTAAATTTTAAAATATTAATTGCATTTAAAAAAAACGAAAAATGTACACAAATGTAAAGTTTCTTTCTCTATGACGAAATACAATTTTAAAAAAAGAATCCAAGTCGGCAATCCGTGGACAAATTTTTTCCATAGGTTAACATTGAGGTGAGCGAATCCAATAGGGTTAGTACATAGTAGCCTTAAAGGGTGTGGTCTGGGTAATCAAATAAAATTGGTATTGTCAGATAGCCCGAACTTTTCTGCAAAGCGCTACAGGATTCATTTTATAAATTTCGTCCCCCGAATGAATTTATGAGCGTTTAAAACACACTATACCAGATTTTTCCCCGAACAATTTAAATTTTAAAATATTAATTGCATTTAAAAAAAAACGAAAAATGTACACAAATGTAAAGTTTCTTTCTCTATGACGAAATACAATTTTAAAAAAAGAATCCAAGTCGGCAATCCGTGGACAAATTTTTTCCATAGGTTAACATTGAGGTGAGCGAATCCAATAGGGTTAGTACATAGTAGCCTTAAAGGGTGTGGTCTGGGTAATCAAATAAAATTGGTATTGTCAGATAGCCCGAACTTTTCTGCAAAGCGCTACAGGATTCATTTTATAAATTTCGTCCCCCGAATGAATTTATGAGCGTTTAAAACACACTATACCAGATTTTTCCCCGAACAATTTAAATTTTAAAATATTAATTGCATTTAAAAAAAAACGAAAAATGTACACAAATGTAAAGTTTCTTTCTCTATGACGAAATACAATTTTAAAAAAAGAATCCAAGTCGGCAATCCGTGGACAAATTTTTTCCATAGGTTAACATTGAGGTGAGCGAATCCAATAGGGTTAGTACATAGTAGCCTTAAAGGGTGTGGTCTGGGTAATCAAATAAAATTGGTATTGTCAGATAGCCCGAACTTTTCTGCAAAGCGCTACAGGATTCATTTTATAAATTTCGTCCCCCGAATGAATTTATGAGCGTTTAAAACACACTATACCAGATTTTTCCCCGAACAATTTAAATTTTAAAATATTAATTGCATTTAAAAAAAAACGAAAAATGTACACAAATGTAAAGTTTCTTTCTCTATGACGAAATACAATTTTAAAAAAAGAATCCAAGTCGGCAATCCGTGGACAAATTTTTTCCATAGGTTAACATTGAGGTGAGCGAATCCAATAGGGTTAGTACATAGTAGCCTTAAAGGGTGTGGTCTGGGTAATCAAATAAAATTGGTATTGTCAGATAGCCCGAACTTTTCTGCAAAGCGCTACAGGATTCATTTTATAAATTTCGTCCCCCGAATGAATTTATGAGCGTTTAAAACACACTATACCAGATTTTTCCCCGAACAATTTAAATTTTAAAATATTAATTGCATTTAAAAAAAAACGAAAAATGTACACAAATGTAAAGTTTCTTTCTCTATGACGAAATACAATTTTAAAAAAAGAATCCAAGTCGGCAATCCGTGGACAAATTTTTTCCATAGGTTAACATTGAGGTGAGCGAATCCAATAGGGTTAGTACATAGTAGCCTTAAAGGGTGTGGTCTGGGTAATCAAATAAAATTGGTATTGTCAGATAGCCCGAACTTTTCTGCAAAGCGCTACAGGATTCATTTTATAAATTTCGTCCCCCGAATGAATTTATGAGCGTTTAAAACACACTATACCAGATTTTTCCCCGAACAATTTAAATTTTAAAATATTAATTGCATTTAAAAAAAAACGAAAAATGTACACAAATGTAAAGTTTCTTTCTCTATGACGAAATACAATTTTAAAAAAAGAATCCAAGTCGGCAATCCGTGGACAAATTTTTTCCATAGGTTAACATTGAGGTGAGCGAATCCAATAGGGTTAGTACATAGTAGCCTTAAAGGGTGTGGTCTGGGTAATCAAATAAAATTGGTATTGTCAGATAGCCCGAACTTTTCTGCAAAGCGCTACAGGATTCATTTTATAAATTTCGTCCCCCGAATGAATTTATGAGCGTTTAAAACACACTATACCAGATTTTTCCCCGAACAATTTAAATTTTAAAATATTAATTGCATTTAAAAAAAAACGAAAAATGTACACAAATGTAAAGTTTCTTTCTCTATGACGAAATACAATTTTAAAAAAAGAATCCAAGTCGGCAATCCGTGGACAAATTTTTTCCATAGGTTAACATTGAGGTGAGCGAATCCAATAGGGTTAGTACATAGTAGCCTTAAAGGGTGTGGTCTGGGTAATCAAATAAAATTGGTATTGTCAGATAGCCCGAACTTTTCTGCAAAGCGCTACAGGATTCATTTTATAAATTTCGTCCCCCGAATGAATTTATGAGCGTTTAAAACACACTATACCAGATTTTTCCCCGAACAATTTAAATTTTAAAATATTAATTGCATTTAAAAAAAAACGAAAAATGTACACAAATGTAAAGTTTCTTTCTCTATGACGAAATACAATTTTAAAAAAAGAATCCAAGTCGGCAATCCGTGGACAAATTTTTTCCATAGGTTAACATTGAGGTGAGCGAATCCAATAGGGTTAGTACATAGTAGCCTTAAAGGGTGTGGTCTGGGTAATCAAATAAAATTGGTATTGTCAGATAGCCCGAACTTTTCTGCAAAGCGCTACAGGATTCATTTTATAAATTTCGTCCCCCGAATGAATTTATGAGCGTTTAAAACACACTATACCAGATTTTTCCCCGAACAATTTAAATTTTAAAATATTAATTGCATTTAAAAAAAAACGAAAAATGTACACAAATGTAAAGTTTCTTTCTCTATGACGAAATACAATTTTAAAAAAAGAATCCAAGTCGGCAATCCGTGGACAAATTTTTTCCATAGGTTAACATTGAGGTGAGCGAATCCAATAGGGTTAGTACATAGTAGCCTTAAAGGGTGTGGTCTGGGTAATCAAATAAAATTGGTATTGTCAGATAGCCCGAACTTTTCTGCAAAGCGCTACAGGATTCATTTTATAAATTTCGTCCCCCGAATGAATTTATGAGCGTTTAAAACACACTATACCAGATTTTTCCCCGAACAATTTAAATTTTAAAATATTAATTGCATTTAAAAAAAAACGAAAAATGTACACAAATGTAAAGTTTCTTTCTCTATGACGAAATACAATTTTAAAAAAAGAATCCAAGTCGGCAATCCGTGGACAAATTTTTTCCATAGGTTAACATTGAGGTGAGCGAATCCAATAGGGTTAGTACATAGTAGCCTTAAAGGGTGTGGTCTGGGTAATCAAATAAAATTGGTATTGTCAGATAGCCCGAACTTTTCTGCAAAGCGCTACAGGATTCATTTTATAAATTTCGTCCCCCGAATGAATTTATGAGCGTTTAAAACACACTATACCAGATTTTTCTCCGAACAATTTAAATTTTAAAATATTAATTGCATTAAAAAAAAAGAAAAACGTACACAAATGTAAAATTTCTTTCTCTATGACGGAGTACAATTTTTAAAAAAAAATCTTTGAATCCAAGTCGGCAATCCGAGGACGAATTTTCTCCATAGGTTAACATTGAGGTGAGCGAATCCAATGGGGTTAGTACACAACAGCCTTAAAGTCTAGCATCTGAGGAAACGACGGTAGAAGTAGGCCGTCTGGAACACGGCGCAACTGGTTACAAACCCGTCGGACGGGTTTGTAACCAGTTGCGCCGTGTGCGTGGCTCCATTCAATTACATAGGTTACGACTCATCACGGACTGATTTGTGATTGGAGTCAGTTATCAGTTTCTTTGAGTTGCTCCGTGTGCAGACGGCCGTACGATTTCGTCGTTTTGGTAGTACCGAATCAAGGCGACACTACCTGAATGGGCTGCACCTTATCACTTTGAGTCAGTAAATACTTTCTAGGCCCCATGTGTTTCCAATCCTTGGTGAAAAAGGAAATCGATATGCATTTATTGAGGAGCGATCGCTTGGCCGGTGATGTTCGCGCTGAACCGCTGATAAAATTTCATGTGTGTTGTTGGGTAGTATGTGTGTTGATACATTTGCTATGCTTTGGAATCACAGAAATAGCCAGGTCCAAAGGCCCGTATATCCAGTGGCGCAGCGAGCATAACTGGCGCCCGGGGCACGATACTTTTGTGGCGCCCCCTCCCCTGAAAAACATATAATAATATAATATATAGACCCTATATTGGCGCCCTCGAAAAACATATAATAACATAATATATAGACCTTATATTGGCACTCCCCCCCCCGAAAAACATATAGTAATATAATATATAGCCCTTATATTGGGCCCTCCCCTGAAAAACATATAGTAATATAATATATAGACCTTATATTGGCATCCACCTCGAAAACATATAGTAATATAATATATGGATCTTACATTGGCGCCCCTCTGCAAGTGGCGCCCGGGGCATGATAGACCCCCTTGCCCCCCCCCCCCTTTGCTACGCCACTGCATATATCTGTGTCGGGCCCCGACAGACGGTCGTTACGATTAAGCTTCTAAAATATACAATTAGCTGGTTAATTTAACTACGTCAAGGCTACACAGAAATTGCCACCTAATTCCATCTTTTCAATCTCCGGATGGGAATTGCGAGCGTTCATCCACCCATTGTAGCTGCTTTACTTTCATTTTGGTCATTTGCCTTTCTGACCTACTTTTTATTCAGTGAAAACACCAGTTTGAGGTCCTAAGAAGTCCACATGCGTCTACCCGTTTGTTTTTGGCAATCTCAGAACTTTACTATCCGATATTTTCGCGTCAAAGATCGAATTTCTATCTATTTAGATGGTGGGATAACAAGTAATGCGTATGTACAGTTTAGACCAGACCAAATTCAAGGTGAATTTGAGTTCATATACAGGTGACCCTCATATAACACGGTAGATAGGTTCTTAGAAAATGCCGTGTTGTGTGAAACCGTGTTATATGAGACCTACAGACAGTAAAAAAAGTGGGGTTACGCTCCGAAAACAATTTTTTTAATCCATATAAGCAAATTAATTTTTATTAAAAATATAAATGTATGTATAACACAAAACGAAAAGAAACAAAAAATATTATTTTCATTTAATGTGACATTAATTTAATAAATTTCTTCCTCAGCACTGCTAAGTACAATCAAACGAGAACATGCTTTCGGTTGAACGATGTCACCTTCACTTTCAGAACCTTTTTCTTCATTTAAATTTTTTGCACCTTCTATCCTCTTTAAAAAATCTATAATTTTGGTTTGTTTGCTAGTTCTTCCAAGGTCATTGTAGATTTCACGGTATGGAGATAGACAATTTTGCAGCTCCCTTTTAAACTTTCGGCTTCTTTCAGCGGAAGGGTCTGCATTCAAGAAAAATGATTCAAGATTTTCAGCTAAGCTTAGGCCTTCTTGCAATTTTATAAAGTTATAATTGAATAAATTATAATTTGTTTATACATTTTCATGTAAAGCCACTAAAGTTTACTGTTCCTTCCCGTCATTATTTTAAGGTAATTTAGTTTTTAAATGTGTTAAACAAAAATTATGATATCTAGTGCTGTAGAAGTACAGTGTTGTACAAAGGTATTCGCAATATTTTAATCGTGTTAGATCGAAACCGTGTTACAGGTTGCAGTGTTATACGAGGGTTCCCGCAATTTATCCTATCGTGTTAGAGCGAAACCGTGTTGTAAGATGCCGTGCTGTAAGAGGGCTACCTGTATTTAAGTTTTCGTATTTCATAAATGTACGCCTTCCTTCAACTTTGGGCATTCCGTGTTAAAGGTTTTGTTTCGTGGAAACTTTTTCGACGTTCGTCCACGAAACATTACACTACGAAATTATTGGTTTATTGTAATGGGGCCACCGTATACGTAAACCAACGAGTGTGAAAACTTTCAAAATGAACTGTCAACTGCATAACCATGGAAATTTCGAAATTTATTCCTGTTCTACTTTCATGCTCTAGAACAGCCATGCTGAAGGGCCGCATGCATATGTTTGATACGTTACACGGGCCGTAACACGGCATAATAAAATAATGTCACATAATAAAACTCAAAACCTAAATGTTTTCCGGCGCTTATTTGAAAATGTGTGTGATTTTTTTTTTTTTATGGTGAAACAAACTTTTGGCAATTGTAGACAAATCAGGTTTAAACTTGCTCAATCCATCATTAAGGTAAAAATCAGTAAAGGTGGCTCATTTTTGTACAGTTTTTCAGGTACTTATTTCCAGAAATATGTATACAAAAGGATCTATCTGCTTGTTGATCAGTGTGAGTTAACTTGGCGAACATAAAAGGGCCTCACATGAAAGCTTAGTGGGCCTTAGTTTGAGTAACTGTGCTCTAGAAACAGATCATTTTACTATAATAGCGTGGGTGTTATTGACCTAATAAACATGTTATTTACTTAATAAACATTTGCCTTTTTTTAATTAAAGAAATCGAGTTATTTTTTGTCTATAATATATTCAATGAATTTGACGACATTTCAGTCAGAAAAAAATAAGAATGTTGTATGCGAATATAAAGGAAATTTTTGAATAATAATCTTTGTTATGTAAGATCATTAGAGACATATCGTGTTTATTTTTTCTTTGGACGAAAAATTCCTGTTTTTCTCTCGATTTTGAGACACAAATAAATATTTCATGGATTGCGCATTTATATTTTAAAATGTTTGAGGTTCCAGGGCTTCCATACATTTGTGTATGTGCTTCAAGTTATAAAAATTTATAGACCGTATTACTACAGCTTTGCAGTTCCTCCTTCAACTTAAAATTTAGCGTGATGACCCATTCATTGGAGAGTGACAATGCGCTCCAACAACAGTGACTGTGGTGTGCAGCATTTGAATAGGTGAAAATTTTCTCTCTCTCTCTCTCTTTATATATATATATATATATATATATATATACAGTCGGTCCTCTATTTAACAAAGTCGCTAAATCCAAAAAAAAGTTCATTATATGGAAAATTCGTTAAATAGAAATTAACCTTTTAAAATACTTTAAACTAACAAAACAGACTTTAAATTCATAAACACTAAATATTATTAATAAAAGTAATTGATCACACCTTTATTTTGTAAATTAATGTCTATTTGTTTTATATACATATCTTACCCATCCAACAGAAATCTGCAAGGAAAACAAGAATAAAACAAAACATTTTCCGGGAATATACATTGTATTTTCAATTTAAAAAATATATTAAAATTAATGAATTTTAATGACATTATCGCATTTATTATAAGAAGTAATTTTAAGCATACATTACCACAGGCGCCCTTAAATTTAATTACGGATAAAGTCTGTTAATTTTGTCTGAGTTTCTTGTTTGATAAAGTGATTTCTCTCATAATACGTCTCTCATCTTTGCAATGTCACAAAAAACCCCTTCAGGTGTTTTTTCTTCAAACTGCAACCCGCTTCGGAATGTGTTAAAATAAAGTTAATGTGTTAAACGTGTTAAACGAAAGAATAAGTTTGAAATGTTCAGAAATATTTTGAGAAATATGGAGAAATAATAATATTGGATCACTAGAAAAAGTTCGTTAAATAGAGAATGCACTTCGCTATTTGGAGGTTATTTTACGAAGAAATTCACAAAATGTTCTTGGTTCTATAAGGAAAAGTTCGCAAAATAGAGGTTTGTTAAATAGAGGTCCGACTGTATATATATATATATATATATATATATATATATATATATATATATATATATATATACACTCATGGACAAAAAAAATTAGCGCACCAAGAAGGAGTCGTCAAAATGAAACGAAATTTTACATACGTAATGACTACTTTGATATAAGTAAATGATAAGAAAATCAAAGAAAAAGGATAATTTATTTCAGAGAAAAAGGCAAAAGAACGGAAGAGTTAATACTCCGTTGGACCCCCTCTAGCGCGAATGCACGATGCGATACGATCGGGCATTGAGTCATACAAGTTCTGTATGATGTCTTGAGACATTTCGTTCCATATTTGCTGTAACCTTGCCTCTAGTTCGTTCAAACTCGTGGGATGCCCAACTCGTCGTCCCAAATGATCCCAGATATGCTCGATTGGAGACAAATCTGGGGATCGGGCAGGCCAAGGAAGGGTAGTAACAGTGCGGAGACAGTCTTGTGACACCCTTGCCGTATGAGGCCGAGCATTGTCTTGTTGAAAAATGGCTCCTGGGAGCCGTTGCATGAGTGGCAACACATGTGGTTGCAGGTTTTCATGAACATACCGCTGGGCTGTCATGGTGCCACGGAACAATACTAGGGGTGATCGTGTATTGTAAACAATGGCACCCCATACCATCACACCAGCTGTGGGAGCGATGTGTCGCTGTACAGCAAAGACAGGATTGAAGCGTTCACCACGGGCTCTCCACACACGAACACGATTGTCATCACTGCCGAGATTGAATCTGGATTCGTTGCTAAAGACGACCTGGTTCCATTCCGCTGCAGTCCAGTTTCTTCGTGCGCGGCAAAACTCCAAACGGAGGCGTCGACGGGTGGGCGTCAAGGGCAGCACAATGTAATGGGCGCCGCGATACCAACTGTCCTTCAGCCAGGCGCCTTCGTATGGTTCGAGAAGACACAGAGGCCCCTAGTGAAGGTGCTACCTGTGCCTGGATGGCGGCCGATGAAGCAGTTGGCTGTACGCGTGCATTTCTTACGATGTGGCGGTCTTCTCGACGACTGGTCTGTCGAGGGCGTCCTGAGCCTGGTCTTCGTGTACATGACATCTCTCGGGTCCACTGGTCCCAACACCTCCTCACAACATAATCAGAGCGGCCTAATTGACGAGCTACTCGCCTAGCTGACCACCCAGCTTCCAGCATCCCGACGATTCTCCCCCTCTCAAACTGCGACAACTGCTTATATTGTCTTCGAACACGGCGTAATGGCATGTCTATCTCATCTCTTCCTTTGTAAACGATTCAGCACACTCAAACAAGCTTTGGTTATCTGTTTTATACTCCACAGAGTACGATGTTCAACGCCCTCTACCGGCTATACGTAATGCGCAATCACGCTGCTTTTCTAATCATTTGCATATCTCGCCGACATGTACCTTCATTGCAAGTTTCGTTACGATCCCGCAATTATTTCTTGGTGCGCCAATTTTTTTTTTCCATGAGTGTATATATATATATACATTAAAGAGCCAAAAAGACTGGTACACCTGCCTAATATCGTGTAGGAACCCCACGAGCAAGCAGAAGTGCAGCAATAAGACGTAGCATGGACTCGACTAATGTCTGAAGGTATCGTGCAGGCAATTCATGCCATGAATCCTGCAGGGTAGTCCCCAAATCCACAGGATAGCAAAGGCTTTGAGATCTCTTCTGAACAGCACGTTGCAAGGCATCCCAGATATGGTCAATAATGTTCATGCCTGGGGATTTAGGTGTCCAGAGGAAGTGTCTAAAGTCAGAAGAGTGATCCTGGAGCCACTCGGTGGCAAACTCTTGACGTGTCGGGTGTCGCATTGTCCTACTTGAATTGTCCAAGTCCGTCGGAATGCACAATGGACATGAATGAGTGTAGATGATCGGTCAGGATGCTTATGTACCCGCCACCTGTCAGAGTCGTCTCTACACGTATCAGGGGGCCCAGATCAGGCCAACTGCACACGCCATGGATTCACGAGGTTGTCTCCATACACTTACAAGTCCATACACCCGATACAATTGGAAAGGAGACTCGTCAGACTAGGCAACGTGTTTCCAGTCATCAACAGTCCAATAGAAGTGTTGGTGGACCCAGGCGAGGTGTAAAACTTTGTTCTGAGCAGTCAACAACGGTTCACGATTGGACTGCGGCTCCGAAAGCCCATATCAATGACAGTCCGGCGTTTAACAGTTCGCGTGCTGACACTTGCTGATGCAACGGCACTGGAATCCGCATCAGTTTGAGAAAGTGTTGCGCGTCTATCTCGTTTAAGGATTCTCGTCAGTCTTCCACGGTCCCGTTCATTCAAGGTCTTTTTCCGGCACCACCGCTGTCGGGGATTTGGTGTTTTACCGGATGCCCGATATTGATGGCACACTCGTGAAATGGTAGTGCTCGAAAATTGAAATTGCATCGCTACCTCGGAGATGCTATCTCTACGCCGACTGTAACGTCACGTTCAAAGTCACATAAATCGTTATAACCTGCCACTGTAATAGCAGGAATCGATCTGACAGCTTAGACAGGCACCTGTTGTCTTATATAGGCGCTGCCGACCGCATCTCGTTACGCTGAGTGGTTGCATATTTCCGTTATTTGCATACGCACGTCTGTACCAGTTTCTTGGGCTCTTCAGTGTATATATCAGGGGTTTCCAACTTACAAGTGTCCAAGGGCCGCAATCGAAAACACCTGTCTAGTGGCGGGCCGCAATTTAATCAGGACCATACCCAGGACATATTTTCTTGAGGGAGGGGGATTTGGAGGATTTGTGTATAGTATGTACTATGAAATTTTTAAAAATTCGAGGATGATCCTCCAACAATGACCTTGATTATAACTGGCCAACTTTCGCTAAATTACACAGACACACACAAAAAAAGTCAAATAAGAAGTAAGGGGGGGGGGGTATGAAATAGAACATGAGTGGACACCCTACTTTTCATGGAATTCGAGGAAAATCTATGTTTTTTGTAAATGAACAGCATTTGAAAACAATAAAGATTTTTACAAAAACATTTTTCGTTAAGTAAGAATATGTAAATTGATGCTGCAAATTATTTTCCTAGAAGTCTTCGCGGGCCGCAAAAAAAGGCACCGCGGGCCGCCAGTTGGAAACCCCTGGTATTGGTATATATATATATATATATATATATATATATATATATATATATGATATAAAATTTAAGTTGATTCCCTATAAATTTTCTTTCCTTCCCATGCTTAAGATGGCATTACCAAATTCTGTTTTCAAGAACCCAGGAATATTTTTCATAGCGTCAGCAATCCCTGGGAAGCCACGAAATCATCCGACCCATTTTCTATGCCCAAATAAGGCGATCGTCCTGCACAACTGATGTTGCTTGCAAGAAACATTTTTGCTCAGCAAATTCTTTAACCGCCGATACCTCTATACGCAAACCCCGGGAGTCACTTGGGTGCTGGCTTTCCATTAGTTAAGATGCATGTTAGCCACTCGGAAATAAAGTTCTTATGCTAAAGATTCTGTAATCTGATCTTATTTCATTACATATATATATATATATATATATATACAGTGGTACCTCGACTTACGAGTTTAATTCGTTCCATGACTTAGCTCGTAACTCGAAATACCCGTATCTCGAATCAATTTTCCTCATTGAAATGAATGGGAATGCCATTAATTCGTTCCGGGCTCCCCCAAAACACCGCAATTTTTTTGTTACATGTTTTTAAATAAGAATAACGTGCTTATAAATGACGACCGTTGTATAAAAGCGGAATGCAGTAGAATGTACTGCAATAAATTTGTTTTATGCAGTGTAATGTAAAACATTTACCTTGGAGATCAGACTTGAAGATGTTGACGGAAGAGGAGCAGAAAGGTTGAACTGAGAAATTAAATCTTATTCGTTGATTTTTGATCTTTTCGCCCCGCTTTGATCACTTTAGCTTTTATTACCAGCTACTCTCTTAAAGTGAACGAGTGAGACACGGAAGCTGGGCGATTGTTGCATCGTTCACTGTGGCTGTAATGTCCAGATTCTCCTTTCTGAGAATACGAAGAACGCTTTCTCAGAATCCAATATCTCGGTTTATGACTGGATAGTAGTCTCAGAATAATATTATACAATTGTATAATACCTGTACATAAAGTTTGTAAATATTATATGCTTCTCGTGTTCTTATTTGATGAGCACGTAACATGGCATTCGTTGTTCAAACTAGCGGTGGGATATCTGAAGCTTGTTCGTAACCCGAATTTTAGCTCGTAACTCGAAGCAAAAAATCTACCGAGAGAATGCTCGTATCTCGAAAAACTCGTAAGTCGAGACACTCGTAAGTCCAGGTACCACTGTATATATATATGTGTGTGTGTGTGTGTGTGTGTGAGAGAATATCGGACCACCATTATATATCTAATGCGTCTTTAAAACTATCCTTGTTTCTTCTCAATAAAGTACAGTCCCTTTCTTCTAATTTCGACCTATGAATTGACCCACTAACCATCCATATTACCCCTTAGTGCACGCGCGTTAAAGATATTTTTAAAACATGAATCAACACCACATGATGTTTTCGCCAAGTTGCGGCTATCGGAATATCATCCCACCCTTATGTAATCAAGTCAGATGCCCAATTGTAGCCAATTAAAAAATAAATGTTGAGACCTAGTGTCACATTAGCGCCACCATGGTTTAAAAAGACGGGACGGAGGATTTTTGCGCTGCTCTGCTTCCTCGCCTCTCTTATTAACCTTCTTCTGTTTTCGCGCTGCTCCGCTGCTGTCCGATGTAACGATGTAAAATCTGCCTTCTGAATGTGCCCCGGCAGGGACCGATGGCGTTGCTATTGTGTGTGTCCAGTTGTCAAGGTACCTGTGTTTTGGTGAATAATATTTGTCTACATTATAATCCGGAATAAAATAATATGCGTCGCATCTCTGTTCTGTGCGTCCCTTCAATGCCGCTCCTCCCAGTGGATTTTTTCTCCCCTATGTGCGGATTACACTATGTCTGACTTAGTGTTCCTCAAGTCTCTTCTCATCCTTCTGCCTCGACTAAAAAGCTGTTGAATCGCGACCGCGAATCTTGGGTGTATCATCTCCTCCACTACGTGATGTACAGCGCATTAAAAGTATATATATATATATATATATATATATATATATATACACAGTGGAACCCCGATTTTACGTTTTTCATGGGACCAACGGTAAAAAAACGTACGAAACGGGAAAACGTAAAATCGGGGTTAAAACATAATCTAAGCTTAGTATAGGCAATTTTCACGGACCAGCAGAGAATGACGTATGAAGCGGGATAACGCACGAAACGGACGACGTAAAATCGGGGTTCTACTGTACACACACACACACACACACACACACACACACACACACACACATATATATATATATATAGCCAAGATAATATTAATGTAAACTTTTTAGATATTAACATTAAATTAAATTCTCATAGGAAATTTACTTTTGACTTATACGACAAAAGATCTGACTATGATTTTAATATTGTTAAATTTCAAAATTACCTAACCTGTTTACATAAATCTGTTTTTAATAGCATTATTGTAAATCAGTTAGTTCGTATAAATAGGCTATGTTCTAAAGACGATAGGAATAAGCTTATTTTAGACTTGATAGCTGTGCTAACACGTAATTATTACCCCGAAAGTCTATCCAAACACATAATTGGTTGTTTTAGTTTTAATGAATAGTTTGTTCTGTTGCAATTAATAAGTAAAACAAAATAATAAGTAAAATTAGAAAAAATAACTACTAAAAATAAAAAATAAAAAAATAAAAGTAAAATCTTAAGTAAAAATAAAAATAAGATAAAAAATTACTCTAAGTGATAATAATAAAAAACTAAATTAATAAAGGTTTAATAGTCCTAAAACACAGTATCCATAGTAGGTCAGTTTCTGTGTTTCCATATCTCCATGGTTGCAAGTTTTGTGACGTCAGTCATCTTGCGGTTGCTTAATCTTAACTTCCACTCTGTCTAGCGCCAGGCTTGGCGTTCTATGGTTAAGTAACTCTTTATTCAATTCTACAGTTTTTCATGGATTGTACGGTGTCTGAGTATGTTTATTGTATAGATCATACTTATCTGAAACAATCCATTGGTTTTTAGACAGTATTGACACCGCTGAAGATGAAATATTGTCTAAAACCTCTTTCAATCTTATCTTTTCATGTTTTTGGTTCCTGGCTGTAGTAGCTTTAGTGCTCATACTGGTTTTTCTCTTTCAACTTTCTTATATATATATATATATATACGACGTATGAAGCGGCTTGCGAGGGTTCCAGAATTAGAAAACGATGTTATTGAAATTCCATTAATACAGTATACACACACCCACACCCACCCACCCAACCACCCACCCACACACACACACACACACACACACACACACATATATATATATATATATGTATATATATATATATTATATATATATATATATATATATATATATATTATATATATATATATATATATATAATATATATATATATATATATATATATATATATATATATATATTGATGCCTTTGGAATGCCTCGGCATCACCATTCGGGCTAATATGCCACTTTGCGGCTTGCAAGCGTTAGAGAATCAGAAAACGAAGTCATTGAAATTCCACAAATATAAAGCTCATTTTTTTTTCTTCTCTTCACTGCCAACCTCTCATTATATTTCCATCAAGAGGGAGTTAGCGTTCGAATACAGCCCTCCCCACCCCCTTTCATTTTTTCCCCTTTATTGATGCACGCGTTCCCCCCGCATCGGAGGGTGCGCAGACGATACTACCTGCTCCGGGGTAGAGTGCCGATCGATACAACTCACCTGCCCCTTTTCATCCGCTGCATGGAGTGGAGGGGGGGGGGGGAATGCAATCCACCTCGCGATCGCGTACAATGAGAGAAATGTCTACTGCACTGTAACTGTAGCTATTTCCATCCCTTTTTTTTTTTATCAGCTGGGACTTTTTAAAATGCGACCCACTTTCGAAAGCGCCCTATGGATGGCCTACATCCAAACATCTATCTCCCTCGCGCTGCTTTTAAAAACCGAAATAAAGCCGATTTTCAAGAAATGCGCGTCCCACATTAAAATATTTTCGAAATAAAACGTGGTGGGATATGAACCAGGTTCTGGCATGTCGCCTTTACAAGTTTCTCTCTGTATTGAATTGGAAAAAGGGGTTCTGGGGAGGTTTTTTTAAAATTATTATTTACCTTATTGGTAATTTTCCGTTTATAAGCACTACAATCGTTTTCACACCAATTTGGCGCATTTTCAAAAATCGCCGCAATGAGAAAAGTAACGTGATATAATCACACTAATGATAGGGCAATGTCTCGCAGCATGTCACATCTCAACTCTTGCAGATTTTACTTCTTGTTTGGCGAGGAGTGGCAAAACATTGCATAATTTAACATGGTGTTCAATGAGCATTCTTACAGCTTGTCGAATAAAATGCTCTCAGATTACGCAAAGTCTTTAGATACGGTATCTAAACAAAGGTATATCACTAATTTAAACATTCAGGTACAGCCTGGAAAGGTTTATTCAGTATGTGACCCGTATTTATAGGGCAATGTCTCGCAGCATGTCACATCTCAACTCTCGCAGATTTTACTTCTTGTTTGGCGAGGAGTGGCAAAACATTGCATAATTTAACATGGCGTTCAATGAACATTCTTACAGCTTGTCGAATAAAATGCTCTCAGATTACGCAAAGTCTTTAGATACGGTATCTAAACAAAGGTATATCACTAAATTAAACATTTAGGTACAGCCCGGAAAGGTTTGTTCAGTGTGTGACCCGTATTTATTGACAGAGGAAGACTGGAGTTACGATACAAGACGCTGGCCCGAAGTAACTTATCCCGATATCTATACATACCTCAACATAATAATAATCATTCTCAACGAAAGACTGATTATATTCTCTTAAACCTTGCGAAATATTGAAAAAAAGTGTTAAAATACCTGTTACATACAACTAATATGAGGAATTTTATAAATAAACTTAAATTATTTAACTCAAAATGAAGGCATCGTCTAAAAACACATGCAAACGCATAGGAACGGCTTCTGTTTTCTGCCACCTGATAATGACGTCATCTATAGCAGAAGAAAACTGACGTAGTCATTGGCAAACTGCAATGTTAAAATATACAAATCTCGAGATTCAAGGATCACGAGACGATATGAGGACGATTATTTTCGTGGACATGGAGATAACGAGACTTCATGGAATGCCGTAATTAAATACTCTTACTTTAGTTTGTAATGAATTTAGAATCCGTTAGAAAATCGGACTGTATTTTTACGTAATAGATTTTGAAATATGGAATTTGCCTAAAGATGAGCAGGCAGCTATTACATTACTTCAAGAACAAGGTAAGGCTGATACAAAGAGTCCTACTGGCAAATCAGGTGTCTCCTAACGTTTGTGTAACATCTGGAGGCAGGGCCCGACTTTTACCCAATGGGGCCCTGGGCAAAGCAGACTTTGGGGGCCCCCAAAGTCACATCCAAAGGGGGGCAAGTGTTCCCCCCAGGACCAGATTTCCACATGAACATGTAGGGCACTCACCCAGGCCCGCCATAAATTGGGACCAGAAATTCAAAACATTTTCGACCTTCAAGTGAAAAATTTGAAAATAATAATAATAATAAGTGCGAATTAAGTAATTTACTTTTTAAAGTTAATAAATGAATTCATGAAATTTTCTTTCGAATTCAAAATAGATCACAGTCAGAAGTTATTACAACTTCCCCCCCCCCCAAAAAAAAAAATTAAATAAATAAAAAATTAAAAATTAAATTAATAAATAAAACCAGAATCGTTTACGGATGTAAGTATGCTTTCACTTGCTTTAAATTTTTATAACTAGATAGGTCAAAATCTTTGACTGTTTCCATCACTATACTTTCAACCATATTAATGTGGATATAAATTTTTGATAAAACTATACTTAACCCCCCCCCCCCCAATACAAAATGTATATATATATAGAGGGAGAAATGATGGTCATTATATTATCAAAAAATTTTAAAAATTATGGAAACCGTTTTTAATTTGCGTACATATAGGAAATTTTCAAAAATATATACAATTTAATTCTGAATTAGAGGGCCCCATAATTTTGGGGCCCTGGGCAAGTGCCCCACTTGCCCATGTGGAAATCTGGGCCTGTCTGGAGTTAATTTGAGTTATTTCATTCGTCAATACGATATGTTACATCTGTGCGTCGCCAAGATTAAAAATGCGCCAAGTGTAGTGCTTATAACGGAAAAGTACCATTTTATTAAATAGTTCCACAGGGCGGCCCAGAGACTTTACGGGGCCTGGGGCAAACTTCTGTTGGGGGGCCCAAAGAAAAATAGAAAATAGATAGACGAAAACACACATTCAAATTAAGTTGCTCAAATTTTTTTACACGAATGATTAACATAATTATTGTATTTCATTGCACTGCTCTCTTGTTATATTCCCCAATAAATATGACATCTTCCATCCACGAAGATTTTTTGCTACCTATGTTAGTAGTTAGTACTGTCTTCAATTTATGAGAGAGAATGTAATTTTATAGCAGTTAGGACTAAACAGTTATATTTTTCATTAAAACTAAATCTCGTATTTTTCAGAAGACTATTTTGGAGTTTGAGAAAGCTAATTAATCAAATAATTTTTTTTTTTGGGGGGGGGGGTGGAGGGGCCCCCCTTTTTCAGGAGATAGTTTTTAATATTGAAGTATGGTACGACTTTGAGAATTTTCTTTTGGATGAAATCTAAAAATTAATTTTTTAAAAATTTTTTGGGGCCCCTCCAGCAGTTAGGGGCCTAGTGCCCCAGTTGCCCCCCTCTCTGGGCGGCTCTGTAGTTTCAAGTAGGTGGCTGAAAAACATAACCTTTAGATTAGAATGCACAAATAGACCAGGACTAAGGCCGTCTGCACACGGGGCAACTCAAAAGAAACTGATAACTGACTCGAATCACAAACCAGTCCGTGATGAGTCGTAACCTATGTAATTGAATGGAGCTGGTTACAAACCCGGTCGACGGGTTTGTAACCAGTTGCGCCGTGTGCGTGGCTCCATTCAGTTACATAGGTTACGACTCATGACGGACTGGTTTGTGATTCGAGTCAGTTATCAGTTTCTTTTGAGTTGCTCCGTGTGCAGACGGCCTTAAGTGAAAAACTATACATATCCAGCGTGCGACCCATCGCTGAGGAACACCTGCTGGAGAAGTATATTTTTGACAACTGACCACCTCTGTGCATTTTGTTACAACTTAAAGGGACAGTGGACTTTCAAAATTGTGAAATTTGTCCAAAAATTCGATTTTTTTATTTTATTGAATTGTTAAACTACGGAGGAGTAGGAATGTGATGCAAAAAGAATTTTGAATGTCTGTGATTACTTTCCTAGTTATAAGCATTTGTATTTAATTTAGATATTATGTGGTTACTAATAGCAATCACTTTAAATGTGTTTTTCTCAAAATAAAAATTTTCGTGTCATACGCATATTCAAACTGCTCCGGGTGCATTTCTAATGATCATATTTCTTTGAAATTTAAGTTTTATATACTTAACTGTATATCAAATAAATCTTATTGAAAAAAATTATGCTTCGTAGCTCAGAATTTCTAAATTTTGGACTCGAAAAGATGATTTATAGGTATTTTGAGTAATAAAAAGGATAGTTTCACTATTATTATTTTTTTGTTTTTATATTTTTAATGAATGCTTAAAATAAGCAATAGGTTTCATTGTCAGTTCTGTAAGGTATCCCGTAAATAAAAATTACCATATTATATGCAAAAGAAATGCGCCTGGAACATTTTTAATGAGGCCAATTTTCGATATAATTAGTAATTCATAATTCATAAATTATGAATATTTCATCTTTAAATTTTAACCACTTTTACTTATCTATGGTACTAATCACATATTCAAATTTCAAGCAAATCCATTTAAAACAAAAAAAGTTAGGTTTGAAGGTCCACTGTCCCCTTAAGCTCCTTCCCTATGGACAAGAATGCCAACACACTGAAGTTGGGATTACTCGTGTTCCAATGATCCATGTCGTCGCCAAAAAGATTTGTTATTATAAATGATATATATTCTCCTATCTACATTATAAATGATATATAAGCTCGCGGACAAAGAAATGAGACGGGTTTTGGACGTCAGAGAGTCTGAAAAAGTGGAGTCTTTTGTTTTTATTTTTTATCATCTTAAAACGGGCGAAAATTTTACACGATGATGAAGAAGTGGCGCATCTCTTGTGAAATGGCTGTTTGTCTGTTACAAGATTCGCCCATCCGCCCCACCACCAATGTGTCGGCTTCTTTAAGTGAGCCGACAGAGCTCCCTCATCTCGGGAATCGAACCCACAACCGGGCGGTGAGAATACCCGTAACACTGCGTCCACACACATCTGCACTGCACAGTATTCTGGGGGAAACCAGTGATTTATGGGGCAGTAGCGCTCTGCAGCGATCCCTCGATCGGGCGGTTTTTGCACAGATCATCAAAGAGACACGGGGGACCTTGGGGGGTTTCTAAATGGGGGAATGTCTGGAAGACAGTCTAGTGTTCCTTCACGCATCGTTTGGGGGGAGGAGCGTGACTAATCGACCCCCAAATGCGTCAAGAGGAGTCGGGGGTGCTTACTTCAGATATGTCTGCATGTGTGTGGATGCATCATAACACCCACCCTCTTCTTGGAGTTGCAATACCGGAGAGACCCGTTGGTCTGCTTGCAGTCATTACAGCGAGTGACAGGACAATGGAAGTGTTGTTCCTAATGCCTCCTGGCCGGAAGTGCCAGACTAGGTCCCTAGAGGCTATCGGGCAGAGGTTTTTAGAATGGCACCGCAAGGGTCGCAGTCCGTCTTGTCTATGTGCCATCCCCATTTTGACATAAGGGGGAAATCGTACCTTCCCCACCCACTGACCTCATAGAACGAGTTTCCGGTCTACGGATTGAATGTACCCCTATTCGGCCTGGACTGTCGGGATTCGTTCCGAGCCCGCCGGGAAAGTAATTACTTTAATTTGAGTTTTATAAATAGAGCTTTAAAATCCTTGAAGCTGAAGCTACCGATTGCCCTACTATCGATTGAGCGATAATATAATCTGGCAGCCACTGTCTTTAATATTAATGCTCTGTTGCAACTACGTATTAGACGTAGTGATGCAGTTTTTACGCAGACTTTCTGATGCCATTCAAACACCACTATCGAGGTTTATGGGAACTCCGTTTGTTTTCAAGAAGGACGAAAAATTTACCTCATCTTTAAGAGGCGCTGGTGTAGCTCGGCCCAGAATATTGCAGCTGATGTTGGACAGACCCATTCACCTGAAAAGGGTAGAAGTGGGTGTCCGTTGTATGGGGGCCCCTTTAGAATGACACCCACATGTAAGGCCTACTTTCACCAAGATCTCTTTCATTTTTAAATTTTTTTAAAAAAGTTATTCAAAGTTGTGATGAGAAAATGCTTAATTATTATTAACTAGCCGGGCGAAGCCCGGCTATGCTCAGGCTTCGCCCAGCTACACTCAAGCCATCAAAGAAAGACGATGAATGAATCAAGTGAATGAATGACTCAATCGTTGTTTACAACCCAAGGGGAGAATTTGCAGTTCTTCGCGTTTGAAGAACCAATAGAAAATTTGTGTTAAGTATCGTTCTTTAAAATTCAATTAAAAATTGAAATTTTAAGATAGAGACTTGAAATGAGGTTTATATGAATGAGAAAGCTTTCATCTTCCAGATGATGTAAATATTTTCATTGTATGATAAAAACTCGAAGAGTATCGACCGTAGATCCTCAAAAGTGCGTAATTTTCTCGAAAAAGTGGGTTTAATATTTTGATGAAAATATTAGTCTGTTTTAAATTATTTTTAAACAAATGAGGTCTTGTTTGAAAGAGAAATGTCTGTAGTCTTAGACTGTAAAAAGATCAAAATTCTACGATCATTTTTTGCCGAGATATCGTAATCTGAAGTTAAAAAAACATAAAATATCCCAAAAAACATAAAATAAAAAAATTTCTAGAATAAACTTTAAAATTCGGTCTTCGAGGTGCACTTTCCCATAGTCTGCACTACCCGTGTGCCAAATTTCATGGGTTTAAGTTTCATAAGCCGCACACACGCACAAATTGAGGCGGTACACCCGGAGAGTGTGACCGACAAACCTGGACCTTGCTTTATTAATATAGATGAAAGCTCCCACAAAGCAAAACTTTACACAGAGAACCAGAAATATTAATTAAATTTTGATATCTTTTCGAGTCAATACTTTTTCTTAACCCTTCAGCGGGCGCACCCGTGTATAAAGTGCAACATTTTCATAATTTTGAATGGTTTGTTTTTACATGTAAGTTTTGGATGTTCTAAGCAGTTTCTATTGATAGCTACACCCTTTCTAATGCAGGTCTGATTTTCTGACCTTTGTATTCCTTTCCATTCATTTTTAATCGCGATTCCGACACTTCTATTTGTTGCACTCTGTGCACAGCGCGCCTGGTCATGTAAGAAAATATTCCTTATTATATTTTTGGTTATTTCGCTAAAATAATTCTAAGCATTTACAAAGTTGCTTTTCTATGCTTATAAATTCAAAAAGGCTAATCAAATAAATGTCCCGTTGAAGTTTTAAATACTAAATAATTATTAATAATTTTGTTCCCGATGTTAAAAGTAATTTTACTTTTCGTAGCATAGGAACATAGTGTTCCTATTCTACGAAAAAAAAATAAGGGAGTCATACTTTTATCGACAATGCATGATGATGCAACAGTGGATGACGATTCTGGTAACCCAGCGATTATACTGGATTACAATTCGACAAAAGCAGGAGTTGATGTAGTGGATCAAATGTGTAGCTATCCCGCATATCCCGAAGATGGACTCTCTCGTTGTTTTTTAGGTTTTTAGACACAATAGGAATCCATTCGCAAGTTGTCCTTAGATCCAATAAACCGGACAGTTTTAAAAGAAGGCGATTGTATCTGCATTCTTTTGCTTTAGAACTTCTCGAAAGCCAATTGAAGATCCGGGCAAATATTCTATCTCTTCCTCTAGACATAATTGAATTCTTACTAAAATATAAAGTGGAAACTTCCCGAGAAGCAGAACCAGAGGTATCATCAAAAAAAGAGGAAAGTGTAATATATATGGCTAAATAATGTAACTACCACGATAAAGTGTGATAAATGTAATAGTTTTTCATGCAAGGTGCATTGCGAAATCCGTACTATATGTTTGCAAATGTGAAGAAATTGAAGAAAAATGAAGAGAACTGAACAAATTATTTGTGTTTTAAAAATAAATTTTAATTTTTTATGAAAATTTCTTCTTATTCATTTTTGGCCTTTAATTTTAAATAATCTTAATAGTATCAGCATTTTATATCTTGTCATAAAACGCAGAATTATTATTTCTAATTTGAAAAAAAAAGAGTTAATTACAAAAGGAATAATCAAGGTTTAAAGAGACGTTGTACTTTATGCAACGCGCGCCTGGTGGTGTTACAAAAATTGGCAGGCCCGCTGAAGGGTTAATATTTCTGAGCGTTCGGAGAAAAAAGAAAAGACAGTTTCTATTATAATGTAGATCTTAGCAGCGAAATGGGAACTAATACAGTTGTAAAACGTATACAATTAGGTTTTAACTAAACTTAATCCTTGAGCAATGCATGTGCTCTAATATATATATATATATATATATATATATATATATATATATATATATATATATATTTACATACATGCATAAATATGTGCGTGTGTACGATTGCCCACGTAGCCTCCGACGTACGTTTCGCCCTTCTTATATGGTCTCAACAAGGCATAACCGCAGGGCCACCCAGAGGGGGGGTGGCAACTGGGACACTTTGCCCCAGGTCCCCAACTGCCGGAAGGGCCCCAAAAAAATTTAAAAAAAATTATTTATTAGATTTCCTCCGAAAGAAAATTCTGAAACTTGTACCGTACTTCAAAATTCAAAATAATCTCCTGAAAAAAGGGGCCCCCTCCAAAAATAAAAAAAAATTTATTCGATTAATCAGATTTCTCTTACTACAAAATAGTCTTTTGAAAAATAGTCTTAGGGCCCCCAACAGAAGTTTGCCCCAGGCCCCGTAAAGTCTCTGGGCGGCCTTGCATAACCGAGTCGTACGCCATAATAAAATCGTCTACCATATGATAGTACTTTTATGGTTTTTCAACGGGTAGTCAGAATACGGGCTGCGATTAAAACGGAGCTGATAATGGGACACAGTTGAAGCTAGCTTTGTATGGATATAGTATGTGTGAGGGTGTTTCAATGAGTTCGGTTGAGTTGGTTGAGAACGCTGCTGGTCATCTTTGGCTACACGAGGGCTCATCAGAACGGGACCTACAAAGAAAGAGTGTTCAAAATATGGTTACAACTTTAATTGTCCCCCCAAAAAAGGTAATGTCGGAATCGGCATCCTCCCGAACCGGTCTTTCATTTTCTGATTCGGTCGGCGGCTCTTTTCACTGTGTACTGAACGCAGATTTTCCGTAACTTTCCTATACTACGTAAGAGTACACACACACACATATATATATATATATGAAATTTATTAAATATTATGTCCTCCATTCTAGCATTTATATTCCCTTTCCTAAATCCAATACGCAGTAATCTTAATTTATCGCTTTAAAACCCTTAGCAACAGAACTTCCCATGAATCGCATTGCCTTTGCATTTCTACACGTGTATACGTCTGGAGAAAGGCGTGGGTTCGCATCGCGAGCCCCAATATCTGCTGAACCTGCAAAATAATAGCCACTTTTTTTTTTCGCCTCGCGCGTAATGTTGAAAGGTGATATTAGCTTCCGAGCCGTCTTCTGAAATGGACGGATGTACTTTTGTCGCTCTAATAAACAATTCGGCCAGACTGCTTCAAAATTTTATTCCTTTTAGGCTGAGTCTAGCTCCATCCATGTAAATATGAGCTAGTTTCTCTTTCAGAGTACAATTTAAGGATGTAATGGATATTTATATATATATATCAGCGCTTCAAAATTTGCTGAAGATGTGTCACCGCATTGTCATTGAATAAATTTATAGCGCACAGTCACCGTCTTATCAGGGTGATGCTTTGTAACTTACGATGCAACAGTTTCCCATGCTTTCACCATTTCTTTTATTGCGCCAGAAGATTGTTTCTATGCTGTTTCTTCGTCCTTCTCCACTGACAAACTCTCCTCTACAACTACTTGCTGTCAAAGACACTGCAATTCTATTTGCTGTTCGGTGGTCAGCTCTTGGTTGTGCTCTTCCACAAGATACTCAATATCATTGTTATCCTCCAGTCCCATGATATTTGCTTCTCGAACCATCCATGACTACTCTTAAACACTTATTTTTCGGCCGTTGATGATCCTGGTGACGTGAAGATCAAAGTGACATGAAGAGGGGACTTACTTCCACGTCACTCGTTATGCGAAATGTTGCTCGTTAAGCGAGCCATTTTTTTACGATTTATTTTGCTCGTTATGCGAAATGCTCGTTATGCGAGGTGCTCGTTAAGCGAGGTTCCACTGTATATATATATATATATATATATATATATATATATATATATATATATATATATATATATATATATATATATATATATATATATGGAGCTCCCTGAGTTGTTGCTTCTTGTGGTTCTCCCTGCTTGTTGTAGAAACGACGAACATTCGTTTAAGATGTAAGTTTCTAGTTTACGTTAAGTTGTTGAAGTTCCCAGCAAAATGGTGGATGGGCATGTAAATGCTTTTAACATCCAAGCCGAATGAATAAACAATGAAACTCTTGCCACTGATGACACACCAAAGGCCTAAGACACTGATCGTTACGGTCTGCTTAAAAACTGCCGAACAAAAAGTATGATTAATAATTCTACTGTTAGGTAGGCGAAATAAAAAATATATGTCCCATCTTTCCCGCTTTCTTTTATTTCTAGGACATCGGTGGCTGTAGAAACATCCCAAAATCAGTGGCGTAGCGAGCATAAATGGCGCCCGGGGCACGATACCTATGTGGCGCCCCCCCCCCCGAAAAACATATAGTAATATAATATATAGACCCTATATTAGCGCCCCCCGAAAAACATATAGTAATATAATATATAGACCTTATATTGGCGCCCTCCCCGAAAAACATATAGTAATATAATATATAGACCTTATATTGGCGCCCTCCCCGAAAAACATATAGTAATATAATATATAGACCTTATATTGGTGCCCTCCCCTGAAAAACATATAGTAATATAATATATAGACCTTATATTGGCATCCCCCTCGAAAACATAGTAATATAATATATAGATCTTACATTGGCGCCCCTCTGCGAGTGGCGCCCGGGGCATGATAGACCCCCTTGCCCACCCCCCCCTTTGCTACGCCACTGCCCAAAGTAAACGTTTGATGGATCCCCAGCACGTGTTGTTGATTTGCAGATTGCCCCTTTTCGGAAGCGATTCACAGTGCAAAGGAATCGACGCCAGCCGTTTTCGTTATTTTCCCTTCCATTCCTGCGCAGGTTCGTAATGACACTGGGGAATGGGGGGGTTTACATCGTCCATCTTACCTTAATGGACTGCATCTCAGATTAATATCGGCACACTTAGGCGCAAAACGTGGCGAGAAATTTGTTTTTGTCCGGCCCACCGCAGAAAGAGCGACCGCCAATTCATTAGCATGAATCCCATCAGACCGTATGAAAAGCCAATTACACGTGTCACGACTGCGGCTTGGTGTTTTTATTTGCTCGGCCCGTCGATGCACCTGCCGCATAACCGGACATCTCGGCAGCGGGAAGGGGACGCTATACGCCTCGCATGATGAATGGGCTAGCCCAATGACCAGCCGATCTGGGTCGCCCTCGTTTCCCCGAGGCCCAGTCCCGACTGACCCCGAGCCATTCTCCCCCTACCGCTTTTCTGCCTATTTATCACCTCTGTAGAATGCTTGATATTCGGCTTAATGGAAATATCGCGTTGAATGCGTGATGGATTAGTTTCCATTGCTCGAGTCGAAACGCGGCGTCCATTTCGTGGATCCGGCGAACGGGTTATCGAGCTCTGCCCGTTGCCCTGGAAACTCAGTCCTGATTTTGAGCTCAAATTGTTGTTTAAGCGTGAATGAACTAATTTCCGTGTCTTCGATACAAAATTGACAGCTAAAAAGGCAGCCCCACTCGATAATAACGTTTTAGAAACGCCCAGGGGGAAATAGCCCTCTCCTCCCCATCACGCCTATTTCATATAGATGTCCGGGCACAATTAGATTCATAAATGAAGGACTCTTAAAGCAAAATTAGATAAAACATTCCAGGTTAGCACCTCCAGGTACCTACGTTCCGAGCTTTTTTTTTTTTTTTTTCTTTTTTTTTTTTTCAAAAATAGACACTACTCATCTATATACAGTGGCTCCCAAAAGTGTTCGTACACTTACGAATTTCAATGAAATGGGGGTCTATCAATTAATTTAAATGAATATTTCAGAATGGGTATTTAATAATAAGATCTATAATCTATTCTTAACAAAACTACATGAAATATTTTGAAAACATAGTAAAACTTTATTTTTAACAAACCAGTAATCAAAAAGTAACACAAACTTTATCTCACAAAAGTCATCGTACACCGAAATATTTTCGGATAAATTCATAATTAAAATTATCGTCTGGCGCTTTATTTTTATTTTTGAATTGTGGTGGCATTTAAAATATCGTTTGGCTTTCATTTTTGCTTACCTACTCCGTAATATTCTATTTATTATTTAAAACTTATTGTATGTAGGTATGTAAATAAATTATACAAGTTTAGAATTACCCCAATTTATACTTAAAATTATGTATATTTACCACCTGTCAACTGCAGCTGCAAATTCAGGATTCAGGCTTCCGGTAGATAACCGACGCAAAATTAGTTTAAAGTATCATAAAAAAGAAATGAAACCACGTGATCAACATTTCATAAATTAAATTCTAAAAATGAATCTTGAAAAATTCACCAAAAATCAGAAAATCGAGGTAAAGATTCCAAAAAGATTTCATTTTAAAGGAATTTTTCTGATCTTTCTCTTGATATAAATTTTATAACCCTCAAATTATTATTTTAAATGCAAACTTAAAAAAGTTCAAAAACAGCTTAAAAATTTAATTTAAAAAAATCTAAGAGGAATTTTTGAAAAATCCCTCTTAGTGCACCCCTACACCATAAGAAGAATCGCCTTGCAAAATTTCAGCCCTTTAGGTCCAGCGGTTTGGTCTGTGCGTTGTATGTCAGTGAGTCAGTCAGTTACGGAACTGTTTTATATATATATGTAGATAGATAAGCACAGGTACCTGTAGAACTTCAAAATATAGTTCGTCCTATGCCAAACACTATTGCAGCATTTCATTCAAATAATATTGAAAACATTTTAAACGATGAGCCTTTCTCGCTTAGAAAGGTAACCGAAAATGCATCGAAAGAGGCTACTTCCGGTCTTTTCAAATGGCCTTTCGGTTTATTAAATGGGCCATAAGTTCTCGTCCAATGACCGTACGAATCAAAGCAGTTTTAGAAACCTAAAAGATGGGCCTTTGAAACAGAGCAGTAGAAAAAAAAGTGTTGAAAATTTGCGCCAAAACAGCCATTTCAACGTAGGTCTTAAAAACTCACTAAGAATTGCTATCGCGTCTGTCGAGCTGGACATTCCTGCTTCAGTGTCGCAAAAACAAGGTCAAATGTCCCACTCGTTTTATGTTGCCACCTTTTTCATGTCTTAATGAAAACTGAAAAATAATACAGGAAGCTTTGCAGTAACGATATCACATATTCGGCCCAAGATAATTCTACGGCAAGCCAAAAGGTTGGACAACCGGGGTTTAGACCATGGGTTCTCAACAAGGGGGAGTTTTAGTGTTTTGGGGGGAAGAATCGGGACCACTTTCAGAACAGTGTGATGTCCTGTAGATTATGCAGAGTGTCTATAGTTGTATTTTGTTCTGAATTTTATCTTGATGTCACAGATGAAATCAGTGCTTGAACATGTAGCATTATATTCTCATTTGCAAAATGAAATTATTGTTTAAAGACCAGAGAGTGCTTCAAGAAATTCTGATATAAGAGTCTTGGGAGGGGGGGGGGACAGTATTCTGAACGATGGTGAAAAAGTACTAAAAAGTTTGAGAACGACTGGTTTAGACCATGAAAAGGAATGATCTTGGGACGCATATAATATGGAAAATGTATATTATTAAGTTTCCTTTTCTTCATTTTTAATAACTTTTTTTTTAAAAAAAAAGGGAAACAAGAACATAAAAGTGGTAGGATTTTGGGCGCAAAACTAATGTATCAATGTCTTGTTCGATGGAGGAGATTGCAATTCTTAGTCAGTACTTCAGAATTTTTTTTTTTTTTTTTTAATCTGGAAACAGTTGCCACAAACATACAGAGCCAGAAAGGAGGAATTTTACCGGTATTACACCTTGAGTCCCAGTGGCGTAGCGAGCATAACTGGCGCCCGGGGCACGATACCTTTGTGCCCCCCCCCCTGAAAAACATATAGTAATATAATATATAGACCCTATATTGGCGCCCCTGATAAACATATAACAACATAATATATAGACCTTATACTGGCACTCCCCCTTTAAAAGCATATAGTAAGTAACATAATATATAGACCTTATGTTGGTGCCCTCCCCTAAAAACATATAGTAATATAATATATAGACCTTATATTGGCGCCCCCCACAAAATAATATAGTAATATAATATATATACCTTATATTGACGCCCTCCCCGAAAAACATATAGTAATATAATATATAGACCTTATATTGGTGCCCTCCCCATAAAACTTATAGTAATATAATATATAGACCTTATATTGGCACCCCCCACAAAATAATATAGTAATATAATATATATACCTTATATTGACGCCCTCCTCGAAAAACATATAGTAATATAATATATAGACCTTATATTGGGGCCTTCCCCTGAAAAACATATAGTAATATAATATATAGACCTTATATTGGCTATCCACCTCGAAAACGTATAGTAATATAATATATAGATCTTACATTGGCGCCCCTCTGCGAGTGGCGCCCGGGGCATGATAGACCCCCTTGCCCCCCCTTTGCCCCCCTTTGAGTCCTGAAATCGAGTTTACATACTAGGAAAGAAAATGCGAAGAAAGCAGTCTAAAAATATAATCGGATACATTCTGACCTCGTGTGTAAAGAAAAAACAGAATTGTAGCTCATTTTTTTAAAAAAAATTTGATTGTAACTCGCATTCTAATGCTTAAAACAGAATTTCTTAGCAGAAATTGCGTGTTTGATTCGAATAAATATACAGTATGCCGTTTATTGAAAAGCTGTGAAATTAATATTTTATGATTGTAAAACATACGACCGGAGGGTTACTAAAGTTAACTCGTACATAAACACTCACTTTTACAGGAAATATTCCTTATTACTAAGAAGTATATAACTATAGTCCCTCAAGGCTTTAAAATTTTTCAATGAGCAGATCAACAAATGTTATCAAGAAAGAAGCCATACAGGCACTATAAAAATGTCCAACGTACGGTTTAACTATGGAATTACCAACCCGTTTCTATTAAAGTACAAATAATAATCATTTTGACTAGTTTGGTACTTCTAGAGTATTACTGATAAAGTCTTTTAATTTTGTCTGAGTTTTTTGTTTGAAAAAGTATTTTCTCTCATAATACGTCTCGCATATTTGCAATGCACCAAAAACCCCTTCAGGCTTATTTTCTACAAACTGTAATCCGCGAGCGAATGTATTAAAAGAAAGTTAATATGTTAAATTTGTTAAAAGAAAAAATAAGTTTGAAATGTTCAGAAATATTTTGAGGAATATGGAGAAAAAAATATTAGATCAGAAGAAAAAGTTCGTTAAATAGAGAATGCACTTCACTATTTAGGGTTTATTTTACGAAGAAATTCGCAAAATGTTCTACGGTTCCAAGGAAAAGTTCGCAAAATAGAGGTTCGTTAAATAGAGGTCCGACTGTATTATATTTCCTTGCAGATTGGGACCGTTGTCAAAATACCTTGTTTTCTTTCTTTTGGAAATTCTAACATTGAAGAGGTAAAACGCATTATTCTTGAGTTTTTAAGTACTTAAAGATCAGTTTTTAAAAGCAGGAAAATTTCAAGATAAAGGTTTTTAATACTTTGGTTTTGAATTTAATTTTGTCTTCCCAACAATTCTTTAGGTCAGTTTCCCAATACTGTGTATCTAAACAAAGTATTGCTATCTTTTTTTAAGGCAATGGAAAACAGTTTTTAAGGCAATGGAAGACTCACATACTGTTCACAACGTCCAAGTTAAGGAACGCAAGTCTCTCAACTTTGTGAGAGACTTCTGTTCCTTAACTTGGACGTTGAAGATCATTATGCAATGTTTTTTGACTGTCCACATAGATCTTCCAATAATTATTTTTTCTGTTGTGAAACGAGGTGTGTCAACCGACAGTAAAATTTCGCTATGAGTTTTTCTTGAATCACAAAACTTTAAAATCACACCCTTTCCACTAAATCTGGTCTTTAGATTCGCAACAAATTTCAGTTAACTTAAATTCACTTTACCAAATCCAAGTTGCGTTTTAGCAGGGTATGTTGTCTGAAAGATAAGCAGATTAACTTATCAGCTCGTCTTGCAGTCTAGAAAACTCTTTACGAAGAAACTAAAAAAAATTTTTCAGGTAGTCTCTTCTAACGAAACTACAGCGGATTATTAACGTCCAAGTTAAGGAACGCAAGTCTCTCAAGTTTGTGAGAGACTTCTGTTCCTTAACTTGGACGTTGAAGATCATTATGCAATGTTTTTTGACTGTCCACATAGATCTTCCAATAATTATTTTTTCTGTTGTGAAACGAGGTGTGTCAACCGACAGTAAAATTTCGCTATGAGTTTTTCTTGAATCACAAAACTTTAAAATCACACCCTTTCCACTAAATCTGGTCTTTAGATTCGCAACAAATTTCAGTTAACTTAAATTCACTTTACCAAATCCAAGTTGCGTTTTAGCAGGGTATGTTGTCTGAAAGATAAGCAGATTAACTTATCAGCTCGTCTTGCAGTCTAGAAAACTCTTTACGAAGAAACTAAAAAAAATTTTTCAGGTAGTCTCTTCTAACGAAACTACAGCGGATTATTAACGTCCAAGTTAAGGAACGCAAGTCTCTCAAGTTTGTGAGAGACTTCTGTTCCTTAACTTGGACGTTGAAGATCATTATGCAATGTTTTTTGACTGTCCACATAGATCTTCCAATAATTATTTTTTCTGTTGTGAAACGAGGTGTGTCAACCGACAGTAAAATTTCGCTATGAGTTTTTCTTGAATCACAAAACTTTAAAATCACACCCTTTCCACTAAATCTGGTCTTTAGATTCGCAACAAATTTCAGTTAACTTAAATTCACTTTACCAAATCCAAGTTGCGTTTTAGCAGGGTATGTTGTCTGAAAGATAAGCAGATTAACTTATCAGCTCGTCTTGCAGTCTAGAAAACTCTTTACGAAGAAACTAAAAAAAATTTTTCAGGTAGTCTCTTCTAACGAAACTACAGCGGATTATTAACGTCCAAGTTAAGGAACGCAAGTCTCTCAAGTTTGTGAGAGACTTCTGTTCCTTAACTTGGACGTTGAAGATCATTATGCAATGTTTTTTGACTGTCCACATAGATCTTCCAATAATTATTTTTTCTGTTGTGAAACGAGGTGTGTCAACCGACAGTAAAATTTCGCTATGAGTTTTTCTTGAATCACAAAACTTTAAAATCACACCCTTTCCACTAAATCTGGTCTTTAGATTCGCAACAAATTTCAGTTAACTTAAATTCACTTTACCAAATCCAAGTTGCGTTTTAGCAGGGTATGTTGTCTGAAAGATAAGCAGATTAACTTATCAGCTCGTCTTGCAGTCTAGAAAACTCTTTACGAAGAAACTAAAAAAAATTTTTCAGGTAGTCTCTTCTAACGAAACTACAGCGGATTATTAACGTCCAAGTTAAGGAACGCAAGTCTCTCAAGTTTGTGAGAGACTTCTGTTCCTTAACTTGGACGTTGAAGATCATTATGCAATGTTTTTTGACTGTCCACATAGATCTTCCAATAATTATTTTTTCTGTTGTGAAACGAGGTGTGTCAACCGACAGTAAAATTTCGCTATGAGTTTTTCTTGAATCACAAAACTTTAAAATCACACCCTTTCCACTAAATCTGGTCTTTAGATTCGCAACAAATTTCAGTTAACTTAAATTCACTTTACCAAATCCAAGTTGCGTTTTAGCAGGGTATGTTGTCTGAAAGATAAGCAGATTAACTTATCAGCTCGTCTTGCAGTCTAGAAAACTCTTTACGAAGAAACTAAAAAAAATTTTTCAGGTAGTCTCTTCTAACGAAACTACAGCGGATTATTAACGTCCAAGTTAAGGAACGCAAGTCTCTCAAGTTTGTGAGAGACTTCTGTTCCTTAACTTGGACGTTGAAGATCATTATGCAATGTTTTTTGACTGTCCACATAGATCTTCCAATAATTATTTTTTCTGTTGTGAAACGAGGTGTGTCAACCGACAGTAAAATTTCGCTATGAGTTTTTCTTGAATCACAAAACTTTAAAATCACACCCTTTCCACTAAATCTGGTCTTTAGATTCGCAACAAATTTCAGTTAACTTAAATTCACTTTACCAAATCCAAGTTGCGTTTTAGCAGGGTATGTTGTCTGAAAGATAAGCAGATTAACTTATCAGCTCGTCTTGCAGTCTAGAAAACTCTTTACGAAGAAACTAAAAAAAATTTTTCAGGTAGTCTCTTCTAACGAAACTACAGCGGATTATTAACGTCCAAGTTAAGGAACGCAAGTCTCTCAAGTTTGTGAGAGACTTCTGTTCCTTAACTTGGACGTTGAAGATCATTATGCAATGTTTTTTGACTGTCCACATAGATCTTCCAATAATTATTTTTTCTGTTGTGAAACGAGGTGTGTCAACCGACAGTAAAATTTCGCTATGAGTTTTTCTTGAATCACAAAACTTTAAAATCACACCCTTTCCACTAAATCTGGTCTTTAGATTCGCAACAAATTTCAGTTAACTTAAATTCACTTTACCAAATCCAAGTTGCGTTTTAGCAGGGTATGTTGTCTGAAAGATAAGCAGATTAACTTATCAGCTCGTCTTGCAGTCTAGAAAACTCTTTACGAAGAAACTAAAAAAAATTTTTCAGGTAGTCTCTTCTAACGAAACTACAGCGGATTATTAACGTCCAAGTTAAGGAACGCAAGTCTCTCAAGTTTGTGAGAGACTTCTGTTCCTTAACTTGGACGTTGAAGATCATTATGCAATGTTTTTTGACTGTCCACATAGATCTTCCAATAATTATTTTTTCTGTTGTGAAACGAGGTGTGTCAACCGACAGTAAAATTTCGCTATGAGTTTTTCTTGAATCACAAAACTTTAAAATCACACCCTTTCCACTAAATCTGGTCTTTAGATTCGCAACAAATTTCAGTTAACTTAAATTCACTTTACCAAATCCAAGTTGCGTTTTAGCAGGGTATGTTGTCTGAAAGATAAGCAGATTAACTTATCAGCTCGTCTTGCAGTCTAGAAAACTCTTTACGAAGAAACTAAAAAAAATTTTTCAGGTAGTCTCTTCTAACGAAACTACAGCGGATTATTAACGTCCAAGTTAAGGAACGCAAGTCTCTCAAGTTTGTGAGAGACTTCTGTTCCTTAACTTGGACGTTGAAGATCATTATGCAATGTTTTTTGACTGTCCACATAGATCTTCCAATAATTATTTTTTCTGTTGTGAAACGAGGTGTGTCAACCGACAGTAAAATTTCGCTATGAGTTTTTCTTGAATCACAAAACTTTAAAATCACACCCTTTCCACTAAATCTGGTCTTTAGATTCGCAACAAATTTCAGTTAACTTAAATTCACTTTACCAAATCCAAGTTGCGTTTTAGCAGGGTATGTTGTCTGAAAGATAAGCAGATTAACTTATCAGCTCGTCTTGCAGTCTAGAAAACTCTTTACGAAGAAACTAAAAAAAATTTTTCAGGTAGTCTCTTCTAACGAAACTACAGCGGATTATTAACGTCCAAGTTAAGGAACGCAAGTCTCTCAAGTTTGTGAGAGACTTCTGTTCCTTAACTTGGACGTTGAAGATCATTATGCAATGTTTTTTGACTGTCCACATAGATCTTCCAATAATTATTTTTTCTGTTGTGAAACGAGGTGTGTCAACCGACAGTAAAATTTCGCTATGAGTTTTTCTTGAATCACAAAACTTTAAAATCACACCCTTTCCACTAAATCTGGTCTTTAGATTCGCAACAAATTTCAGTTAACTTAAATTCACTTTACCAAATCCAAGTTGCGTTTTAGCAGGGTATGTTGTCTGAAAGATAAGCAGATTAACTTATCAGCTCGTCTTGCAGTCTAGAAAACTCTTTACGAAGAAACTAAAAAAAATTTTTCAGGTAGTCTCTTCTAACGAAACTACAGCGGATTATTAACGTCCAAGTTAAGGAACGCAAGTCTCTCAAGTTTGTGAGAGACTTCTGTTCCTTAACTTGGACGTTGAAGATCATTATGCAATGTTTTTTGACTGTCCACATAGATCTTCCAATAATTATTTTTTCTGTTGTGAAACGAGGTGTGTCAACCGACAGTAAAATTTCGCTATGAGTTTTTCTTGAATCACAAAACTTTAAAATCACACCCTTTCCACTAAATCTGGTCTTTAGATTCGCAACAAATTTCAGTTAACTTAAATTCACTTTACCAAATCCAAGTTGCGTTTTAGCAGGGTATGTTGTCTGGAAGATAAGCAGATTAACTTATCAGCTCGTCTTGCAGTCTAGAAAACTCTTTACGAAGAAACTAAAAAAAAAAAATTTCAGGTAGTCTCTTCTAACGAAACTACAGCGGGTTATTAACGTAGGATTACTTATAGTTGCTTACCTCTTTTTTTTAACAATAAAATTCCTACATACGAAGAGAAGGATGAGTGCAGAATAGCTCGATGGTTAGAAAAATAAGTTACATATGTCTACTCTGCCACTCTTGATTTATAACTCGCGACGATGGTTTTAGCGACTCGACTTCTCCCGCCATATGGTTGGTATTGTTTCTAAGGCCTATAGCAGGGGTGGCCAAGCTCCTTGATAGTCCGAGCCATTTTTCAAAATTTGAAATTTTTCGCGAGCCGCAATTAAATACGTATTTAAAAGGTATGCAAAAAGGTATTAAAAAATTTTTTTTACATAAATTATATTTATTGAAAGCATATAAATAAAAGTACAAAATATGTGTATTGAATTTAAATATTAAAAATTAAACACATTTATTTTACTTCTCTTGATAATTCTTTACAATTTGGTGAATAATTGGCGACAGCACTTCTCAGTAATTCTTTGAGATGCTGGTTAGTTAATACTGATCGGTGTTTGGATTTCACGAATTTTAAAGTGGAATAAAGTGATTCACATAAGTACGTTGTTCCGAATATTGAAATAATTCAACAAGCAGCCTTTTTTAATTCAGGATACTTCGACTCAGATCACTTATGGCGTTCTTTCCCGCCATAAATGATGACCGTCGGACGCCGAACACTGGATAAAGTCGTGAAGTTTCCACTTCATGCTACTGTCAAGAGTTGTCGTCGCCGTCAGCCGCTGGTTTGCTTTTAATATCTATTTAGTTTTGGTTTTGATTGGCGATGAACGTTGAAGCAACCCTCGTTCCCGCCACAAAAGACATTTTGAAACACATACGGAACGATAATAATTTTTTGAAATATAATAACACAAAAATGAAAAGGGAACTCGGGTACATTTATCGAGAGCCACAAATAATCCTTCAAAGAGCCGCATGTGGCTCGCGAACCGTTGGTTGTCCACCCCTGGAATATATGCTATAGAATATATGCTATAGACACCTGGAATATATGCCCATAGAATGCTTGGTTTTCTTAAACGTAAAACTAGAGATTTTTCTAATGAACAAGCGCTTAAAATTTTATATTTCAATTTGGTCCGCTCAAATCTTGAACACTGCAGTCTTATTTGGGATCCATATTATAATAATAAAATAAATATTTTAGAGAAGGTACAGTCTAAATTTATGCGATACTTATATTATAAAACTAATTACTATTGTCTTCTGGATTTGTCTCTTAACATTCTTAATATTCCCAGTTTAAAATCTAGGCGTGATCTTTTTTTTTATAAAGTCATTAATAATATTATCGATTGTGTTGAAATTCACAATTGCATTCAGCTTGCTGTGCCGAGCAGTTGTCTTCGTGAGCGGCATTTATTTGTAAATGTCTACAGGAAATTTAACTACATAGGTAATTTCTCTTTGTACAAATTTTATAAATTTTTTAACCATCTTTCAGAAGACCTTGATATTTTTAATATACCCTTTACTGTTTTTAAGGCTAAATGTTTGCAACTTCTGTGTTCGTAATTCATGTATTGTTTTGTGTATTGTATATGTATATATTGTTTATGTAGCTTTGTATGTTTGTTTTGGTGTTTCTTTTGTCTGTGTGTTTTAAGTTGCATCTTCATGCAACACTGTAAATGGAATTTTCTGTAGTGTGCATTTTGAATAAATAAATAAATAAATAAATAAATAAATAAATGAATGAATGAATGAATAAATGAATGAATGAATGAATGAATGAATGAATAAAAAACAAACAAACAAAAACAAATAAAAAATAAAAAACAAGCAAATAAATAAATAAATATAAACAAACAAAAATTAAACAAACAAACAAACAAATAAATAAATAAATAAAAAATAAATCAATAAATAAATAAATAAATAAATAGATGAATAAATAAATGAATAAATAAACAAAAAATAAACAAACAAATAAATAAATAAATAAACAAAAATAACAAATAATAAATAAATAAATAAATAAATAAATTTTGTTTTGCTACGGACCGTTATGGAGGAACTTAATCCTACGTTAAAAGAAGGAAAAAAAATCAGGATAAACTAATACTTTTTATTTGCTCAAGATCTGTCTGAGGCATATTTTAAGCCGATTTTAGGCATCTTTATAACAGGGTTGGGCGTTAAGTCGATCGCGATCGACCAGTGGACCACCAAGACATTTTGGGGTGACCGCCTTTACTAAGTCCTAAGACGCACATAATAAAAGAAACATATTTATAGAACACCGACGCCATAGACACCGAGTTTTTTTTCTTGTAGTTATGCAGGTAAGTACATATTCCGTATTTATTATTAAGTTATAATAAATATTGAGGACTTTTTCTTTTTAAGCTCACCACGCCTAAGCCACTGGGTGGACCGCAGCACCTTGCAAAAAATTAGAAGTAGCCCGTACCCTGAAAAAGTCTGCCCACCCCTGGTTTATAAGAACGTTTAAAAATACCACTGTATGTAATCATATTTCTTTTCCTGAACCTGATTTATTTAAATTTAAATAATTGTCAAGACAATAAACACTTTTCCTGAAGATGGTCTGATGAATGCCTTGAGTTCTTAAATGATAGATTTTATTTATAAATACAGTGTTGCGTCTATAATCCTTATCTTTATAATGTCACCAAATTCAGTAACTCCCCGTTTAAAATCGGAATAAGTTATTTTTTAGATATTTCAGCAAAATATTGTTGAAAATATTGCCTATTTTGACCCTTTTCTATTTTTGAAATGGCTTAAAACCACTGAAAAAAAATAATAGAAATTTTCTGAATTAAAAAATTTTAGAAAAATTTTTTAAACACTTTTTCTGAAATTAAAAAAAAAATAAGCTCATGAATTTGTTTGAAACATCGACGCCCCAAAGTAAGGTTCTGCCAAGCAACTATTCATCTGTTGCTAATTATTCATCCGTTTTATTTTTCAATTGAAAATTGAGCAGTGTACTTCTAAATTCTGTAGAGATAAAAATACAGGTAACCCTCCTATAACACGGTAGATAGGTTCCTAGAAAATGCCGTGTTGTGTGAAACCGTGTTATATGAGACCCAGAGACAGTTCAAAAGAGGGGGGTTACGTTCCGAAAACTTATTAAAAACAAACATTTTTTTAAAAAATTCCATATAAGCAACTGAATTTTTATTAAAAATATAAATGTATGTATAACACAAAACGAAAAGAAACAAAAACAAAATATTTTCATTTAATGCGACCTTAATTTAATAAATTTCTTCCTCATCACTGCTCAGCACAATCAAACGAGAACGTTTTTTCGATTGAACGATATCACCTTCACTTTCAAAACCTTTTTCTTCATTTAGATTTTTTGCATCTTCTATCCTCTTTGAAAAATCTGTCATTTTGGTTTATTTGCTGGTTCCTACAAGGTCGTTGTAGATTCACGGTATGGAGATGGACAATTTTGCAGCCCCCTTTTGAATTTTCGGCTTCTTTCAGCGGAAGGGTCTGCATTCAGGAAAGATTTTCAGCTAAGCTTAGGCCCTCTTGTAATTTTATAGAGTTATAAATGAATAAATTATAATTTGTTTATACATTTTCATGTAAAGCCACTATAGTTAATTATTCCTTCCCTCATTATTTTAAGGTAATTTAGTTTTTAAATGTATTAAACAAAAATCATCTTATCTAGTGCTATAGAAGTACAGTGTTCTACTAAGGTTTTCGCAATTTTTTTTATCGTGTTAGAGCGAAACCGTGTCACAGGTTGCAGTGTTATACGAGGGTTCCCACAATTTATCTTATCGTGTTAGAGCGAAACCGTGTTGTAAGATGCCGTGCTGTAGGAGAGTTACCTGTACTCTGGTTCGGAAAAAGAAATTCAGAAACGTGTCTAGAGTAATCCCTTTTTTTCCCTTCTTTTCTAAAAGGAAAGAAATTAAAATCACGATAACCCGTTAAATTTCCCGTCAAAACTCCCTTGAAAAGTTCTTTAAATCTGGAGACGAAAATAACTGATATTTCCAAAGGAGGAATGTCGAGTAGAAACCTGTTGAATGCTCTTTACCGTTCACTTAAAAAATTAACTAGCAGGTAACGATATTCATCTCGTAATAATAACACTGAATAAGTATTTCTACAGCTCGGCTTTTTTCTTTACTCGCACTTGACCCATGCATTGTGATGCATGCGTCATCCGAATTATGGTATGATGTTTTTATGAATTTCTCGTTACAGAAAAGCAATTATCTGCTGACAAAACTAAAAGTTCTTCCTTGTGACTGACCGGGAAAATCAAACAAGGGAAGGAGGAAAAACGGCGAATACAGCTTTTAAAAGCTCCGAGTGAATGGGGAAAAAGAATAAATGGCTTATGCTTGTAAACTCTGATGAAGTTTTCCTGGCGCCCTATGACGAATGACATTTTGCTTTAAGACATCGGTTGATTCATTCAACTTGACATCACGTGGGCGTTTTTAACGCACAACTCCCTGCAATTATGTTTTAAATCAAGAAACTGAATACAGTGATTTCCGCTTATAAGAATCACGTTTGTTATTACTGTTTTTGATTCTTATAAGCGGTTGATTCTTATAACCAAAATTTAGGTTTTAGGACAGGAACACACACACCTATATATACATATATTAGATAATTTACTATAAAATACTCTTTAATTTACGTTAATTATCTTATATTAAAATTATTTTTTTTTAATTTTATAAATACAACCTATTTTCTAGACCTATAAGTAGATACACATGCTTACAGTAAGAGAAGAAAAAAAATCCAATATTTGTTACAAGTTACAACATACCTGTTTAACAGTTTTAACATTTCAACTACAAGAAGGGTTCAAGAAAGAGTTTTCTATGGTAGTTTGACGTAAGGAAGTTTTCGGGAGGCTGTTTATACCTCTTTCAATACCAATAGTCTCTGACCAAGATTCACCTTCTAGCTTACGTTTCACGATTTGATAACGTGATGAATCTAATAATGTCACGTTTGCCTAAGTAGTAGTGGACACTTCCCCGAAGATTTATGTTTTAGGGTTCAGGAAGCCAAAACCAGGATGTGGGAGGTGGAAAAAAAAGAGTCCCTATTTTTGTTTGTCAGTGGAGAAAAGTGAAATCGGACCTGTACGGGTTGAGATGCCCCTGTGTCAAGCTAATAGGACAGTGTTGTGCTAAAGCGTTTAAGGAGAAACTATTGTGTTATGCCTAACAAAGAAAGGGGTACATTTTACGACTGTATTGCATCTCATCTTATCACTCTTTCTTTTAAAAAAAATAAAGAAAGAACGTCGTACCTTTTGTGGGTTTAAGTGGCTTTTTTGGAAAAAGGAAAGGAAAGTGAAGATTGTAAACTGATTCTTAAAACCGGAGGATTGATTCTTTAAAGCGAAATTTTTAACGTGGAAATAATACATTTGTTATGTTTTTTCGATATTGATTCTTATAAACGGTTGATTGTTAAACCGTTGATCCACTGATCAACGGTTTAACAATCAACAGTTACAGTAACCAAGCGGTGGTTACTGTATTTCTTCCCCGCTTTTATGCTTGTATGGCAACGTTCCATAAAGCAGGATATCTTGATTTGCTTTCTTCCGATTAAGCGGGCCTTTTAAGAGCCTTGACTGGCTGAAACAGTTGGTGTTACGGGGAATTAAACAGGCAATAAAATAGAGAATCTGTATAGTGGCACTTCAAAAATTATTGATTGGAGAAAACACATTTTGACACATGTCTGAAATAACTCAAATTTAATAGATAATATTAACATTTAATTTCCCTTCTTCTTATTTAAAATTAATATAATCGTTAGTTACAATTTGAACAGAAACAGCATAATAATTATAAAAATAAAATAATATACACTTATAAAATGTGCATGGAACCGAATTATTGTTGTTTACAAATTATGAAATAAGAAAACTCTTTTTTAGAGTTAAAATACACTGCTGGTCACTGTAAATGCAACACCCTGAAGGAAACATGCAAATAACATGAAATTTACAACATACATTAGCGGAGGTGAGATATGCAAATGATTAGAATTTCAGCGCAGACGCACATCACGCGCGCCTGGTGCGCCACTTCAAAGCGCTATTTAAGGCTTGGATATTTCGACGATTTCAAGTTCGGCAATTGTGTTTTTCTTGTGGTTTTTTCAAAAAAACGATCAATTATGCCTCGTCGAAAACAGCGATCATCTTTTGATCAAGTATCCGAGTTCGACAGAGGAAGGATAGTGGCCTACCGAGATTGTGGATTATCTTTCAGGGAAATCGGTAGTCGTGTTGGACGAAACCAAACAACTGTAATGCGGATATGTGATCGTTGGATGCAGGAGGGTACGACGGACCGGCGTGTTCGATCGCATCCACCTCAGCGCACCACTTGACAGGCAAATTGTGATGACAGGCAAATTGTGCACATGGCAGTGACGGATCGCTCAGTCACATCACGAACCATAGCACAGCAAATGCAGTCTTTAACGAATCATCCAGTGTCTGCGCGTACCATTCGACGCCGATTACAGCAGAGTGGTCTGTCCGCAAGACGTCCATTGCTTTGTCGACCCTTGACGCAGATCCACAGACGTCTCCGCCGCCAATGGTGCGATGACAGAAGGATGTGGACGGCAGAATGGAATGAAATTGTCTTTAGTGACGAGACACGCTTCTGTCTGCAACACCACGACGGTCGCATTCGGGTCTGGAGACACCGTGAAGAGAGGATGCTGAACAGCTGCGTTATGCACCACCACACTGGTCCTGCACCGGGTATTATGGTATGGGGCGGTATTGGATATCACTCTCGCACACCTCTAGTACGCATTGCCGGTACTTTAAACAGCCAGCGCTACATCTCCGAGGTGTTGGAGTCAGTTGTCCTTCCTTACCTTCAGGGCTTGCCCACAGCCATATTTCAACAGGATAATGCGCGACCACACGTGGCACGCATTGTTCAACGGTTCTTCGTCAATCGCCAGATTGAATTGCTTCCCTGGCCGCCTCGCTCTCCGGATCTTTCGCCGATAGAAAACATGTGGTCCATGGTTGCTCTACGATTGACCCAGATTCCATCCCCAGCTGCCACAGCAGATCAACTTTGGCAACGTGTGGAAGCTGCTTGGTCTGATGTACCCCAAGAACTCATCTAAAGTCTCTTTGAATCAATGCCGAGGCGTGTGGCAGCGGTGATCTCCAACAATGGCGGCTACTCTGGCTACTGATTTTGGCAGGAACCACACTTCACAGAAGTCTATAAATTTAATCATTTGATACTTGGTCAACATGTTATCTACAAAATAAATTTTGTTGTGATATCTCTTGTCTTTCTTGGTGTTGCAATTTGTGTGGCCAGCAGTGTAGTATAATAATTAAAATAATTACAAAAGTTGAGTTCCATGTCACAGTAGGTAAGCAACTTGAATAAGTAGGTCTAGCCTGGATTTAGAAAATTTACAATTGTTGGGGTATTTTGTACCGAGAGACATAAAAAAAAAATTTAATTTAAAAGAAATTGAAAAGCTCAGCATATAGTAAGAATATGGTGTTACTTTTTTTTTCTTTCTTTCTTCCTGACTACTAGCTGAATATCGTCTCCGGCTCGAGACCAACAGTTTAGTTGAGATTTTTTTCGGTTTTTGGCTTCGATGGCAATACGCAGTTGAGCGCCGAGAGTCGCAATGTGAGTCGCCGGCTCGAGATTTTCGACCGCCCACCTTCTCATGTAAAACAGTCCCGTAACTGACTGACTGACTGACTGACTGATATACAGCACACAGACCAAACCGCTGGACCTAAAGGGCTGACATTTTGCATGGAGATTCTTCTTATAGTGTAGGGGTGCACTAAGAGAGATTTTTGAAAAATTCTTCTTAGAATTTTTTTAATTAAATTTTTAAGCTGTTTTAGTAACTTTTTTTGAGTTTGCATTTAAAATAATAATTTGAGGGTTATAAAATTTATATCACGAGAAAGATCAGAAAAATTCCTTTAAAATGAAATCTTTTTGGAATCTTTACCTTGATTTTCTGATTTTTGGTGAATTTTTCAAGATTCATTTTTAGAATTTAATTTATGAAATGTTGATCACGTGGTTTCATTTCTTTTTTATGATACTTTAAACTAATTTTGCGTCGGTTATCTACCGGAAGCCTGAATCCTGAATTTGCAGCTGCAGTTGACAGGTGGTAAATATACATAATTTTAAGTATAAATTGGGGTAATTCTAAACTTGTATAATTTATTTACATACCTACATACAATAAGTTTTAAAAATTCCTTTAAAATGAAATCATTTTCGAATCTTTATCTCTATTTTCTGATTTTTGGTGAATTTTTAAAAATTCCTTTTTAGAATTTAATTTATTAAATGTCGATCACGTGATTTCTTTTTTTGGTACTTTAAATAAACTTATCGTCACGTGCTCAACAACTAAATAGACAAAAAAAAATTTTTTTTCCTTGCTAATGCGGCAGACGATTGGACATTATCCAAAAAATATTAAAATACAGTAAAAGATATGATCCTCAAAACTTTATTATAAAAACTAATTAGTATAATACAGTTTGAGGATCATATCTTTTACCTGTTCTATTCCTCAAACTGTATTAGACAAAAAAAATATTTTTTTGTCGTTGCTAATGCGGCAGACGATTGGACATTATTTTGTCTATAAAAATATCCCTTACGATTTTTTTATAAATATATATATATTTTTCTACATCAATTGTATATATTGATCGTCGTATTTATTATAAATATACATATATATTTATTTTGTTTGGCATTAATTGCATACATTGACCGTTGTATTTAATTTGAATGTACTCCGTAGCGAAGTGCGGGTTTTCAGCTAGTTTGAATATATAAATGTTTTGTTTGTGGTTTATGAGCGTCTGTCTACGTGTACGTGTGGAATAAATTGTTTTAAAAAGTCACAAAAGACTCATCATCTGAAGCTCTCCCGTGGACTATTTGAGATTTGAGATTTTCAGTGGATAGAACAAGTACTCCATACGATTCTTCCGTAGCATTGAGGAGCTACACTCTCGAAATTCCACTCTTCACATTCGGAAGATATTGCGTTTGCCTTGTATTCATTCCATTGTTTAGTGCAGTGGTGAGTCGAGACCCACTGGGGGTGTGTGAAAAAAATGGGAGGGGTCGAGGATACTTTGAAGTCAATTTATGTCATCATCAATCATTTATTTTTTTTTAAATGCTTTAAATTTTCTAAAATTACATATTTTAAATTTTTTAATATATTATAAACGATATGACCTTCTTAAATAAGGTGTCAAACAGCTCTACCTAAAACAAGTGCAGATGGTAGGTAAGGCATTTTTTTAATTGTTATTAGGTAAAATAAATAAATGCTGAAAATGTATAGTTTCCATATTTTTTTGTGTGTGTGTGTGTGTTAACATTTTCATAATTTTTTAAAAAATTGTGTTTATACCAAAATATTTTAAATGGAGGTCGAGTTTCTTTTTTAAAGAAAGTGGGGCTCTGGTTTGTTGCATACTGTGATGTATTAAATTAATTCGCCCTATTAATTAAATCCTCCTCAGCCCAAAGGAAAGGACAATTCTCAAGTCGTTAAACCGAAGGGAAAATCAGTCCCCACGGTGGACCAGCCCTCCCCCCCCCCCATTGTACGTGCAGCAGGTGACGACGCGCGCGGAAGAAAAGAGTGGGTTATACGGCTCCATCCTGTCGCGAAAATTGATACTAACGCTGAATAAACCTTCCACCACGGCTCGCCAGATTAACCTTTCGTTGGGCGCAACTAATCTGTGAGATGAACTCACAAGTTTTTTTTGCACCAATCAGCGAGATCGGAGGGGGGGGGGGAGTAGAGTGAGTCTCCTAGTAGCTTCCTGACTCCCTCCCTCATACAGAAGATCGTCTTCGGTTTTTCTCCAGTACTTCGCTGAGTGTCGTGAGAGATGTATTAATCCCTCAGATGAATTGCGCCCGATCGTGTAAGTATTTTTGACTTTCTAATTTTCACTTTTGTTTGTTTATATTTCTTTTTTTATACCTAAAATAGCATATGAAACAAGTTCCAGCCCCTAATTCAGTGATATTGACCTTTATTTACCTTTATTTTACCTTCAATGCAACGAGTTGTGTTTGGAACAACTCCAAAGGAGGAACATTCAAACAAGGGAAATGCCTATTCACCTACAAAACGAACTACGTGAGTTCCAGCCTACCTCACAACGTCAGGAGGTGGCTGCATCTGCATGCCACGACAGAGAGAGGAAGAGGTGTTCCAAATGTCGTCAAATGAAAAAAAGTTCGCTATTCAAAATATAAATGTCTGAAATGTAATGTTGAAGTATTTTGTTTGGAGCATGCCAAGATGATATGTGAAAAATGTTATGATTCAGCTTTTACAGTGCCTCAACCTGGCTCATGAATAACTTTTCATTATTATTTTTTTTTATTTTTATGATTATGTGGACTTGTTTTATGAAATTAAAGTGAATTTTGAGTTATATTTTTGAGAAAAAGATTTTTGGAACAATTTGATGATCTGTTCAAATTTGTAAAAAAAAAAAAAAAATTGCAAAGAAATATTAAAATATTATCTGAAAGTATAATTATACGCAAATATAAGTGAAAAGTTCAGTTTGATACGTTTTTCTTTACCTACACTCAAAAATTTCATTAATTGCATACATTAATCTGTCATATGAATTGCGTCCGATCGTGTTAGGATTTGCATTGCGCCCGACGGAGGGTTAATGACGCAAGACAACCCCCAAGACTGGGTGATTCAAGAATTGCGGACACCTTGGAGCTAGCGTTTCAGCAAATTAAAAAGCCTCAGATCTGACATCACCGTTGCTAGAGCCAATGAAAAAGATATACGAATTCTCTGGATGGTGGCGCCAAGTTCGGAGATCAGAGAGGAACTTTTTGAAAAAGTTAGTTAGCTATCTTTTCCCGAGCTGAGAGATCGACTCCGGCCTGCGGTCGTGAAAGCTACAGTGCAGACTTGTTAAATCAGCGGTTTTTTCTCGAGAAGAGAAATTTAAGGTTCCGCAGAGAGGCTTGTTATTTATGGAAGATATCTTAAGGCGAGACTTTACTGTCCTGATCATCCCGATCACAGTTTCTTCCCCGCAGTCATCCGCTCTGCAGGAAAAGTTAATCGAGGGCCCAGCCGGACTCGATATTGCTTCGCTAGACGAAATTCATCTGGGAGCCCATCCCAACGGACTCAATTGACTTTATCAGAGGAGATCATCGATTGGATCCTGTAACCCTGCAACCTGTTACTTACTGTGTATCATCTCATCAGTTTTTCTCCAGCTGATTTATAAATAAACTAGCCGCTGCGCGACCAGCATGGTCGCTTTTATTTTTATATTTTCTTTTGCAAAACAACTTAACTGAAAGCAGTGGCGTAGCTAGGGGGGTGCGGTGGGTGCGGTCCGCACCGGGCGGCACATATTTTGGGGCGGCATATTTTTATTTAGTATTAGTTGTAAAAAACCACTTGTTCAATTCATAAGTTTACTATTCGATTTCTACGAATTATGAATTACTATATGATTTCGAATATTTTTCCCTCATCGTCAAGTCAATGTAGGGTTTAAAACATTATCTCTAAAAATCTTGATCTCTAAATATTATCTAGTATTATCTAATATCTCTAATTTTATCTCTAAAATTTTTTCTCTGAAAGTTTCTTGTGGTCTTTATAAAAGTTGCATTTATAGGTATATCAACTTAAGCGGCCTCCTTTATTACTGCCTAATTTAAATATGGCATCCAATGGCATAAAAGTTTCCCACCTATAGTTTGTCTCAATTGCAATTATTTATTTATGTTTATTAATTTATAAAAACCACCAATTGATTGACTTAGAAAGGGCGGCAAATTGGAGACCGCCCCGGGCGGCAAAAGTTCTAGCTACGCCACTGACTGAAAGTAACATATGTAAGGAATGTAACCATTATCTGTCATCATAAATATACGTTGTTAACAGGTATTCTCTATAAGGCTGATTCTAAAACATCGTGATTAAAAAATGTGAATTTCCATTTTTTCAGAACAGAGTTAAAGATAAGACTGAGAAACCCAACACCAATGATTTTATAAATTACATCAAGTTTTTTCACTTACAAAATTCAAGTAAAAATTCAGCAAGTACTAAAATATAGCGTGGATTACATCACTATCTGTATGTACTATTGTTCACAATTCAGATATCTACATTTAATCATATCAAGTAATAATTTGTTGGGAAAATTTCTTCACTTATAAAATGGAGTAAAAATTCGGCAAGTACTCAAAAGAGGTTTAGAAAATTAACTATTACTGGCTGTCGGTTGCTGTGCTAGCGACGGTTAAGCCTAACCTCGCGATCATTTATGCTCTCTCTGAATGAATTATTTCTTCTTCACATTCTTTCTTGAGACTGTTCCCAATTTTCATTTGATTGTACAGCTCGATTTCGATCATTCCTGATTTCAGTACGTAAATCCATATTGACACGCGGTTGCAAATTGCGGACGGCGGCTAATGTTTACATCTGGTAGTTGCAGCCGTTGCCATTCGGAGTGTAGAAATATCGTCGGTTTTTGTGCCGCATACCTACGCGTTTTATATATATAGATTAGTTCTTTTTTAATTTACTTGGCTGTGGCTTTGGTTGATTCGATCAACTACCTCGATCAATACGCTACAATACGTACGTCAGAAAGTGGCATTACTTGCACACTCTTCAGCGGATTTTAATGAAAGCTCTTTCACTGCTATCCTGAATGCCATACTATTGACACTATTACCCTTCGGGTTTTGACACTTTAGTACAGGGATACTCAAACTGAGGTCCACCAAGCTTTTATAAAACGCTCACGTTCATGATCATGCAGGTGCTTTTGTAAACGGAAACGGTTTTTCGTAAACTTTGGAAATGAGCGCTTACAAAATACAAAACCGTACGCCACCTGCTGCTCACGTTGTTCGCATCTTTGAGAATCATCTAATTATTCCAAAATAAAATAGGCGAAGAACGTCTATAGAAATCGGCTTACTGAATTTTACCCTAGTGATGCAGCAAGTATAAACCTGATTTTTCTAAAATGGTTAAAAATTTGTCTCAAAGTTTTCATCTTTTTAAATAAACTTTCGAATATATTTAGGTTTTATTTTTTTTACAGTATTAAATTTCGAGGTATAGTGCACTACATTGTGGCAAAACGGAACAAACATACATGTATGTGGCCCGAGGGAGAAAAAGGCTGAATAGGGCTGCTTTAGTCGAATAAATTAGTTAGCCCGTCTGCACACGGAGCAACTCAAAAGAAACTGATAACTGACTCGAATCACAAACCAGTCCGTGATGAGTCGCAACCTATGTAATTGAATGGAGCCACGCACACGGCGCAACTGGTTACAAACTCGTCGGACGAGTTTGTAACCAGTTGCGCCGTGTGCGTGGCTCCATTCAATTACATAGGTTGCGACTCATCACGGACTGGTTTGTGATTCGAGTCAGTTATCAGTTTCTTTTGAGGTGCTCCGTGTGCAGACGGGCTAAATGTTTCGGAGATATCTTTAAGAAACTGTTCCACGTGAAACTGTAGTCTTTACAGAGATACCTATCGTGTAGAAAAATTAAAAAATAAGTTTCTGCGTTGTACCAGTTCCTTTTTTTTTTCAAGTTAGCCACAGGGATACGTTTTAATTTAAGGCTACGGCGAGTATAATTCTTCACAGCATTCCCCGTAATCAATGATACGCTATATTTGTCGTTTCATTCCAAATATTAAAGAGTAACTGGGATAATCAACTATTCCTTTTATATGGTTGTGCACTGAAACGTTCTTTACTAGTTCACTTTACTAGTTCTGAAATAAGTAATCCTTCAAGTCGAAAAAGATTAGCTTTAGTAACGGAATGAAAATTATTCTTTGTCTTTCGTTCTTTGCGTATTTTGCCACGGCCCGCCACACTTTGTAACTTCATAACGCTGGAGAAAAGTGAATTCACTTTTTATAAAGTATTCAGAAACCTCTGAAACCTTAAGTATAGCGTAAAAATAAAGCAAAGGGAGAAAATTACACAGTGAATCTGAATTAACATACTATTGACTGTTGATCAGCCACTATACAGTCACGTGGTTTAAGCAGGTACAGTTATGTGCTCGACAGTTTTAATTCTGAAAGTACGTAAAGTAAGAAAACAGACTGGGGTACACGGTGAGATAATTCGAGAAACAGACACTCTGGAATAATTTAGAAATTTTACAGACCAAAAACATAACTTAAAATTAAATAATTTTGTCACTCAATAGTTTTAGAGCTTTGGAAAGATTTGATTTAACTTTTGATGAAAAAAATTCTTTGTAGGCAAAATAATGACAAAAATTGTATTGCATTGTTCGAAAACTTTCCTTTTTACCTGACCATATTTTACCACTTTCTTCTGAACTCATTATTAAGTCCAATAAAACATTTACTGACACGTAGTTATTAACCCTAATTTTACCTTAATTTGTTATTTGCCTAAATTTAGTACCAATTTTATCTCAGAAAATTGATCTAAATTGGGTAAATGAGTAAATTACTAAGAAAATTAGTATAGGAAAACATTTCTTTCATTCTTCTACACTTGATACTTCTAATCTAAAGATATTAACTACAAAACTAAAATCCACGGAACTTTGTAATTGTTATTTGGTTTCGTAATCATCAGTTCAAGAATACCGCTGATAAAATAAGGAAGTGAATGATGTTTTTCAAATGACGTCTGATCACGTGACAGATGCAAACAAATTTTATTCATTGTCTCGTTCGTTCATTTAGTTCAGCGCTGATCTGAAAATCATTTTGTCACAGAACTTTTACATAAGCCCTTATAGTGGAACCTTTAAGGAAACACTTATTACGGAAGTTTTAGAAAAAAAATCGTCGACCCCCAACCGATATTTACATAAACTTTGTTGAGGGACACGTTATCTCACGAAATGTTTGGTTTCGCACGCACAACACGCTTTGGAAAACACTGATCCAGGAATTAAAGTAGGAATGTTTAGAACAAGCACTATTTTCTAGAATTAAACTATAGCTTTCGCTACACACCAGACACTGTCAATTTATCTCAAAATGAAGATGAATTCTTGACTTGATACGTAAGCTTTTAGCTTTCTTTATACATCAGAGACTGTTAATATATCTCCAAATATAGATGAATTCTTGACTGGATAACCTGCAATAGATTTTACAGAATTTCAGTATTTATTATCATAGGCTATAAAAATCATTAAAGGAAAATTTAATATTATTTACAAGAAGAATGATTTTCTATACTGAAAGTGACAAAATAAGGAAAACTGGCAGTTTGAAAGTTGTGATAATTTTTATTTTCAAAACTGGAAATAACTTTATTTTTCATTGTTGAAAATAACCAGATTCTGACATAATTTACTACAGGTGATTGAACAGCGCTCGAAATTTACTTTCCGGTGGTTTTTGTAATTCCTTAAATGAACTAGATGAATTGATACGAAAACACCATTAATGTTAAAAACAATCTGCCATTATTGTTCTAAAAAAGAAAGAGTTAAAAAGGCTTCATTAGACAATGGAACCAACTTGAATATTCTGATCGGCAACCGAAGCAGAAACTAGACAATTAACTGACCCAATTGGGACTCTTAAAATTTCAATAGGCAAGACTGTGTGTTACGAAAACGATTGTGTTTAATCCTCAACCGTTGAAATCTAAATTACGATTTCGTGATACTGTAATGTGTTGATAATTGAGATCACTGTTGAGAAAAAGAACGGGATCTCCGGGCTACTCAAGAAGTAATCAGACTGTTTCTTACAAGGCACATGGTCGAAAAGTACGGGTAAAAAATAAATCGGAGTATACCGAAATTGAATAATTGAGAAGTTCAACGACGTGTTGAAAAATAATTGGGTTTTATTCGACAAAATTTTATTTAATAAAAAATGCAAAATGTATCTTGCGTAACCTTTTGCGTAACGTCAAATTTATATAAAATTCTTATTAACATGACACGCTATTGATACGCTACACACACACACACATATATATATATATACCCCACTATACATATATATATATATGTGTGTGTGTGTGTGTATGTATGTATATATATATATATATATATATATATATATATATATATATATATATATATATATATATATAGAGAGAGAGAGAGAGAGAGAGAGAGGCTGTTCGCACATTTTTTAGACGATTTTGGTAAGCGGTAATAAAAAATAGTTTGCTGCAAAAGAAATAATTGCAATTGTACTATGTTTTTAAAAGTCAAAATTATCATCTGCGGCTTGAAAGTTTTGTTTTTATTCAAAATGGCGTTTTTAACAAAGCAGTAGTTCGAAGGCTACATTTATGCTCTTTCCGAAGAGAAATATGCATACTCCGTTATCCAAAAACGATGTGAGAGTCATGGTTTTATGATATCTAAAGCGTCGATAGGTAATATCGTCAACAAGAAAGGAAAAAAAACGTCAAATTGGAGCCTCAAGTGCGACAAAAATTCCAAACAAGTATCCAAGGAAAAAACGGACATCTTCGACTATTGCAAAGATACGTTGTTTAATGTTAAAAGAAAATCCCCCTAGTCAAAGCACAGTTGCAAAATCATTAAAATGCTCGGTGACCACTGTAAACAAAATGATAAACGTTGATTTAAATCTTAAGAAAGCGAAAAAACGCAATGTGCATCGTCTTCTTCCAAATCATATCGCTGAACGCAGGACACGCTGCAGAATTCTATATGAGAAACACTTATCCAAAGAAAAATGGAAAACAATTGTCACAATAGATGAATCATGGGTGTATTTAAATGATTGCAACAAAAAAAGCCATTTATTATCATAAAAGGGGAGAAAAAAATTTAAGTACATGGTTCAAAGAATCGAAAGAAAGTTTTTCTAAGGGATTCATGATTGTTGGTGGTTTTTCTTATAATGGCAAGTTAAAAATAAAGAGAGTGGAAAAAAATGTCAAGATTAACTCCAAATACTATCAGGAACATATTTTATCGCCAATTTTTCTGAATGAAATACCATCGCTTTACACACAGTGCCATCAGTCTGTGAGACTCCATCAGGACAAAGCTAGCAGTCACACATAAAAATCCACTGTAAATTTCCTAAAAGAAATGGAACAAAAACACTGGTATCAAGGCCATACCCTTCACTGATATCCCTACTAAATCTCCCGATGTATCACCTATGGATTTTTGTGCTTTCGGACTTTTAAAATCTGCATTATCCAAACGTCGTCCCAAAACCCTTACAGGACTCTGGAAAGCTGTTCAGGAGGAATGGGATAGAATACCTCTTCTGACACTTCAAAAGGCATTATTATCCTGGAAATTGCGGTGTCGAAAGATAGTTCAGAATAAGGGATGTCAAATAGAACATTTAAAACACAAGAATTTTATGTAATTTAGTTTTGTGAATACAATATACATCGTCTAAAAAATGTGCGAACAGCCTCTGTATATATATATATCGGGGGCTGCATGTGTGTGGATGTGTAAAACAAATTAATAAACTGAAATGATTCCTAAATGATATAAATTCATTGTGCATCCTGAAACCGTTACCGAAATAAATCAGTTTTTTTAAACATTTATGCGCAAGAAATTATTCAAATAGCATTTACTTTTAAATCGCACGATGCTGAAAATATTACTCATATTAGCATTCCTATTTCGCTGTTGTTGTTATGCTATGAAAATGAACCAAATTAAATGAAGGCTAAAAGTAACTGGCACATGACTGGCCCACCCTGAATAACACAGTCTCAATCTCAAAGTTTTGAACTACGAAAATGAACTCTAGAAACTGTTTTCTACCGAGGCTTTCTTCGAAACTGTCATTTTCTGCTGTTCCCCGAATAGCCCAAAGAAATCCCATTCAGGACAGGCCTGCGTGATATTCAGAGGGGATAGGGTCTGAAGATCATTCAAAGTGGGGCCTAGACATCAAAAGGTTGCGAATCCCTGCTCAAGAAGATGCGACCCGCTCACATCATACGGTGGTTAGGTTGGATCGGAATCCAAAAGTTCTCAGAAATTTCAGTTTTGCCTAAGAATGCAAACGTGATGACGTTCAGTTGCTCGCGTTTAAAGGCTAAGGGCCTGTTCACATAGGAGTCCGTTGCGTTGCGTTAAGGAAAAGATGACGTTGAGACGAAAATAAACCAATCATAGGCCTCCAAACGATTAGCAATAAAATTTTTAACGCTTATGATTGGTTTATTTTCGTCTCAACATCATTTTTCCCTTGACGCTACGCAACGGTTGAAGACCGCTACGCAACGGTTGAAGACCGTTGCGTAGCGTTAAGGGAACTCGTCGGACGAGTTTGTAACCAGTTGCACCGTGTGCGTGGCTCCATTCAATTACATAGGTTACGACTCATCACGGACTGGTTTGCGATTTGAGTCAGTTATCAGTTTCTTTTGAGTTGCTCCGTGTGCAGACGGCCTAAAATATGTCCATACGAGTCACGCTGACACTGATGGACGCTAAGTGGACAACCCCTGATAGTTTGTAACTTGTACTCGATTGCATAATATCGGAAGAAATGACAAATGTTTTCATCTCCGATGATATCTCCCAGAGGGAAGGTGGGTATTAAAATACCGAATTCGGAGAAGAATATGCTAATATGTTTCAGTATGCTAATGATATACTTTTCCATAACTGAGTAGTGAAAAATGGGTTCCTTTTTTCGAACACTGGCGATATTCTGTAAAACAGTCCCATCGGGGAAAACTTATTTTTTAAAAAAACTTCTAATTTTAACCGATTTTTTAAACGTATTCTTTGCCGTTTTTTCGTTGAATGCGACTTTTAGAATGTAAGGGATTTCAGAATTTTAACATGATACCCGGCAATTTTTTTTTTTTTTAAACACGCGCGGCTGAAGAAGTGGAAAATTTAGACCTTTCTTTGTTAAGAATAAAAGAAATTCGACTTTCGATTCGACTTTTCTCGACTTTCCCGTTTTTCACGGCCGAGGAAGTCAAAGCTGGCGCCACGCAAGAGAAAAAAAAATGTAAACAAATTTTTACGGATTCCTTTACATAGGTGAGAATAGGATAGCGGAGGTTCAGATTTCGGGGATTGGGAGATTTAATGAATGGACGTTCGATGGAAAGCGACTCGAAACGAAAGCGTGAAACAACTGTGTAGTAGGGATGCGACATGGACAACAAAACAGCGATGTTTTGAAACATCGATATTCAATATTAAAACATCGATGCTAATAAAACATCGACCAAAAACCATCGATGTTTTTGAACATCCATTCTTTAAAACTGTTTTAGTAACGGAACTTTTGGGAGGCATCTTAATATTAATTAACGTTAACTTATATACACTGCTGGCCACTGTAAATGCAACACCCTGAAGGAAACGTGCAAATAACATGAAATTTACAACATGCATTAGCGGAGGTGAGATATGCAAATGATTAGAATTTCAGCGCAGACGCACATCACGCGCGCCTGTGGCGCCACTTCAAAGCGCTATTTAAGGCTTGGAGATTTCGACGATTTCAAGTTCGGCAATTGTGTTTTTCTTGTGGTTTTTTCAAAAAAAAAAGCGATCAATTATGCCTCGTCGAAAACAGCGATCATCTTTTGATCAAGTATCCGAGTTCGACAGAGGAAGGATAGTGGCCTACCGAGATTGTGGATTATCTTTCAGGGAAATCGGTAGTCGTGTTGGACGAAACCAAACAACTGTAATGCGGATATGTGATCGTTGGTTGCAGGAGGGTACGACGGACCGGCGTGTTCGATCGCATCCACCTCAGCGCACCACTTCACGTGATGACAGGCAAATTGTGCGCATGGCAGTGACGGATCGCTCAGTCACATCACGAACCATAGCACAGCACATGCAGTCTGTAACGCATCATCCAGTGTCTGCGCGTACCATTCGCCCTTGACGCAGAACCACAAACGTCTCCGCCGCCAATGGTGCGATGACAGAAGTATGTGGACGGCAGAATGGAATGAAATTGTCTTTACTGACGAGTCACGCTTCTGTCTACAACACCACGATGATCGCATTCGAGTCTGGAGACACCGTGAAGAGAGGATGCTGAACAGCTGCGTTATGCACCGCCACACTGGTCCTGCACCGGGTATTATGGTATGGGGCGGTATTGGATATCACTCTCGCACACCTCTAGTACGCATTGCCGGTACTTTAAACAGCCAGTGCTACATCTCCGAGGTGTTGGAGCCAGTTGTCCTTCCTTACCTTCAGGGCTTGGCCACAGCCATATTTCAACAGGATAATGCGCTACCACACGTGGCACGCATTGTCCAACGGTTCTTCGTCAATCGCCAGATTGAATTGCTTCCCTGGTCGCCTCGCTCTCTGGATCTTTCGCCGATAGAAAACATGTGGTCCATGGTTGCTCTACGATTGTCCCAGATTCCATCCCCAGCTGCCACGGCAGATCAACTTTGGCAACGTGTGGAAGCTGCTTGGTCTGCTGTACCCCAAGAACTCATCCAAAGTCTCTTTGAATCAATGCCGAGGCGTGTATCAGCGGTGATCTCCAACAATGGCGGCTACTCTGGCTACTGATTTTGGCAGGAACCACACTTCACAGAAGTCTATAAATTTAATTATTTGATACTTGGTCAACATGTTATCTACAAAATAAATTTTGTTGTGATATCTCTTGTCTTTCTTGGTGTTTCAATTTGGGTGGCCAGCAGTGTAATACCAGATAAAAACAAAAACTTAAATGGCCGCTCGTGTTTATACTATTTATAAAAGGAAACCCCATGGAAGGTTCTGGAGTGTCAAAAACATTCCAAGCGCTCTGATTGGTTCATTTTTTGTTAATTGCCATTTGGCTCGTTGCTAAGGAATCATTCACCCTTTTGTATTCGTCCTTTTCGAAATTCAGACACATTTACCGAGTGTGAAAATTATGCTACGTGGTTTTTTTTTATTATTATGGTACTTTTTCACTAAAAAAAACCCATCAAGACAACGTAAAACATCGAGCACAAAACATCGATGTTTAAAAAAAAATCGACGGTTAGAACATGGATGCTTTTATCAAAACATCGATGTTTTGAAAACATCGACATCGATGTCTCATCCCTACTGTGGAGATATTACAGCTAGCCCCGATATCGATTGCCGTGCTCGTCATTTCCCACCGTGAGACAGAAATGTGCGCGAATTTCTCCGGTGGATGGCAGGTCGCCAAGCGGAGTTTTGGCAGCCTTCTTCTCTCTTCTATTTTTAATATTAATTTCTCTGTCCAATCGCGGCTCTTTGCCGATGCAGGACGGTTGCGTGTGCTGTCACGCCAATTAATATTCATGAACAGGGGGGAGAGGGGGGATAGCGGAGTCGAGGCTTGTCGGGCTGGCGAAGACGATACACACGGCCAAATGCGAAGCAGGTATAATAAAAGAGACCTGAATGGAAAGCCGTGAACTATGGAATTCAGGCAGCAGAACTTAAATATAGATGAGGAGAGCCTTTTCTGATTGTTTAACCACAACACAGATCATCGATCTTTTATCGAATGGAACGAAACTAGGGGGAGATATAGGGGGGGGGGGGCGCCGCAATCGCAACCGTTTTTTTTTTCCTTATACCAGGTCACGTGTTTTGATTGGGTGGTACACCTGTTGCTATGAACGTCACACGATGAGAAGGATTCCAAAAATATTTATAAATCAAAGATCTCCACTATTAAACAAAATAAACTCGGTAGTTTTTGCGTTAATGAAAAAGATTTTGAGTGTAATTTGTGGTACATGAACTCATAAGGATACATTTTGAAGCACAATATGACAATCTTATATCTAAATAACTGTACAAAGAAAAACGCAAAATGGAAGTGAATAGAAAAGCAATAGCATTATTTGAAATACTGTTCTAACCTTTTTTGGTTTTCTCTATTTTTCGTTTAGATACTGTAACATATTCCGTGCTTGGTGTCAAAGCCGACACGCTAGGTAGCGTCACACCGGTTATGTTTAGTGATAAACAGCTTACTAATAAGAACTTTTTACACTGAATATCAATTTATTAGAGAGTCTGGATTAAATACTTCACAATTAGGTCGTGTTCTGGAACATACATTTTACATTAATAATGTTCTTTGAAGTCTGCGATGCACGCTAAAGATTGTCCGTTCAGCTGGCTGGCTGATCTGCCGCTACGGATCGTAGATCGGGCCTTCAGGCAATAAAACTCTAATTGTAGAAGTCTCAGTTGCTGGGAATGGATTCCACTCGTCGGAACAGGCTGGAATGAGGCGAACTCGAACTCCAGACGCCGTGTGGTCTAATTATCAGAGTAGTGGACGGTTCGTCCCACGTTCTCACCAAAGAAGCTAATTGCTTCGGAAATACTAAAGATCAAGTTTTGATCTCCAAATAACCCTTCTCAGCGAGAAAAAGGTCTTCTTCACACAGGGGGGCTGGGCCTCCAAAAATGTCGAAGTCACTCAAAGTGACTGGAGCTAGGAGATCAGCTATCACTCCTAAACTCAGGCTTCGAAACTCGTCTCACCCTAAAAAAATCTCCGGCATCCGTTTTTAACACTTTTTCCCCTGGCGGGATCTGTAACATCCCCGCTCTTTGATCTGGGGCTCTGATAGGTCCTTGGCCTTGAACCGTGTGCAAAACTATATTTGTTCTTTATATCGGCAGCACACGTTGGGTCATTAGGTCGTCTCATCAGGGGGATGGTCTGCCTTTGTTAGTCTTTTGTGTTATAGTGTCTTCGCTGTAGACATCGGGGCGCCTCGCTATTGTCAAGTCGCTCCTCGCTTGCGAGTCGAAGTTGACTCCTTTTGTAAGTCACCCTCGGCCGGGGGAAACCTATTCTTTCCGCAGTCCGCCGCTGGCTTACTCTGTTTCAAGCCGAGGTTAATAATTTTCTGGGCCATGAGGAGGGGAAATCTCACAGCCCCTCCCCCCTTTGAAAAAGATTTTGCGGTTCCTGCAAAATCTGAAATGCAAGGATTAGGTACAGGGGATTCACTTGTATTCCATCTCTAGAGGCATCCCTGTCAATTTTAATCAATGCATCAACGTTTGTTACAGACCAACTTTTACATTTACACTATACTTTCCTTAACATTACAATTAATTTATAGTAGAAATAATATTTTACATTAGCTCAATACCTTGATTTAAAGGACATTAGATTTCATTTATAATTATCAAAAAAACATTTACATTTACAACATTACCTTACTAAAAAGAGAAAAAACTTTATCCTAGTACAACTTTTAATTCAAACAATACACTTATTTACAAATATAATAAGAAAAAAAATGTTACAATTCAAGTAATTTTAGCTTATTCCGCTCTACTGAGACAGTCAGCATGTTTGTTTTGTGATCCTGGCCTATGAACAATCTTATAATTAAATGGTTGCATAGCTAGAGACCACCTCATAAGCCTATGGTTATTTCCGGCATTATTCTTCAGGAAAACCAGTGGGTTGTGATCGGTTTCGATCGTAAAAGGCTGTCCATCTAAATAATGTCGCAACTTTTTTAAGGCAAAGATAATTGCGGCGCATTCTTTTTCGGTCGCACAATATTTCTGCTCACTCTCAGTGAACTTCCTGCTTAAAAACAAAACGGGATGTTCCGCATTATTTGGTCCCTTTTGTGCCAATATTACCCCTATTCCTTTGTCGGACGCGTCGGTTTGTATCACGAATTCCTTAGAGAAATCGGGAGCGTATAGTACTGGTTTCTCCGTTAGTTTTGTTTTTAGTTCTTGGAAGGCGCTTTCACACTCCTCTGTCCACTCAATACTTTCCTTCCGGTTTCGACCCTTTAAAGAGCGTGTCAATGGTTCCGCTATAAGCGCGTATCCCATTATATACCGGGAATAGTACCCGCTAAGTCCTAAGAATTGGCGCACCTGCGTCTTCGTTTTCGGGGGAGGAAAATTTAACACCGCTTCGACCTTTGCTTGAGCAGGTGTTCTGCTCCCCCCTCCTACAATATGCCCTAAGTACTTCACTTGGTTCTGTGCGAATTGGCATTTGGCAGGTTTTATCGTTAGTTTAGCTTGCGCGATCTTTTTTAACACAATATCAATATGGTTCAAATGCTCTTCCCAGCTTTCCGAGAAAATAGCCACATCGTCTAGATAGGGAACCCCGAACTCTTCGCAACCTTGTAAGAGTTGAGACATAAACATCGAGAAACTATACGGGGCATTTACTAACCCAAATGGCATTACCAAGGGTCGATACGTCCCAAAAGTTGTCACGAACGCAGCGAGTCTCTGCGCCCGGGGACTCAGGGGTATCTGCCAGTAACCTTTTGTCAAATCTATGACCGTGATGTACTTCGCGGCACTGACCTTTTCAACCCTTTCCTCTATATTTGGTAGCGGAAAATATTCTACCCTGATCATTGAATTCAGTTTCCGGTAATCAATACATGGTCGGGGGTCTCGACCCGGAGTTTCTACCAAAATCATAGGAGACGTATAGTCTGATTCACCTATCTCTATGATATTGAGATCTAGCATGCGCTTTATTTCGGTTTTTAATATTTCGTTTTGTCGGGGAGAAGTTCTGTATGGCTTTGATCGAACAGGTTTATCGCTTATCAGCTGGATGTCATGCTCGATGAAGTTAGTGCGACCGGGTTCATTAGAAAATATTTTAGCGTGGGATCCTAGTAGTTTTCCCAGCTGATTTATTTGGTCGGGCGTACACCTATTTCCTAAGTCGTTCTCTTTAACGATTTCGTCGAAATCGAAAAGAGTCGGGTTCGCGACAGGATACGGTATTTCTAAGTCCGAATCGGATTTTTCCTGACCTACCTCTTCATTCAACAGAAAATTTACATTTTCCACCCTCTGATGATATGGTTTTAACAAATTTATGTGATAAATTTGCGACTTCGCAGATCTACCTGGCACCTGCACAATATAGTTAGTGTCAGACAACTGACTCTCGATTGTCGCAGGCCCTACCCATTGTACAGCAAGTCGATTTGGTCTGGAAGCTGCTAAAACCAAAACCTTATCCCCTGGTCTGAACCTTCTCTGAACTGCGTCTCGGTCGTAATAATTTTTCCTCTTCCCTTGTTGTTCTATAACTCGTTCTGAAGCGAGTTCCTGACATCTTTTTAGGCGGTTTAACAACCCGAACACATACTCTGTAACAGCGCTTTCTTCATCTTCCGCATTGGTCCAATGCTCGTAGAGCAAAGTCTCGGGGGTTCTCAGATTTTTCCCGTGGACCAGTTCTGCCGGACTAAAATTTGTTGACTCGTGGGTCACAGTCCGTAATGCAAGTAAAGCGGCGGGGAGAATGCTCTCCCAATCTTGCCCTGACTCTAAACATAAAACCTTAATTAACCGTTTTATAGTTCGATGCCATCTTTCCACACTATTACTTTGCGGGTGTCGGACCGAACTATGGGTCACCTTAACTTTAAACTTTTCAAAAAATGTCTCCGTCAAGTTACTCGTGAAGCAAGTGCCGTTATCACATTGTACCTCTTTCGGAAAACCGAGCCTACTGAAAATCAGCATGAGGGCCTCCGTAACAGTCTCGGACCGGATGTCCGGGATGGGTATAGCTTCAGGGTACTTCGAAGCTACACATATCGCTGTCAACAAGTACCGATTCCCTATTTTCGTCTCGGGCAGGGGTCCTACCGTATCAATACAGAGTTTGGAGAAAACCTCCTTTATGATGGGTACCAATTTTAAGGGAGCCTTCTTCTTTTCCCTGGCCTTTCCTATCCGTTGACATGGATCACAAGTTTTTACATGGTTTTCTACATCTTTAGTACAATTCGGCCAGTAATAATACCTCAACAGTTTGTCTTTGCATTTAGTGATTCCCATGTGCCCGCCTAACCCCTCGTGAGTTAGCTTTAACATTCTGTCTCGGAGACACTTGGGTATAACTAATTGTCTCCGTTCCTCACCTCTGTGATCCGTAGACTTCCTATACAATAACCCCTTCTCAACTATGTACTCTGTAGTCGTCTGACTTTTAACTTTTTCCCAGAGAGGTTCTAGATCCTCACATTTCGTTTGTTCTGCGAGGAAGGTTTCTGAGCTTATCCCAGCTAATTCCGTCTCGGTACTTCCCTCGACCGGGGGCAATTCTAAATCCCCTTCAATTTCGCCGTCCATTTCTCTCTCGAGGTCGGATTGGGTTTCTAATTCACTTTCTGAATTTTGATTCCCCCTTTCAGGTTTATTTTTCGCTTCTGCCTTCGATCGGCTCCGCGTGACAACATTATTCACTAACTGGGGTCCATTCTTAATATTATCAACAATTTCCTGAGTATAATTCCCCATTAAGTAGTGGTCCATCTCTACTGATTTACCTACCACGGCCGCTTTCGTCACAAAATTCCCATATTTTTGACTCTCTATCCGCACTACTGCGACTGGTAAGCTTCGCAACTCGTTTTCTAACGCGGAGCGGACCCATACGACCTCTCCTGTAAAATCCGTCGCGCTGACTAATTTAAAAGGAGCGACATCAAGGCTCGTCCCGCTGTCGCGAAGAATAGTGGTCTCCACACCATTTACCTTCGCTTTGCTGAGGTATGGCTTAAAAACGGGTTCGAAGTTCTCTGCGGTCACTACTTTGTTCACCCGCTCGCTGGTCTGTCGGCGTAATTCGGGGCACTGAGGGCGTAAATGCTCAGTTGACCCGCATTCGTAACAAGCCGGGGCTCTTCTCCTTTCATACTCACGATTCCTCCAGTTATTTCTCACAGATCCCTGGTCTCTCCCGTTAGAAGAGTTGGGTTTCTCTTTAACCTCTTTTTTATCCTCACTTTTCTCAAAGGTTTTAGATTTTTCCGTTCCCTTTTTCTCCAACGGCTTTAAATTAATGGGTTTTCTGATAGTGCGCCTTGTCGCTTCATATTCGTCCAATTTTTTCACTAAGATGTGAGGGTCCACTATAGCTCCCCAATCATCTAAAAAGTGTTCTCGGATTTCCGCCGGGACGCGTTTTTTAATCTGGTCTGCAACCATGAGATTCTTAAGGGCTTCAAAATCTTTTACACTTACCCCTTCAAGCCATCCCTCTAAATAATTTCTCAGCTCGAAAATTAAATCTTTCCATAGGGCACCTGGCCGCCTCTGGTGTTGATTTAGTTTAACTCTAAAAGTCTCCGGACTTAACTTAAAACGGCTCAGAAGTAATTTCTTTACCTGATCGTAATCATCTGCTACCTCAACGGGTTCGCGAATAATTATTTCAGCGATCTCCGTGGGTAATAATGAAAGCAAATGCATCATTCGTTCCCCGTCTTCAACCTGAGCCTTGCGGGCCTGACGTTCGAAAAGAGTTAGGAAGAGCGAAATGTCCGACTTATCCGGATCATATTTCTGCATTAGGGTTTTGAAATTTCGTACGGGCCTAGCGCTCTCATTCTGGGACGAAGCTACGCTGGCGGTTTCGGCTGCCTGAGTCAACCGTAATTTTTGCAGTTCGAAATCTCTCTGCCTCACTTCTCGTTCAAATTCTAGTTGCCTAGCTTCGCGTTCTAATTCTATACGTTCTGTTTTTTCGCGCTCTTCCTTAATGATTTTTATTTGAGCCCTAACACTCTCTTCATCATATCTCGCACTGGACAAAATTCTGTCGTATAGGTCACATTTCCTATCGTGATCCTCGAAATCAATCCCTAGATCATCTGAAAGAACCTGGAGGTCTTCCTTCTTATAAGTCATTAAAAATGCCATTTTTCCTATCTCAATATAACCCAATTACACTAGTCCAAAACCAATTCTCCAAAATAATACACTCTAATACGATACGTTAATAAAGAATAATAAAAATGCACTTTTCTTAATTTCTAGCACAAATACACTTAATACTCAAAACACAATATGCAATCTCGGTTCAATAACATGTTATACAATTCTACTCAGAAAAAATTTCATCTAATACATTTCCCCACAATAACATACATACACTTGCAAAAAATTCTATGTTTTCAATAGATACACTTTACTAAATTTTGTAACACTTCGCGACTTGTTCATAAACCAGATCACATATAAAACCACAATGTCTCGAATTTCTCGGACTCAAGAAAAATATTACTGACGAGCTGATGCTCTATCGTTTTTCGAATTTCTCGAATTTTGTTAACTATAGAGTTATTTATTAAAACAACTATGTTGTCGACTTTCTCGACCACTCAGTTAACTACAGAGTTAATTATTGAAACAAATATTTTGTCGACTTTCTCGACCACTTAATCAACTAAAGAGTTAATAATTTAATACAGATATTTTGTCGACTTTCTCGACCACTTAATTAACTAAAGAGTTAATAATTTAAAACAGATATTTTGTCGACTTTCTCGACCACTTAATTAACTAAAGAGTTAATAATTTAAAACAGATATTTTGTCGACTTTCTCGACCACTTAATTAACTAAAGAGTTAATAATTTAAAACAAATATTTTGTCGACTTTCTCGACCACTTAATTAACTAAAGAGTTAATAATTTAAAACAGATATTTTGTCGACTTTCTCGACCACTTAATTAACTAAAGAGTTAATAATTTAAAACAAATATTTTGTCGACTTTCTCAACCACTTAATTAACTAAAGAGTTAATAATTAAAAAAACACTTCAAATACACATTTGCCTCTAGAGAATGAAAAAACAAGTACCTGTCCTCGAAGCTTGCTTCTCTCCTCGGGTATGCTGGCTTTCTCGGCTTAGTAGGAATGGCTCCACACTAGTCAGGCACTGTTGAAAGTTCGAATTATCGTACGCGCACACACTCACAGTCTTGCACAATCACTCACTAAAGCTGGATTCGTTCTAACGCTGCCACCATAAATTCTAATATTAGTTTAGCTGTAACATATTCCGTGCTTGGTGTCAAAGCCGACACGCTAGGTAGCGTCACACCGGTTATGTTTAGTGATAAACAGCTTACTAATAAGAACTTTTTACACTGAATATCAATTTATTAGAGAGTCTGGATTAAATACTTCACAATTAGGTCGTGTTCTGGAACATACATTTTACATTAATAATGTTCTTTGAAGTCTGCGATGCACGCTAAAGATTGTCCGTTCAGCTGGCTGGCTGATCTGCCGCTACGGATCGTAGATCGGGCCTTCAGGCAATAAAACTCTAATTGTAGAAGTCTCAGTTGCTGGGAATGGATTCCACTCGTCGGAACAGGCTGGAATGAGGCGAACTCGAACTCCAGACGCCGTGTGGTCTAATTATCAGAGTAGTGGACGGTTCGTCCCACGTTCTCACCAAAGAAGCTAGCTGCTTCGGAAATACTAAAGATCAAGTTTTGATCTCCAAATAACCCTTCTCAGCGAGAAAAAGGTCTTCTTCACACAGGGGGGCTGGGCCTCCAAAAATGTCGAAGTCACTCAAAGTGACTGGAGCTAGGAGATCAGCTATCACTCCTAAACTCAGGCTTCGAAACTCGTCTCACCCTAAAAAAATCTCCGGCATCCGTTTTTAACACTTTTTCCCCTGGCGGGATCTGTAACATCCCCGCTCTTTGATCTGGGGCTCTGATAGGTCCTTGGCCTTGAACCGTGTGCAAAACTATATTTGTTCTTTATATCGGCAGCACACGTTGGGTCATTAGGTCGTCTCATCAGGGGGATGGTCTGCCTTTGTTAGTCTTTTGTGTTATAGTGTCTTCGCTGTAGACATCGGGGGCGCCTCGCTATTGTCAAGTCGCTCCTCGCTTGCGAGTCGAAGTTGACTCCTTTTGTAAGTCACCCTCGGCCGGGGGAAACCTATTCTTTCCGCAGTCCGCCGCTGGCTTACTCTGTTTCAAGCCGAGGTTAATAATTTTCTGGGCCATGAGGAGGGGAAATCTCACAATACTTAAATCTGGAGTGCTACTCGAAGTTTTGGCACCGAAATCGCCCCCAAATCGCCCCAAATCGCCCCGTATTAATTTAGCTCTAATTAATGGCAAATAAGTATGCAAATTCAACCTTTGAAACATTTGCTCCCACCTAGCATCAATAGCTCAGGAACCTGTTAGAACAAGATATTATCGAACCATACTATTAATGACATATATATATATATATATATATATATATATACACACACACACATATATATATATATATATATATACATAATATATATAATATATATATATATATGTACATATATATACATATATATATATATATATATATCTTTATATATAAAAGGCAAAGTCTGTGTGTGTGTGACCGAGTTTTTGTCTGCTCGCGGCACGGCGCAAAGACGGCAGGTCGGACAGTCTTGAGATTCGACACGAAGATGCCCCCCGAGGTCTCATTATGCACCTCGAAGCCCTTTTTTCGATTTTTTAATTAGATTTTCCGTAATTAAATATTTAGTCGCGATTTGGAGCTCCCGGACGAGTAAAAGCTCCGTAAATCCTAACGTATCGGTCCAAGAATTTTTTTTTTCGGACGAGCCTATACGGGAAAGATGACACTATACGGAAATCACAATTAAAATTGTCTGTCTTAATTTATCGATTAATTGTGATTTTTTTTCGATCGCCTGTACGCACCCGTTTTTCGGAAAAAAAACGCGATTTTGTCCGTGCCCTTTTTTTCCAAATTGTCGAATCGATACGTAAATGTCGTTACATTTTTACGAAATTTTTATCTCAGAGACCCTAGACATCACAGTTTCGAAAGCCAGAACCAAAATTAATTTACAAATTGTAGTTATTTTTTAATAATTTATTTTATGATTCGGAAACTCTTGCGAGAAATCTCATTTTGGAGATTTCGTTCTTCATTTCCGGACGAAGGTACAGCGGGTGAAAATAGGAGAAAAACCAGTTTTTCGACGTCATGAACGTGATGTGTTGGGGCGTTTGTTTTCTATGAGGGATTGGTGGTTAAAGGAAATCGATTACTATTGCATTGATAATCGATTAAAAAATCGCATTTAGTAATGCCGTAATTTTTTTGGCCAGCACTTAGTTAATATCATATAATTTATGGTGTATTTGTGGAAAAAAATCTATGAAGATTTCAAAGAATTTCAGCATGTGGAGGATGTGATATATTCGCTTTCAAGGAAATCGATTACTATTGCAGTGATATTCAATTAGTAATCCTATGTCAAAAATTTTGCCAAAATGTGCCAGAAAGGATTAAATTTATATGGGTAAAATAATGTATCGTGGTGAGGAAAAGGATGACAGCGACGCCCATTAACAAAGGGTTAAGGCTACTAAAAAATTGGTAATTACATTACCCGAGCAACGCCGGGACGGGTACAGCTAGTATATATATATATATATATATATATATATATATATATATATATATATATATATAATTAATATTAAAATATCTATATATATAAAACAGTTCCGTAACTGACTCATTCATTCACTGACTGACTGACTGACATACAACGCACAGACCAAACCGCTGGACCTAAAGGGCTGAAATTTTGCATGGCGATTCTTCTAATAGTGTAGGGGTGCACTAAGAAAGATTTTTCAAAAATTCTTCTTAGATTTATTTAAATTAAATTTTTAAGCTGTTTTTAATTTTTTTTTACGTTTGCATTTAAAATAATACATTGAGGGTTATAAAATTTATATCACGAGAAAGATCTTAAAAATTCCTTCAAAATGAAATTTTTTTCGAATTTTTACCTCCATTTCCTGATTTTTGGTGAATTTTTAAAGAATAATTTTTAGAATTTAATTTATTAAATGCTGATCACGTGATTTCTTTTTCTGGTACTTTCAATAAATTTATCGTCACGTGCGTAACAACTAAATAGACAAAAAAAATATTTTTTTTCTTGCTAATGAGGCAGACGATTGGACAATATTTTGTCTATAACCGTTGTATTTAATTTGAATGTACTCCGTAACGAAGTGCGGGTTTTCAGCTAGTATATATATATATATATATATATATATATATATATATATATATATATATATATATATATATATATATACCGTAATTTCGCACGTAAGCGCCGCATGGACTGAAATTTCCTTAGTTATCGCACCGTAACCAAATACTGAGACACCAACAGAGATTTTAGGTTATTTCTGTAATAAACTAAAGCATTTTAATGTAATAAATTCAATGTAATGCTATTTTTAAATATTTCTCTTGATAAATTATACATCAACACTAGAAGCACCGAATGACACCCCATACATATAAGGGTCATAGGCAGTCATTTTGACCGCTAAGATTTGCAAAAAAAGAATAAAACCTAAAAGGGTGCAAACACGTTTTTATTTCAGAGTAACACATGATAAATTATTAAAAAAGAAAAAAAAAGTATGAATAAAGGTAATAAAGACGTTAGGTAATGCTAATAATCATGAAAATGAAAATATGAGATTCACAGGTATAGGAATTGAAAATGGACAAAATTAATAGATCATTTTTCGTGCCTGAATCGCCTGGATCTTTCCTGTGAGAAGAACTGTTGTCGTCAGAACTATCGTCGTCGCCGGCAGTGGGAACAATTATTTCTGCCTTTTTAAAACTGGACATTATTGTCTTAATGGAGACAGCTCTCCATGCTTGAGGGACCCACTTCGTGACTTTCTCACAGTTCCGCCTTTTGTGCAGGAATGTAGACCTTCAATCTTCCACGATTCCCGGAGACTTCGCATTCGGCATTTGAATGCTTTGTTTACAGCCAAATCAAGTGGTTCAGTTAATTTTGTCAAACATCCGGGAATTATCGATAAATTTGCATAGGCGGTTTTCTCTGCAACTTTAACAGGCTCTGACAAGTGGGCCCTCATCCAGTCCGTTGTAAGTGGCCCTTTTGGATTGAAAAAGTCCCCTTTCCTTTTCCGCCAGACTTTGTTCAACCAATCTTGCATTACTGTTTCATTCATCCATCCTTTCTCGTTCGCGCGGATCACAACATCGTTAGGAAATTCTCCTTTGGGGAGAGTTTTTTTCTTTTAAAAACCAACAGAGGTTTCAGTTTTTCAACGCTTGCTGTGAAAGAGGAGAGACACAATTAAATGACGTTTCCTCTGTGACCGGTATCAACAATACTCAATGTAGTTTCGCCAACCTTCTTAATAGTCCTGCTGGGAAGACAGTCGAAAGTCAAAAGCACCTCTCGTTCATGTTGATCACTTGATCATTGATCAGTGGGAAACTTCTTTTTTTTTAATTTCCAATGGCAAGGCAAAATACCAATACATATAGAAAGATAAAATGACAGTACAAAGATAAAAACATGTACATGAGATGGCGAAACTGAAAACGGGGTATAAGACCAAAGTCACTGCCTTAAAAGTTCTCTTGCTTCCCAATACCTTGAGAACACAGTGTGCCCGCGGAGGGCCCCACATCGAAGCAAGTGGTATCCGCCCATCTCTTCTCCAGTATCACAAAGTGGACAAAAAGGCGTGGCGGAAAGGCCTATACGTTGTAGGTGAGCAGAGAGACAATCATGGCCCGTAGATATACGGAAGGCCGCAACTGTATCACGTCTAGGTTTGTCGGGAATTGAAGATGGGCTTAACTTCCCCAACTTTTTAAGCCTGTTCGAGTCTGAAGATCCCGCAATGAGTTAGTTTTACATAGATTTTTCAGGAACAGTTCTATTTTCCAAAAGGAAGTTGATGTATTTGGATGTTGTAGTATATTCGCACCCTTTTTTGCAAGGGAATCTGCTTGTTCATTACCCCAGACACCACAATGAGCAGGCACCCATTGGAGAACGATTCGTTTTCCCCTCAAATTATAACTTCTCAAAAGTCAGTGGGAAACTTGTCGTCCTTTAATTGGTCCTCTATAAACTCCAGGAAAGAAGATTTCTTTACCTCCCAATCAACAGGCAATTTTTGCCCCACTTTTGGCGCAACTGGTTACAAACCCGGTCGACGGGTTTGTAACCAGTTGCGCCGTGTGCGTGGCTCCATTCAATTACATAGGTTAAGACTCATCACGGACTGGTTTGTGATTTGAGTCAGTTATCAGTTTCTTTTGAGTTGCTCCGTGTGCAGAGGGGCTTACTTTTCGGCATCTTCAGCAGCAATTTCTTTTCGGAGCGCCATCGCCGAACACAACGTTCATCAATGCTGAACTCTCAGCCTGCTGCTCCGATCTCTTCTGCTTTGGCAATTACATTCAACTTAAAATTAGCGCAGTAGCTTTTGATTCTGCGTTTTGGAGCCATTTTGTCAAATAGTTTCACAGTAAGGGGAAAAAAAACTATTTTCGCAGAAAGAGAGAACGGCAGCAATGAACGTGCGTGGTCGCCAAAGTGCGAATGACATCGTCGTCATGCTTTACCCAAAATAGTCAAGAACTTGGAGCATGCACACTGATAAACGACCTTTCAAGTAATGCGTGAGGCTCATCCTATATATAATAGCCGTTGTCTCTGTATGACACTTCCGGGCTGTACTCATCTTTCAATTAAAGCCCTCAGTAAACAAACCGCCAAATAGGCTTAATTTCAATTTCAGATGTGGATCAGAATTTTTTCTTACCTAAAAACAAATATCTTCTCCATCAAATCACATTTGTTCAGCCTATTTTTCTATAAAACATTCAGAACTAAAAAAAATTGGATGTTTTTAGCTGTATATTTAACAGTTTTTAAAAATCTGTTTACTTTTGCGATGAATTCTGAAAGTAAATAAACTTGAATGTGAATGAATCGTGAAGTGAACTGTAAAAAAAGTTTTTAACTTTCATATACTTTTTCCATTATGACGTCATTTTTAGTATTATGACGTCAAAATGACGGGTTGGATGGCAGTCTACTACTCCAATCGCATGAAAAACTAAATAAATAAAAAATAATGAAAGGGTTTGCTTTTACAAGGTGTCGATTAAATGCAATATTTTAGATAATTCGGGATATTTTTTAACTTTCATATACTTTTTCCATTATGACGTCAAAATGACGGGCTACCTACTAGTGTTAGTAGAAAAACGCAAGCTAAAAAGAAGAATTTAAAATCCGAAATCGGCGTATGCGCCGCTCCCGACAGTTTTTGAACTTTCTTTTTTCACGTATTCGCCGCGGCGCTTACGTGTGAAATTACGGTATATATATACAGGGTGAACCAAAAGTCTTGCCCTGATTATAAAAATTCAAAATAACCGTTTAATATAATAATGTAACTTTCGTATCGTTGGATAGGTCAGTTTTAGTAGTTTTTTTTTTGTGCAATAAATGACGCGAGTGCTCCTTCAAGAGGGACTCGGGGGAATATTTGTAAGGAGGGCATCATTTTCGGCCGGAATGGCGTCGATTCAAGAGAAAGCCCAAAAAGCGTTACCCCTAACATTTACTTAGACTTATTGCAACTTTTTCAGAAAGATGGCGCACCCCCACACTGGGGGTCTTTAGTGCGTGATTTCCTAGACGAAACATGTACTGTGTGTACTGTAACAGAAGACATGTTAAATAACACTTGGCGGGAACTGGAATACCGCTTCGACATTCTCTGAGCTACCAAGGGGGCACACGTTAAAATTTACTGAGGTAAATGGTCTCATAAAAAATGTATAACAGCACTTACAATATATCCAAACAAACATAGGTCTAATTATAATAGTTTGAGCACGATAAATATTTATAATCAGGGCAAGACTTTCGGTTCACCATATATATATATATATATATATATATATATATATATGTGTGTGTGTGTGTGTGTGTGTGTGTGTGTGTGTGTGTGTGAGTTTGTGTGTCAGATCCGGGAGTAGAAACAAATTCCAAAGTAATGTCCAGGGGTATTTTAAGAACTAATCGTTAATTTACCGACAATAACTTATTTAAAGTTAGAAATGTCAGCACATCACATTAAAACACAATATGACAGAAAATATCAACTCGTGAACACTGATACAGTTCTAGCAATCATAACAATTGTATGTAGCCCGCTGTGTCTACATACGCCAGCTTCCACTTGCCGACTGTCCAGATGCGTCGACGCTCTCTATGGCGCTGCCTACAGCGCCCTCTGGTGGATTTTTCATTCTACATATATATATGTCACGACTCTATCGCCGTGCACCCATCTAAACACACTAATTACTCTAAATGCAGTTATCAAACAGTAGGCCGGGGGAAGAACTAATACTGAATTAACTTTTAAACACCTCTTTATTAATTAACATTAATCAAATACCCAATTAATCCCGCTAAATCGCCATTTTCCATCATCTCACAGCCCACGCGACAGACGCGCGTCTTGACTCTATCAAAAATCTCCCTGAACTGCGTAATTTCTTTCTCTTCCGTTATATAAGTCACATAGGCGTAGGGCCTCTTTCAGAGCCCCTCCAACATCCGATGATTATGTAAAATAACGCGCGTGCGAGCGATTCGATTGACCCTGAACTCTTTCGCTGCGAAACACAGTCTGCTTCCTGAATTGGAGACCACACTAGGACTTTAATAGAAAAATTACTGCTTAACGCTCGTTAATCTAATTAAATATAGCTTATGCTTCTATCATCACACACACACACACATATATATATATATATATATATATATATATAACCACACAATCTCTGACCCTCTGCCTCCGTTCCTCTCGTTTCTTCTCTCCAAAAACTCGGGGTTCATTTTCCTCCCTTTTGGTTTTGACCCCTCCCCAGGTCGGCTGACTATATATATATACTACCCTACAGTATATATATGCTACCCTACAATAATGGACCGAAAAGCAAGATGTGATGGTATAAGGGAAAGAATACATGCTTTAATAGGGTGATGGTCCCCCACGTGCTGCTATTACATTATCAACCCTTCTGGTCATACTTTCAACAAGGTTTAGATACACAGCTATGAGTATTTGTGTCCATTCCAGCTACAAGGATGTCGACAGCTCAGCTGTAGATTTCGGACGGGGTTCCCTGGTCCGTAAGCGTCGCTCTAACTCGTCCCACAAATGTTCTATGGGGTTAGGAAGTTTTACATCCATACCTTGATACCACTGCTCGACAGAGGCTGCAACATGACATGGAGCGTTGTCGTCCATTCCATAAAATTGCCAGAGCGTAAGAAGTACCTTGTTGTCCAAAACGTTCACGAAGTCGTCGGCTTTGAATTTACCAGGAACAACATGCAAAGGTCCCAGGCCATACCACGAAAAACACCCCCAAACAAGTACTCCAACACCACCAAACTTGAGAGTTGGAACGATGTACTAGGGTAACAGACGTTCGCCTTGTATTCGCCAAACCCAAGCACGCCCATCCGACTGGAAAAGCGTGTAGCGGGACTCGTCGCTCCATGAAAGAGTTTTCCGGTGGTCCACAGTCGCGACGCTGCAAACACCAAGCACATCTGCCGGCTTTGTTGGATGGGGCGTTGTTTGGTTTGTGTGCGGCAACACATTCGTTGATACACACGGCAACACATTCTTTGGCGCGCAGTTCTTTCCGCAAAATATTGGGGTGCACCATAACCCCTGCTGCCTGTCGAAACTCACTGTTGATGATTTGGAGTAGTCTATTGCGGTTCTAACGGTTCAGGACACGCCGATCCCGTTCGGTCAGTTTATGGGGACGACCAACGTGTGCAGTTCGTGCCCCAACTGGGAGAGTCCAGGAGCTTCCCAGGTCTAACGTCGATAACAAGAGGTCCGCAGGGTTAAAATTACACCACGTTTTGGAAAGAGGTTGTTCAGAGGTTATGCGGACACATTTAGACACCCCGATAGTCCCAGGAGGAAAAACCACCCTAGCGGAGGGGAACGGAACCGGTTGCAAGACTTCACTCGGAGAGCGATGAGAGTTCGCGACGGAGGGAGTTGATCTGAGATAAGGCGTCCACCCACATCTGCACTGCATAGAATTCTAGGGGGAAACCAGTGATTTATGGGTAGCGCGCTCTGCAGCGATCCCTCCATCGAGCGGTTTTTCAGCAGAACATCAAAGAGACACGAGGGACCTTGGGGAGGGTTCTAAATGGGGGAATGTCTGGAAGACAGTCTAGTGTTCCTTCACACATCGCTTGGGGGGAGGAACGTGACTAATCGACCCCCAAATATGTCAAGAGGAGTCGGAGGAGGGGTGTATGTCTGCATGTGTTTGAAAGCGCCCTGACAGGGTAAGGTGCCTACGAGAGAAAGGTAGCGGGGAATCGCCTGTTACGAGAGAATGGCTCATGCGGGAGTTTTGGGCCGAGTGCCTCGAAGTTCACGCGTGCTGTCAGCCGCGTCTGATGAACTGTATTTTGAGTGTGAGCCACAACCATACTGCTTTGGCAGTACGGATTATTGTAGGTAGTGTGCATAATTTGTAACAAATGTGTTTAATTTACTCTCTTAACCCAGTGTGTTCTCAATCAATTCCTAAGAGATTTCAACGGCTAGGCCTTAACCGTAGTTCGGCATGCTATCAAGTAAGCTAGGCAGTGAAGCGATGTTGCCCAGTTTACTATTATATATATATATATATATATATATATATATATATACACTGCTGGCCACCCAAATTGCAACACCAAGAAAGACAAGAGATATCACAACAAAATTTATTTTGTAGAGAACATGTTAACCAAGTATCAAATGATTAAATTTATAGACTTCTGTGAAGTGTGGTTCCTTCCAAAATCAGTAGCCAGAGTAGCCGCCATTGTTGGCGGCTACTCCAAAACTGCATCACCGCTGCCACATGCCTCGGCATTGATTCAAAGAGACTTTGGGTGAGTTCTTGGGGTACAGCAGACCAAGCAGCTTCCACACGTTGCCAAAGTTGATCTGCTGTGGCAGCTGGGGATGGAATCTGGGTCAATCGTAGAGCAACCATGGACCACATGTTTTCTATCGGCGAAAGATCCGGAGAGGGAGGCGGCCAGGGAAGCAATTCAATCTGGCGATTGACGAAGAACCGTTGGACAATGCGTGCCACGTGTGGTCGCGCATTATCCTGTTCAAATATGGCTGTGGGCAAGCCCTAAAGGTAAGGAAGGACAACTGGCTCCAACACCTCGGAGATGTAGCGCTGGCTGTTTAAAGTACCGGCCATGCGTACTAGAGGTGTACGAGAGTGATATCCAATACCACCCCATACCATAATACCCGGTGCAGGACCAGTGTGGCGGTGCATAATGCAGCTGTTCAGCATCCTCTCTTCACGGTGTCTCCAGACTCGAATGCGACCATCGTGGTGTTGCAGACAGAAGCGTGACTCGTCAGTAAAGACAATTTCATTCCATTCTGCCGTCCACATCCTTCTGTCATCGCACCATTGGCGGCGGAGACGTCTGTGGTTCTGCGTCAAGGGTGGACAAAGCAATGGACGCCTCGCGGACAGACCACTCTGCTGTAAACGGCGTCGAATGGTACGAGCAGACACTGGATGATGCGTTATAGACTGCATGTGCTGTGCTATGGTTCGTGATGTGACTGAGCGATCCGTCACTGCCATGCGCACAATTTGCCTGTTATCATGTGAAGTGGTGCGCTGAGGTGGATGCGATCGAACACGCCGGTCCTTCGTACCCTCCTGCATCCAACGATCATATATCTGCATTACAGTTGTTTGGTTTCGTCCAACACGACTACCGATTTCCCTGAAAGATAATCCACAATCTCGGTAGGCCACTATCCTTCCTCTGTCGAACTCGGATACTTGATCAAAAGATGATCGCTGTTTTCGACGAGGCATAATTGATCGTTTTTTTTGAAAAAACCACAAGAAAAACACAATTGCCGAACTTGAAATCGTCGAAATATCCAAGCCTTAAATAGCGCTTTGAAGTGGCGCCACAGGCGCGCGTGATGTGCGTCTGCGCTGAAATTCTAATCATTTGCATATCTCACCTCCGCTAATGCATGTTGTAAATTTCATGTTATTTGCATGTTTCCTTCAGGGTGTTGCATTTAAAGTGGCCAGCAGTGTGTATATATATATATATATATATATATATATATATATATATATATATATATATATATATATATATATATATATATATATATATATATACTAGCGGTCCGTCCCGACTTTGTCCGGGTTGAACAATTATCTATCTTAAGTAGATATGAGGTAGATTTAATTTATTTTAAAACCTCATGGTATACCACATTTTTTGTTTCGTTTTTCTGAGGTTTTAAAATAAACTGATTCTCCGCATTTCCTGACCTAGAAAGACCAACATATAATTGCCCATGAGTAAAGCAATCTTTCCGTAAGTCAAGTCCAATATATTTGTATGTTTGACCTTGGGATTTGTTGATGGTGATGGCAAAAGTAATTTTTATTGGAAACTGTAACGTCAGTCACTGAATTGTTTCCGGGGGCCACCCGCATGTCGATTTTGATACGATTCGGCCCCATAGCCTATCCCCTACAGAGTCCACACACAAAAAAACACGAAAAAAGCACCATAAATGGCACAAAAAATTTAATAACTTTTTTTATAATTTAAAATTTAAAAAATCCGGCTACGTCAGGCACTGAATCGTGCCACCCGCGTGCCGATTTTGGTACGACTCGGCCCCATAGTCTCGCTATCAGCGAGGACAGCCACGGAAGCTGTCGAAATAAGCAACTTTTAGGGGCAAAATCATTAAAACATTAATTAAAATTACTCCGGGGCCCGATTTTCAAAAAATAATATGCCTATGTTTTAATCTGAACTATCAACTATAGCTATACAAAATTTCAGCTCAATTGAAGCAATACTTTTTCACTTATAAAGGAACAAGCATAGTCCTATTCGAAATAATCAATAAATTTCACAGTTTCAATGAAACACCCTAATTTTTGATTAAAGTTCAATAATTCAAGTTCGATTCACGCAAATTGTGCATAAAATTGTACATAAATTCAAAAACATAAAGTTAAATAAAGTTCTGTAATATTACACCAATAAATTTCCAGTTGATAGCCAATAAATTGTAAAACTTTTTTTATCTTTAATGTCAAATAAAAAGCGTAGTTCCAAATGAAATTTTCTTCAATAAACCCTTAAACGTAGCCAATTTCAAAAATCCTTTTTGTATTTATCAATACCTTTTCCACTTGGATGTTTAAAATATTAAATGTTTTACTGATAATAAATGAAAATGTAGTTTCATGTGTTGCTGTGGTTACTTGACTATGGTTGACAAAGGAAAAATTGTAAAGGTGAAGCATCAGCTCAACATTTAGCTCAACATAACTTTCTTTGTACTGATCAGATATACATAATATATAGCCTATGTCCATCTGGAATAATGTATCTTTCAAATAGTGAAAGAATTTTTCAAGTAGGTGCAGTGGTTCCAGAGATTACCCTCCACATACAAAATCCGCTCTCTCTCTTTATATATTAGTATAGAGTATAGATAATAGAAGTATAGATACACATTGGTATCCCAAAATTAGAATAAGAGATGAAATAAAATTACAAAAATAAAAAAAGGATTTAAAGTAAAGAATGTTTTTTTAAATTATTTTAAGCACCTAAAATAATATTCAAATTAATATTAAGTTAGTTATTAAAGTTAATTTTTTAAAAGAAAGAGGTGTGCTTGAGACCATAGTTTTATTCAAAAATAAAAAAAAGGATTTTAAATAAAAAAATGTTTTTTTTAAATTATTTTAAGCACCTAAAATAGTATTCAAATTAATATTACGTTAGTTATTAATTAAAGTTATTTCTTTTAAAAGAAAGAGGTGTGCTTGAGACCGTAGTTTTATTCAAAAATAAAAAAAAAGGATTTTAAGTAAAGAATGTTTTTAAAATTATTTTAAGCACCTAAAATAGTATTCAAATTATTAGAAAAAGTAATTTTTTTAAAGAAAATGGTGTGCTTGAGACCGTAGTTTTATTCAAAAATAAAAAAAGGATTTTAAGAAAAGAATGTTTTTTAATTATTTTAAGCACCTAAAATAGTATTCAAATTAATAGAAAGAGGTTAAGAGATGAAATAAAAATACAAAAATAAAAAAGGACTTTAAGTAAAGAATTTTTTTTTAAATATTCAATTTTTTTAAAAATAATATTCTTAAAATAATATTCAAGTTAATATTACGTTAGTTAATATTTAAAGTTAATTTTTTAAAAGAAAAAAAGCGTGCCAGAGAACGGCTAGTTTCGAACCGCTAACGTCAGAACAGAAGCCCACCGCAATAGCACCACTCTAAGGACCCTTGAAGACTTCGGTACAAAAAGCGGTAGAGGACAGTAGTGGTAACAATTGAGATTGTTAGAATTAAGCCCCTAACTTTATTTCTACTGATCAGATATACATAATATGTAGCCTATGTCCATCTGGAATAATGTACCTTTCAAACAGTGAAAGAATTTTTCAAATAGGTGTAGTGGTTCTGCAGATTACCCTCCACGTACAAAATCGTTCTCTCTTTATATATAAGTATAGATAATAGTAAAAACGTGGTAGTATTATATATATATACACTGCTGGCCACCCAAATTGCAACACCAAGAAAACAAGAGATATCACAACAAAATTTATTTTGTAGATAACATGTTGACCAAGTATCAAATGATTAAATTTATAGACTTCTGTGAAGTGTGGTTCCTGCCAAAATCAGTAGCCAGAGTAGCCGCCATTGTTGGAGATCACCGCTGCCACACGCCTCGGCATTGATTCAAAGAGACTTTGGATGAGTTCTTGGGGTACAGCAGACCAAGCAGCTTCCACACGTTGCCAAAGTTGATCTGCTGTGGCATCTGGGGGTGGAATCTGGGTCAATCGTAGAGCAACCATGGACCACATGTTTACTATCGGCGAAAGATCCGGAGAGCGAGGCGGCCAGGGAAGCAATTCAATCTGGCGATTGACGAAGAACCGTTGAACAATGCGTGCCACGTGTGGTCGCGCATTATCCTGTTGAAATATGGCTGTGGGCAAGCCCTGAAGGTAAGGAAGGACAACTGGCTCCAACACCTAGGAGATGTAGCGCTGGCTGTTTAAAGTATCGGCAATGCGTACTAGAGGTGTGCGAGAGTGATATCCAATACCCGGTGCAGGACCAGTGTGGCGGTGCATAACGCAGCTGTTCAGCATCCTCTCTTTACGGTGTCTTCAGACTCGAATGCGACCATCGTGGTGTTGCAGACAGAAGCGTGACTCGTCAGTAAAGACAATTTCATTCCATTCTGCCGTCCACATCCTTCTGTCATCGCACCATTGGCGGCGGAGACGTCTGTGGTTCTGCGTCAAGGGTAGACAAAGAAATGGACGTCTTGCGGACAGACCACTCTGCTGTAAACGGCGTCGAATGGTACGCGCAGACACTGGATGATGCGTTACAGACTGCATGTGCTGTGCTATGGTTCGTGATGTGACTGAGCGATCCGTCACTGCCATGCGCACAATTTGCCTGTCATCACGTGAAGTGGTGCGCTGAGGTGGATGCGATCGAACACGCCGGCCCGTCGTACCCTCCTGCATCCAACGATCACATATCCGCATTACAGTTGTTTGGTTTCGTCCAACACGACTACCGATTTCCCTGAAAGATAATCCACAATCTCGGTAGGCCGCTATCCTTCCTCTGTCGAACTCGGATACTTGATCAAAAGATGATCGCTGCTTTCGACGAGGCATAATTGATCGTTTTTTTGAAAAAACCACAAGAAAAACACAATTGCCGAACTTGAAATCGTCGAAATCTCCAAGCCTTAAATAGCGCTTTGAAGTGGCGCCACAGGCGCGCGATGTGCGTCGAAATTCTAATCATTTGCATATCTCACCTCCGCTAATGCATGTTGTAAATTTCATGTTATTTGCATGTTTCCTTCAGGGTGTTGCATTTACAGTCGCCAGCAGTGTATATATCACAGAAACGACCTTATATGACCCGTTAAGCGCGAAAGTCCCTATTGCTTTTGATATTTAGGCATGAACAAAATGAACACCGCACACGTCCTGTCTTATATCCCCCCCCCCCTCCAGAATCGGTAACAAAACTCTGCGACAACACGCGGACAAGAAAATGAAATTCAGTTTGCGGCAAAAGAATGAAGAAATCGAACAGTTTTTTTTTTCTAGTACCGATACTTGATAGTGTTTCGCGAATGATGGATGGGTCGTATACCTTGGCCACCGCGATGGCCCGACACGACTCCACTGGATTTCTTTTTGAGGCGAAGGACATTATTCATCAAACATCTGTTTCTGATATTTCCGATGTAAAGGATATGATGCAATTCGCAGTCCTCCCAGTCACATCGCGAATGTGAAAAAACACTTGACGGGAAATCGACTCCATTCTTCGTGCCTCTAACGGAGCTCGCGTAGAAAGCTCTACATTGAAAGTACCGTGGAAAAAAAAAAAAAAAACCTGTTCGATTTCTTTATTCTTTTGCCGCATTTCCTTAGACCTGTTCGTATCTTTATTATTAATCTTTAGAATATTAAGGGGACAGCGGACCTTCAAACCTAACTTTTTTTGTTTTGAATGGATTTGCTTGAAATTTGAATATGTGATTAGTACTATAGATATGTAAAAGTGGTTAAAACTTAATGATGAAATATTAATAATTTATGAATTATGAATTATTTACTATGGGCCAAATTAAAAATGTTCCATGCGCATTTCTTTTGGATATAATATGGTAATTTTTATTTACAGGATACCTTATAGAACTGACAATGAAACTTATTGCTCATTTTAAGCATTCATTAAAAATATAAAGAGAAAAAAATAATAATGGTTAAAAGACCCTTTTTATTACGCAAAATGCTTATAAATCATCTTTTCAAGTACAAAATTTAGAAATTCTGAGCTAAGAAGCAAAATTTTTTTCAATAAGATTTATTTCATATACAGTTAAGTATATAAAACTTAAATTTCAAAGCAATACGATCATTAGAAATGCGCCTGGAACAGTTTGAATATTCGTAAACATGACAATTTTTATTTTGAGAAAAACACATTTAAAGTTATTGCTATTAGTAACCACATAATATCTAAATTAAATACAAATGCCTATAACTAGGAAAGTAATCGCAGAAATTAAAAATTCTTTTTGCAACACATTCCTACTCGTCCGTAGTTTCACAATTCAATAAAATTTTTAAAAAAAATCGAATTTTTGGACAAATTTCACAATTTTGAAAGTCCATTGTCAACTTAAAGATCTTTCTCGGACACTCTGTAAATCTAAATTGTTAAATGTCGGCAACAGTTCTGTCAAAAGATACGTGTTCTCTGTAGATGTGGAGTCGCAAAGATTTGAAGGACTTTAGATATTTTCTATTTTACAAAGAATTATAATTTTTAAAGATCGCGCATAAAAGTCAAGAAATGCTCATGAAGGTTAAAAAAAATAAAAATAGATAGCAGTAAATCGCGTGGTAAAATTGAAGTATAACCAAATCGTTCTTTGGCTCTGAAATCAGTGTTGGGCTAACATTGTACCGAAAATAGCTCGTAAAATTTATGAATCTTCCAGAGGCGATAGATGGTGCAAAATATTTTGATAACACGCCTAGCATCCAGTTGTACAACTATCATCACCATTCCTTATAAACCAGATGGTCCAAAAGTCCTTTAAGGGAACTCACTAACCTTAAATCTTTAAAACATTCAATTTTTTTGAAAAAAAAATATATGTTAAAGCCTGATCATTTCTGAACAAAATAAAGCAAACCGCATGAAAATATTCCGCTTAGTTTCAGAGATATTGATATTCTAAATATTTAATTATAGGAATAGGTTTTTAAGAAAAAGAGAGTCCGTGGTTCGGGGTGGTCTCTTCTCAGGAAAGGGGAATCCAAGACGTTGCAGAATCTATCTCTCACCTATTATCATTGAATATCCGTTATTTAAGGTGACTCACTACCCTTAAATCTTTAAAACATTCAATTTTTTGAAAAAAATATATGTTAAAGCCTGATCATTCCTGAACAAAATAAAGCAAACCGCATGAAAATATTCCGCTTAGTTTCAGAGATATTGATATTCTAAATATTTAATTATAGGAATAGGTTTTTAAGAAAAAGAGAGTCCGTGGTTCGGGGTGGTCTCTTCTCAGGAAAGGGGAATCCAAGACGTTGCAGAATCTATCTCTCACCTATTATCATTGAATATCCGTTATTTAAGGTGACTCACTACCCTTAAATCTTTAAAACATTCAATTTTTTGAAAAAAATATATGTTAAAGCCTGATCATTCCTGAACAAAATAAAGCAAACCGCATGAAAATATTCCGCTTAGTTTCAGAGATATTGATATTCTAAATATTTAATTACTGATCAAGTTTATGGCAAGAAAAATTTTAAACTCATTTTTCTCAAAATGTAATTTTGCATCATTCCGCAAGTGATATCTCAAAAACTATGAAACATAATTCCATGAAATTTTTATCACTGCATAATCATGTTATTTTATTACGTCTGAACTAGAGTTATTGCAATCACTGCACATTTTGTTATTTTTTCATTGGTAAATAAATGAAAAAATTTAAGGAAATTTTAAGCATATTTTGATCAGATTTAAAAAATTGAAAAAAAAAATTTTAATGTTGAATGTTTTATGTTCAATTGTATTTTGAATTATTTATTTTAAATATAAAACAGGAATTATACATTTAAGTGTAAAATTAATTTCATAGTTCTGCGCGCAAGCCAGTATACAATAAAAATACTTAAAAAAACAAGGTATATCTAAAGCATTTTCAAAAAGAAATTATTTAAAATTATTTTGAGAGTTGAAAATTTGTTTATTAAAATAAATATATCAATTTATCATATACATAAAATTTGGAAAATTTGGGAGTAAATTGAAATAGTTACAAAGAGTCAAAAGGTATGAAAGTATGCCTTATTTCCGAGTCTTTATATAAGAGTCGTGAGTCCCCTTAAGGCTGTCTGCACACGGAGCAACTCAAAAGAAACTGATAACTGACTCGAATCACAAACCAGTCCGTGTTGAGTCGTAACCTATGTAATTGAATGGAGCCACGCACACGGCGCAACTGGTTACAAACCCGTCGGGCGGGTTTGTAACCAGTTGCGCCGTGTGCGTGGCTCCATTCAATTACATAGGTTACGACTCAACACGGACTGGTTTGTGATTCGAGTCAGTTATCAGTTTCTTTTGAGTTGCCCCGTGTGCAGACGGCCTAAAGTGCATCTTGATGATTGTCCAGTTTTAGATTAACTTCTGAACAGCGCATTCGAATGTATTGGAGCAAAATCACTGATATTTTGCGGCCATCCTTCGGCATAAAAATTCTGTATTTCAGCCTAATAGCTTTTAAACTTTAAGTCAATGATTTAAAGAATCAAATAATGTCAGTTTTTGATGTATGAGTGAAAACAAAGTTATAATGCGGCTATTAATTATTTGAGCCTTTTATTGTCCATTGAAGCGAGTTATTGAGGATTGGGTAGTGAATTAAGAGATGCATTGCAGTAAGCGTAAAAAAAAATTACCATAATTTTATTTGAGAGGTTATACTGTAAACTCTTCTAATAACAAATCTCGCTGATTATAAAGATTTACCCAACTTTTAAGGTATTCGCTTGCACCTTTTTTAAAACCCCTGATCCTTCCATTTTTCAATTCTGCAACAGCATTGAGTCCCAAATTTGTAACTCATTTTGAATATTTTTTCAAAAGCCAAATGGCAACGTTTTTAATTCTACCTTTTGGCTGCTTTTCCGGTAGAAATTTTGTCTTGGTGCAAACAACTAAATGTCATAAATGAAATAACTCGAAATTGCGCAGATTTTATTATTGATTATGGTTATTTTATAATCCATATTTATAGGGGAGAAGGACTCTGCTTCTTATAGCAAATTAATTGTATTAAATTTATGTTGGACAATCGTAACTGACAATCTTTACTAAGAAATTTATCTGTCCGTCGGTAATCTTTGAAGAAAAGAGCTAAACCCAAGCTCGTTGAAATTTCATATCAAATTTAGCATTCTTTGGTTTAATAGCTAAACTTATTTAAAATAAAAGTTTATAATTTATAGAGTAACTATTATATATCCTACCTCTAATGAAGTTTTTATGATCCAGAAAAGCTAATTCATTCTTGAAGTGAAGGTGTTCCTCACAAGAATGTCAGTTAACCAACTCCAAATTTAAGACAAACTTATGAATGAAAATCTTCCACCAAAAATCAATTTATCATCTATGTGGATAAAGCTGCAAAAGTTTAATCAACGATGTCAAAAGCAACAAATATTTTAAATGATGGTCCAGGAACCTATGAGTGGTTCTCTATTAATAGATCAAATGGATTAGCATTATACTACATCAATTCAAATCAGTTAGAGAAAGGAACACAAACATAGAAACGAAACCAAAATATTTAAAATTTCTGGTATAACGCAAGCTCACGAGTTCCATAAAATTCCTATGACCTATCGAAATATCATAGAGAATGCTTTGCTTTTACCATAAAAGTGCTAAACACTCTAAATAATTTTATTTAGGTATAAAGAAAATGTTATATAACTATTTAGAAAGTTTTTTCTTCCTGATGCGGCGGCACTTTGCAGTTAAACATTCGCCTGTTGTTATTCACCGCAGTTGTGCTGCCCTTTGTTATTATGGGAGCACCCTATAGGCGGACCAGCATTACCCCCTATGAAGGGACGACACGAACGAAGGTATTTTAGCCAGGGATTCGATCCGAGCACCCTCATCACCGAAAGCCAGCGCGCAGTACCACAGTGAGAAAGTGTCATTCGCTATTTTGCAGAATTAAAAATCTTCCCGTAGTTCCCCACTGATAATTCAAAATTGTTGATTACAATTTGGCAGTAATCCAAATGAGAAATCTCTACCCTACCATTAGCATGCCAACAGTCTTAGGCGAAATCATTTTGATTAATAGATAAATCCCTAAATATTAATATATTTGTCAGCGAAATGTCAATATTCCATTCATTAATACTTAATATATATATATATATAAAACAGTTCCGTAACTGACTCACTGACTGACTGACTGACATACAACGCACAGACCAAACCACTGGACCTCAAGGACTGAAATTTTGCATGGCTATTCTTCTTATAGTGTAGGGGTGCACTAAGAGAGATTTTTTTAAATTAAATTTTTAAGCCGTTTTAGTAACATTTTTAAAGTTTGCATTTAAAATAATAATTTGAGGGTTATAACATTTATATCACGAGAAATATCATAAAAATTTATTTAAAATGAGATCTTTTTCGAATCTTTAACTCCATTTTCTGATTTTTGGTGAATTTTTAAAGATTCATTTTTAGAATTTAATTTATTAAATGCTGATCACGTGATTTCTTTTTCTGGTAATTTAAATAAATTTATCGTCACGTGCATAACAACTAAATAGACAAAAAAATATATTTTTTTTTTGCTAATGCGGCAGACGATTGGACATTATTTTATCTATAAAAATATCCCTTACGATTTTTTTATAAATATACAATATATTTTTTTCTACATCAATTGTATATATTGATCATCGTATTTATTATAAATAAATATATATTTTTTTTGGCATTAATTGCATACATTGACCGTTGTATTTAATTTGAATGTACTCCGTAGCGAAGTGCGGGTTTTCAGCTAGTTTTCATATAAAAGGGATCAAACTACTTCACATTTTGTTTTCCCATGTTGGAATCTTCCACGTTTATCATACATT